>JAPTHN010000083.1:1242500-1571236 GCA_026936325.1 Platynereis dumerilii
TAAGTGGCCTTGCCATTTTGGTTACCCTTCCCTTGGCTGTTGAAATATGACGAAATTGCACTTTTTCTGTCTTTTTGGATTGGGACGGAACTTCAAGTGAGCTGTATGGGGTCACCGCATTTTTGAGCCAGCACAAACTCTACAGCAGTCAAAAGAACAATAAATAAGCAATTCAAAGTGGCCCAACTTAAGTGGCCTTGCCATTTCGGTTACCCAGCCCTTGGCTGTTGAAATAGGACGAAATTACACTTTTTCTGTCTTTTTGGATTGGGACGGAACTTCAAGTGAGCTGTATGGGGTCGCCGGATTTTTGAGCCAGCACAAACTCTACAGCAGTCAAAAGAACAATAAATAAGCAATTCAAAGTGGCCCAACTTCAGTGGCCTTGCCATTTTGGTTACCCTGCCCTTGGCTGTTGAAATATGACGAAATTACACTTTTTCTGTCTTTTTGGATTGGGACGAAACTTCAAGTGAGCTGTATGGGGTCACCGGATTTTTGAGCCAGCACAAACTCTACAGCAGTCAAAAGATTAATAAATAAGCAATTCAAAGTGGCCCAACTTAAGTGGCCTTGCCATTTTGGTTACCCTTCCCTTGGCTGTTGAAATATGACGAAATTACACTTTTTCTGTCTTTTTGGATTGGGACGGAACTTCAAGTGAGCTGTATGGGGTCACCGGATTTTTGAGCCAGCACAAACTCTACAGCAGTCAAAAGAACAATAAATAAGGAATTCAAAGTGCCCCAACTTAATTGGCCTTGCCATTTTGGTTACCCTGCCCTTGGCTGTTGAAATAGGACGAAATTGCACTTTTTCTGTCTTTTTGGATTGGGACGGAACTTCAAGTGAGCTGTATGGGGTCACCGGATTTTTGAGCCAGCACAAACTCTACAGCAGTCAAAAGAACAATAAATAAGGAATTCAAAGTGCCCCAACTTAATTGGCCTTGCCATTTTGGTTACCCTGCCCTTGGCTGTTGAAATAGGACGAAATTACACTTTTTCTGTCTTTTTGGATTGGGACTGAACTTCAAGTGAGCTGTATGGGGTCACCGGATTTTTGAGCCAGCACAAACTCTACAGCAGTCAAAAGTAAAATAAATGAGCAATTCAAAGTGGCCCAACTTCAGTGGCCTTGCCATTTTGGTTACCCTGCCCTTGGCTGTTGAAATATGACGAAATTACACTTTTTCTGTCTTTTTGGATTGGGACGAAACTTCAAGTGAGCTGTATGGGGTCACCGGATTTTTGAGCCAGCACAAACTCTACAGCAGTCAAAAGATCAATAAATAAGCAATTCAAAGTGACCCAACTTAAGTGGCCCTGCCATTTTGGTTACCCTGCCCTTGGCTGTTGAAATATGACGAAATTGCACTTTTTCTGTCTTTTTGGATTGGGACGGAACTTCAACAGGGCTGTATGGGGTCACCTGATTTTTGAGCCAGCACAAACTCTAGAGCAGTCAAAAGAACAATAAATAAGCAATTCAAAGTGGCCCAACTTAAGTGGCCTTGCCATTTCGGTTACCCAGCCCTTGGCTGTTGAAATAGGAGGAAATGGTGACTTTTTGCATTTTTTCCATTGGGTCCAAATTTCAAGTGGACAGTTTGGGGTCACCGGATTTTTGAGCCAGCACAAACTCTACAGCAGTCAAAAGAACAATAAATAAGCAATTCAAAGTGGCCCAACTTAAGTGGCCTTGCCATTTTGGTTACCCTGCCTTTGGCCGTTGAAATATGACGAAATTACACTTTTTCGCTCTTTTTGGATTGGGACGGTTACCCTGAAGAGCCCGTTTCAGCCGAGCATAAGTGTAGACAAAGATAGAGTGAGAAGCCTCCACCCCCCCCCCACCCCAGGGTGGCCTCCTTCCCTTGGCCTATATAATAAATGCAGCCTGGTAATCTATAATATATTGTTAAAGAATCTTATAATTTTCCGAATTTTATCCTTTTGATTTTGAATTTATTTGTCGTCATTGCTACTGGGCAGAACCAACAAAATATCCGTGTGCCACAGTGCTATAACTGTTATAGGACTGTGGTCAGTGATTAGCATTGAGGCTAATGGATTTTATCTATTACTTTCTCTGCCGACAGGTAATTTGTAAAGGTTATTCACCATGGGAGAGGGAATATGTGATTTATCACGCGAGGCCTTTAGGCCGAGGTGTGGTAAACACATATTCCTGATAACTGGCTTATACCTTGAGACAAACACTCAAACAGTCAAACATGAGAGGATAACTGGACAACAAAGAATATGGAATTATTCCCCAGTGGCATAACTGGGGGGTCTCGAGCGGGGGGGGGGCACCTGGGGGCACTCACTATACTAAATGTATATTTTAGCCAGAGTTGGAAAGTTCATATGGGGGGGCACCTTGGGGCACAGGTCCAATATGGGGGGGCCTGTGCCCCCCCCCGTGCCCCCCATAGGGACGCCACTGTTATTCCCCTGAAATATTGGACAGAGGTCAAATGGTATAAATATAGATATGATTTTTTGTCTTCATCAATAAATTCTTTGAGAGACCTTTGTGCACTGATAGAGGTAAATGACCTCTGTGACCCACTTAAAAATGAAAGATCCTTCTCTTGCTTTTATTATTTTTTTAGGTTGATAATGCACATTCATCACACTCAGTACCCTTTATATGGCATATAAAATCATTTCCGTGCACTAGCAAGCCATATCATCTTCATATAAATGAAATCTTGATGTTTATTGAACTGCGCTCATCAGTCTGCTAAATGCAAACCCTTGTTGTTGTTCCAGAAAGTAGGCCCACTCGCAGCGCCCTCTCGCGATTTTGCGGTGAAACGGCTCTCTTCGGAATGTGGAATTGACTGGTGATACGGCTAATGCGTAGTGCGGCTAATAAGTGCGGCCTACTTCGATCTGGTTAGACGGCCGCCATTATTTTGTTTTCAATGCGACGTCATCAAGGTCACGTGGTGCAGTTCCGACCCCCCCCTGATCGCACGTGGTGGCAAACTGCAAGCTGTTCCTCAACTTCTACTTCTACTGATACAACTGAATTTACTGTTCCCATCTACAATCAACGATCATACGACTTGAACTTGTTCAACCTGCCGGGAGAGTTTAGGCTACTTCAGCTGTTTTTCTTCTGCAAGCTCGTGTTCCTTCAAGAGTCTGTGCACGCCATTGCCATTGGTGTTGATTTCTGAAAGAAAGGTAAGAAATGGGGGAAAGCATACATTTCTGGGATTTAGACAACTCGCCAGGGGCAGGGGAGAACTCACCAGGGGATTTACTAAAAAGCGGGCTGGGCCGTAGCGGGTAGCGGGTAGATTCTAGTATAACACACAAGCTACTTGATACAACACCATCCGCTACCCCTCCATCGTAGCTTCTTCCGCTACCTTTCCCCGCTCTCTCTGCTCAATTCTAAGGGTCAGACAATCATGTTTGGGCAATTGTGGCAATCACCATTTAATTGCTCTCTATTCAACCCCATATTATTGACCTTCTGTGTCAATGACAACAAGAGCAGGTGTACTGCCTCCATATCCCCCATGCCCTACACATCTACCAATACCCACCAGAATTCCAATTTTAGTGATGCCAAATATTTCCACCAGGGGCACAACTGTGCATACATGTAAGGATGTGGAGACACCTGGGGGTGGAGTTCGCTTTTAAAAATAACATGGCTGCAGGCCAAAAGCACAGCAAAAAGTATTTGGAATGTGGAAATGGTTATGATATTTATTGATTTATGGTCAGATTTGACAAGTTTAGGGGGGTCTTTGAATGTTGGAAAAGGATGAGCATTGTGCATGGTGTGGTGTTTGAGATATTTGATGGACGCCATGACATGGAGACTAAAAGTAAAATCCCCCATAGCATAGCATGGGGGATAATTAGTGTCTGCATCATATAATAGACAGATAATCCACTCAATTCCAATTAAACATATATATATCCACTCTTTTTAAATTAAGAAAATGAGCAATCAGCATTAATCTTCCAATTCCTTAAAACTGTTGAAGGATGGGGGTAAAATACCAAGGAGTTAAAAAACTAGAATTTGTGTCGCAAGCGGAACACAGACGAAGTTCTTGTAGCGTCTGTTCTGATTCCTTTTCACACCCTCGGTGTATTGCATTCGTCAACAGCCAGCTAAGCAGATGACATTGCAAATCGAAAACCATGGCAATTCGTACTTGTGACCCACCCCACCCTCTAACTCTTCTCCACACACTGTTACAGTTGGTTCCTACATTCCAGTACCTCCGCATTCATTTGGACAGTCATCTCACCCTTTCTCATCACACTGACCATCTTCACTCAGCAGTGACAAAGCGTTTAAATTTCATGAGAGCCCTAACATCTCGGGGTATAGGCACAAACTACAAGATCCTGCGCCTATTCTTCACTTCATCCATTCGCTCGCTGATTGATTATGCTGCTCCATCCCTCATCGGTGTCAAGCCGTATCTACTCCTTAAACTCGACAAGCTCCAGAATATCGGACTACGGATTATGTTGGCAGCTCCGCGTTGAACTAACATAATCATTTAGTTTGACTTTTTTTTAATTGGGCCAATTTTCCCCAAGATGTGTCCAACATGTCTCCGAGGTGTATGAAAAAAATTCAAGGCAAAATATTGATCAGTAAAAACCTTTCACTGCTCACTACAAAATCAATGAACAATGAAACGCTGTCAAAAACTAGAGAAACAATGAACAGCTTTAAGTTCCATTCAGGCACACAAAATAGAATTCATTTACTACTTAATCAGATTAATAGCAAGATGAATGAGGATTTAAGTCCTGTATTTATGCACTTGGTAGGCTAATTGAGACAGGATCGAGGTGGACACGGCAATGAGGCAAAAGAAGATGGAAACGGCCATCGAAAATCGGCCCGGGTGACGAGGCAAGAGCTGGATTCAAACCCTGGACCCAGCAATTGGCAATCCAACACGCCACCACTAGCTAGACCAACCCTCCCACATAGGAAGGTGTAGTAGGGAGTTTCAAGCCTGAGTTCTATTTGCTTGACCAATGACTAATAGACATTGTCTATCACCAGGTGGCTCCCCTGTCAGTATCTAAATTTAGGAGTCAAGTATTGCCATGCAATGGAATCGAACCTGGACCTCAAAATTGTGAGGATAGCGTACAGACCACTCGGTCACTAAGACACATGGCATTGCAGTGAGGAAAAATTCTTGACACTGATGTGTATCATAACATTGTTGAATATTTAATTGAGATTTAAGAGCCAGACACGAATTTGAGACATATGAAGTAACTTGATTATGCATGCTTAAGAACAGTTGAAGAAGGTGGAATGTTCTCTTGAGGCCTTTATCAAAGTGGCCAATCAGATCTCAGATACTCTCGTTAGAAATTTAGTAGACCATGTTGGATTTCAAATGAACTCAGAATTGTAGCTGCTCACAAGATTTCCAAACAGACTCAGCCAGGTACCGCCAATACCAGAAACACATTTGTAGTTTGAACAAAAATGTACATATTTTACATACCAGTAGAGGTGTTGGTATTTTAGATCAACTAATGATGACTTTCATTACTCATTTTTCAACTGAATCAACACCCAAAAATGCCAATACACACATAAGATACTACAACAGATCCACTGAAGCATATTATACAGAAGACTGCTCACACGAGGAACCCAGCGAAATCCGTGTGAGAGATAACCAAAACCATGATCAGATAGATTTATAGGCACATACTTTACCCTTTCAATGAAATTCACATGTCAAATGTTGGTGCTTGACATTTTCCTGTGACAACAAGGGGGGGGGGATCCAGAAAATTCTGGTGGAGGCCGGGGGGGGGGGGGGGGTTTATCGCATCGCTGAATGTATAGCCCACAACATAATCTTGAATCTGCGCTGATATAATCAACATGTAAAAATATTTTAAATTTCCTTCGGGTGAGGGGGCAACAAGACAGTGATGAATAATTCACACCAATGGTCAAAGGATGGATTCAGACTAGAACTTCAGACATGCAAAACAAATGGTCACAAGAAGACACAAGACAATGATGAACCATAATCTTTTAATGAAATTCACAGGTCATGTTTTATACCTTTTCACAAGTAGTAAGCCATCGATCCACCTCGTCCATTGAGATATGATATTAAATGAAGCCAGGGTAGTATTAGCGCATTTCTGGGCCTGGGGCAAAATGTTTCCAATTGGCCCGCTCGCGCCCCAAAAACGCTCTGAAATCCTGAAAGTACATTCTCGCACCAGTTACCCGACACACTTTCTGTACTGTCGCAATTCTTTTCAGTTTCATCATGGGCCCCCCTGAGGTCATGGGCCCGTGCCCCTTTTGACCATAGGTAAATACGGCCCTGCATGAATCAAAAGTCAGATGAAATTCACATTCAATTATTGTATTTAAACAGTATTTTTGTTTCAAGCAGGATTAATTTATAGATATTCTCGTCTGAGTTCAATAAATCATGTTTAGCAGGCAACAATTTTAATTGTTTTACATGGGGTCAAAGTCAAGTCAAAGTCAAAATCACCTTCATTTAAACAGAGTAGCCCAATTCAGTTAAAAACTATTTTACAACGGAACCCTGAGCCAAAACAGGTGTATATAACTTTTAGAAGTAAATTAGAATAAATGTAAACAAATTTAAAATAATGCTCAGAATGGCTACATAATATTGGAAAAATTTCTGATACGGATATTTCGGGATCAATTTTTATAACAATGAATTTGCGATATTCAATATCAGAGCTGCTCCCTTCTGTCACTGACTGTTTATATAAGCTGATTCAGTGGGACAGCTCCATTCGCTGTGAGGGACGTTGGTTTGACGTGCAAACTGCCTTCGCTTCGTACCCAGGGCTTTGTAGTCGGAGTCGTGAAGTGTCTGACTGTCAGGTCTTCTTCGAACTTGAGTTAATTCAGAGCAGACCTGCCACTCATGATGTTCATAGCAGTGAACTGCACTGTCATGAGGTTTTATTCTATTACCCTCCCCCCCCCCAAAGGACAGGCTATCTTCAATACCAGTCATCTGAAATAATAAAATGTTTTTTATTAATACATGTACACTGGAGTGAGTCAATTTTCATCAAAGATGTTCAGCCTGATATGCCCGGCCAATGGACGAAAATTACCAGAAATGCTAAAAAATACCGAGGTAATTAGTGGCGTAACCAGGTAATTGCCAGAGGGAGGGGGGAGAGCGGTCTTTGAGGGGGGCAGTGCAATGACATCATCAAGACAACAATGATTAAACCATTGAGTACACAAAATACCATTGAGTATACGACGCAATACCACATGGGATATATCCACTGCTTTTTCATGTGGTATTGGTAGACATTATGGGGTATAGTGCGATTCTTCCTGCAGAATGAGACAGAAAATATAGAAATAACATTCAGTAAAGTTTGAGGATGTACCGAGTCTGAAAATAAATAAAGGACCAAATACCATCAATTCCCGGGGGGGGGACTAGCTAAAACTATTTCCGGGAACACATCGCCATTTTGTGCCATTTCTAGGTGTCTATGGATCTGAAATTCCGGGCTCCATAACACTTTTAATCCATGGAAAACACTACGGATTTGGATCGCCAAGGCTTAAATGGAATGTTACCGTGGATCCAGTTGATTGACAACTTATATCTTCAGTTACGGCCTGGTGAAGTGGCGAAAATGTGCCGGAATCGCCCAGACTGACTTCATTGGGCGAAATATCATAATAAATCACAGGTAGGGACTATGTCTTGTAAAACAGGCAGGATCAACGGATTAGGTACAGAACAAGACTCGATGTCAGGCTGATTAAACATTATAATTATGGACTTCGGAATACCCGGCTCCATTGGCTTCACAATGGTACAAAATGGCGGCTGGTTCCCAAAATCACTACACCCAGGGTGTCTGCAGCTTTTTTGAAACCAAATTCCAGGCTTTTTCCAGGCCAAGTTTTCGAAAATTCCAGGCCAATTTGTTGATGAACTGACCAATTAACGACACGGTACACACATTTTTTTCTGAACATGACATTCGTCCTTTGGTGCTATCATCGCTAAAAATTTAGCAGTGGACTTTTTTTTCCATCCAAACCAAATTCCAGGCTTTTTCCAGGCCAAGTTTTCCAAAATTCCAGGCCAATTTGTTGATGAACTGACCAATACGACTTGATACACACATTTTTTTCTGAACATGACATTCGTCCTTTGGTGCTATCATCGCTAAAAATTTAGCAGTGGACTTTTTTTTCCATCCAAACTAAATCGCAGGCTTTTCCAGGCCTTTTTTCAAAGTGCTGGTTTCTTCCAGGCTTTTCAAGGCCTGGAAATTGAGAAACCAAATTCCAGGCTTTTCCAGGATTGGCAGACACCCTGACACCATGCAGTGCAATTTCAAACATAATCACGCGGCAGCACGAGAAATAGTTACGCCTTCTATTGGCTGTATCTGAGAAAACCATGCGGATCTTGACAGAGGTTTTAGTCATCTTCTGTGACTTCACTTGACTAACTATGAAGTTGGCTGACTAAGTCAGCTTGGCTAACTATAATAATAAATTAACATTGTAAATAAAGGGAATATTATTTTTAATCTATTTAGCTCATCTGACAGGCTTAGCTGGTGAGGCCAGTTTATCAAAAAATTCCATAAATATCCTGTCAAAAAATTGCAAAGAACATGGTCCATCATGGTGTAGCTAGTTCGGGCATTCATCCAATTTTGACAATATTGATACCATTGGAATCGTCTTTTCAAGACAAATCCAATGGTACCAAGCATGTTGGGGTAAAAAAATCAGCGGCAGCTGACTCAACACATCGCTGACGGCTTGGATAGTAAAGTATATGACTTAAAAACATGCTTAATTTGACTTTTCTGAGCATTCACAGTGATTCACTGACGGCGACGGCATTTTGTGACACTGACAAGTAGTGGCAGTGCCAGTGCCACAGTCATGACACATTGTCTGAATGACATTGACAGTGGCACTAAATTTATTGACTTGATTAGATTTGACTACAAGGTGGTAGTACATGTACTTTAAAATCCTTACCTCGGTCTCCAATAGTTCACAAAACACCTCAGCTGATAAATAAGGCTAAAATGCCTGCAAATCATCCGATTTTCGCCAAATAACTTTCCACAAGTAGACAAACACAGCCTCCTCCTCCAAGCGCCAGTGGCGTCTATGCACGTGTTAGACGGAATTTATGATCCGGCGGGAGGGGCAGGTCCAAGAGGAAGACAGGAATTTGGATAAATATTCCGTTTATGCTGTAAATTTAAGCTTTCCTAGCATTAATAATTCACTTCTTTATGGAAATGTAAATGTGACATTAAAAGTTTGCATATTTTGAGGAAAATAAAATATTTGGGAACTGCCTATCCCCCTTTCGCAAAATGGAACCGCCCCGACGTCACAAATTGTCAAGCTTTCTTATTGGCCGAGGCTCTCTCATTGCCTTGACAACGAAAGTAAACATTGCATTTGGTTGAAACTCGGAAATAAAACCAGACACATTAGAGGCCAAAGGTGAGAACGGCACTCTAAGTTATAATAATATAAGCTCATTGCCACAAAAATCAACTTTAAAAAGTGCTCCAATTTCTTCCACAACCTGTCCAAAACTTGACCACGCCCTAACCACGCCCACTTTTCATCATACCGATCCCTAGAGACGAAGTCTCGTAGAGAACTTCGTCTAATAAATGATATAATTCAGTAGACATATAAAAGTAATTCCTCCTATGCATCCCCATGGACCTATCTATTCATTTGTGTCTATCTATCTATCTATCTATCTATCTATCTATCTATCTATCTATAGATCTACTTTTTCTTTCTGCCTTTCTTTCTGTCTGCCTTTCTTTCTGTCTTTCTTTATGTCTCTCTTTCTGTCTATCTATAGATCTTATAATAAAACTTAATGGGAGTGTGGTTCACAGCAATGAACCTCATGAATGTCAGGTCGCGGAAGAATACAACACGAGTCCGAAGGACGAGTGTTTATTCTGCAGCAGACCTGACATGAGTGAGGTTCATTGCTAGTAAAAAAAACCGTGTTTTGTTTACTTTTGAGGCATTGCAGGTCCCTCCTGGAGTAATTTAATTAAATTTATAGCTCTCTTAACACTTAAAACACGCATTTTATGATTATTTGAAGTCTGCATATAAATATTTATACTATATACTTTTAATATACTTTAAATGTATCAGCTTTTGATCTTCAAGTGAATTTTACATGGAATCTGTAGACCTGATAGTTGTACTTATAACCAGAATCTGCTCTGATAAAAATTCTGATAGACTACTGAATAAATCAAAGCAAAAGCCGAAAACAAAAATTTAACATTGTTTTAAGAATTAGGCTCTGCATTGAGAGAGAGAAAGACAAAACTATGCACAGTTAAAACAGGCAGAAAGCAAAGCCAAAATGCCCTTTGCAAAAGCAATGCCTTGAAGGGATTTTGGTGAGCATTGGACTGTGAAAGTGTGAATGCATTCAATTGTTTTACAACAAAAGAACTGGGTTATATTACCTGAATTACAAAAACATATTAAACTGAATTAGATATAGCCTATGAATGATCAATATTAAAAAAAAACTAGACATCAATATTACTGGTGAACCAGTAATGAGCATTCACCATATGAAAGGATTTACTTGATTATCAACTTGACTTTAATTCTTCATATTGACATTTATATTGACACTTAAATTGACTTCATTTTGACATTCATATTGACATTCCTATTGACATTATTCATATTGACATTCATTCTGATATTCATATCGACATTCATACTGATATTCATACTGACATTCATATTTATATTGATTTTCACATTGACATTCGTATCAACATCCATATTGACATTCATTGACATTCATATTGACACTAATATCAATTGACACTGGTGACACTGATATTGACACTGATATCTACACTAATATTGACATTCATTTTGACATTGATTAATTTTGACATTCATGTTGATATTCATGTTGACATTCATATATATTGACATTCATATTGAATTCATAATGACATTCATATTTAGTTCATATTGACCTTAATTTATTCTTTAATTCACTCATTTCTTCCTTTTTCCTGTCTTTGACTGGTGATGACCTTGACAAGTGATGAACTTCTTCCCAAGGTCAAATGTATTTTAGATCATTCAAGTTACTCTTCATTGGAAATGATAGACCACAATTGAATAACCTTGCTTTAGAAAGTTGTGAAATGTGGCCTTTCATTCACTTTCTGTGACCTTGACCTTGATGTCAAGGTCATGGATGTTTAATGAAAATATTCCTCTATCACAGGGCTATATATGTGCCAAGTTTCATTGAGTTGTCTTCATTCGAAGCAAAGTTTAAAAATATTTTCACTTTTGGGCAAAATATTCTAATTTTGAAAGTCAAATATCTCAGTAACCCCTTGCATGATTTTCACCACATTTCTCGCTGCACTGGCCCATGCTATATATAGCACCTTTTACTATAATTTCATGAAAATGCTGATTGCAGGTTTCTCAAAACCGTGCGCAAACTGGTTTTCATTAAAAGGGGTGAGGGTAATTACCCCTTTTCGAAAATTATCAATTTCATGGCTGATATTTGTTCAACAGGGATCTACTAACTTAACAGTGAAGACCAGGTGTCTCTATCTTTATTAGTTCAGGAGATAGACCTCCAAAAACAGTGACCTTGAGGTGACCTGTGACCTTGAAAAATAGGTCAAGGTCAAAAATATTTTGGGAAATTAATCTACTCATCTAGGACTATTTATACACTAACTTTCATGTTTAAATTCCACAAAAAAGTGGCAGAAAAATAATAATACGACCAAAATCAATACCATTCACCATAGTGATGGTGAATGCTAATGATAATTTTGATATTCTGAAAAAAAAACGTTTGTGGCCTATTAATTGCTCAAATTGAATACTTGTGCTAATATCACTTTACAATTATATTCATAACAGATCTGAGAACACATTAAAGACAAATCTTTAAATATCATCAATGTAGGATTGTTACATAACATTGTATATAATCACTACTTTTTTTAAGTCAATAAGGAACTTTTCTTTCAATTAGTCAACATTGTACAAATGACATAGTTAGAATGGGAGAATAACACCATGGTACTAAGAAAATGATGCCCTTGCTTCCTTTTTATGTCTTGAGTATTATTATTATTTTTTCATTCTTTACAAAGACTCGATTTTAAAAGAGCTGTAATAATTTATGATATATATCTATCAATATAATTCTAGGATATTTTAATTTGTTTAACCAGTAGAACAAGATTCTAAACTGCAGCACTCACTGCTGTTGTGTGTGATTAGCACAAGAGGACAGCAGTGAAGGGGGTTTCCCAGAAGGGCATGGAAGTGCAAGCAAACGAGTGCTCTAGCATGGATGTGAGTGGTTGGGAGTGAGGGCATCTTCCTGAGGGCATGGGATTTAGGAAAATTTATTGGGTTGTACTGTATGTCTAAAAGAGATGATTATTTGATGAGCTGTGGTATTTCAAACATTTTCATTTGTGATTCTGTGATCATTTAGCAGCATGGGCGAGGTAGAACTACTAGTCAGGTTGCAAGAGAGGTTGCCTTGCACCCTCTGGTATAGTTAATGGCAACCAATTTTTTGGCAGTTTTTTATAGTTTGCAGTTACAATTCATCCAGTTGAAAAACGTCCAGAGTTCGAAAACAGACATTTTCTTCCTGAAAAAAAAAAAAAACAACGACATAAGATACATTTAATGAACCTGCATCATTTAGCATTTGGCCATTCTTAAAAGTTAAATAGAAATCATCTACGTCCGGCAAGCTGTGGGTTGCTCTTTTTTGAATGTTGAAATATTTTATTGCGTAAAAACATAACAAAAATAAAACCGAAGGGGGGTTAGAGTTGGGAAACATAGATACTCCCCCTACCAACAATACTATTCTGTACAGAGATTTTCTTTTTAAATGATTTTACAGACCTTGAGCATACAATTTCATCAGTCAGACGATTCCAAAAGGGTACAATTCTATTAATCCAATATAGTTTTCTTTTGTCAGGTCGGCTAAAATACATATACAAGTGCTTACTGTGACCTCTTAGTCTATTTACAATTGAATAGTAATCCTGGACATTATTACAGATCTTGTATAAGTGTGCCATGTTCTTTTCAACTGCCACAGTGCTCTTGTGATGTCAGTATCAGCAAAATGATTTCACAGTTGGTATATTCGCAGTTTCAGCTATGTCACTTGGAACCCACACTGATCACACCATTACAAATCCACAATAAGCCATCAGATTGTTGCTCAACATTGACTATTCAGTTTGATGTTTTGAATAAATCCAAAAGTTACAATATCCAGCTACATATAATGCATGGATTTTGTGTATAACTGCTATCAGTTTTAGCACTTTTACAAAAGAACAATTTCATTCACTCTCACATTCATTTGTTGGTCTCAGAGGTTATCGTGTGCTGCTCTGTCTTGGCAAAAATAATATAGACTACTCAGGAACCATTCAGAATTTAAGACCTAAGGGAGGGGGGAGTTTTGCTTGGGGGCATCTTTATCACTGATTTCCAATAATGTTTATTTGATGATCGAATTCTTAGCCTCCTTGTCTGGCCTTTTTCCAAATTTTTGGGGAGCAACTACACCCCCCCCCCATTTCTCGTCCTCTGGTATGCCCATGCAACACTGCTACATACACTTCCAAAAAATCTCCCCATCATCCCCATTCCAGTCATCAATTCTGAACAGTTTCTTTGGCCCAGATCTCACCTAAAAAGCTGAAAAGCCACAAGGTGCTGCCCTCAAGGAGAAATTTCACAACAGGACACCATGAATGTCCATGATGGATCAAGCAAGTGGCTCAAACATATCAGTTTCACGTGCTCCAACTGAATCAAACAACCATACCAATGAATGCAGATTGATCAATTGTTATTCACACTTTTAAGGCAGCCCATAAGCCTGACTTGTTGGTAGCAGTTGGAATCAACACTCAAGCTGGGAGTGCCAATAGTGATGTCAGTATCGCTATACTGGCATCATCTGTGCATATATTCTCATGGAACATGGCACACTTATACGAGATCTGTAATAACACATGTTAAATCATTAATGACTTTGTAAAACATAGTTAAATCTGAACAGATTCTACGATTTTCAATGGAGTTGATATTAAAGAAATTTAACCTATCTAAGTAAGACATATTATTTGGACAAATCCGCCTAGTGAAATACCTCTGAACACTTTCTATTTTATCTATATTTTGTTTCAAGTAAGGGGACCAAACTTGACTTCCATATTCTAGAGTAGGTGTTACATAACATTTGAATAATTTTATATAAAAATAACAGTCATGATTTTTAAAAGTAGTGAATATATTTCTAGTTATATAATATGCGTTCTTGACAACATTTGAACAGTGCATTGTAAATTTTAAGTTTGATTGGATAATTATTCCGACATCTTTAATATGGTTCACCTTCTCTACACAAGTACCATTAAGGGCATAGTCAAAATCTATTGTTTTATTACCAATCTTCAAGACTTTGGTTTTTTCTGGATTTAGGGTCATTTGCCATAAATTTGCCCATTCAGAAATAGCTACTGTCAAGATCGCTCTGCAATTGTAAACAATCATTCACACTTTCTATAGACTTGTAAACTTTGGTATCATCTGCATACATGCTCACTGTACAATTTTTGACAACTTTCGGAAGATCTGCAGAATAAATTAGAAATAAAATAGGACCTAAAACTGTGCCCTGTGGCACGCCTGACTCTACATGTGATGGTGGAGATAATGAATTATTAATTTTAACCTGTTGGAATCTGTTGACAAGAAAGCTTTCAAGCCATCTATAAGCTGCACCTTGTATACCATATTTTTTCAATTTATATAATAATTTGCTATGACAAACAGTGTCAAAGCATTTAGAATAATCTAAATATATAACACCAGAACTCATTCTTCTGTCAAAATTAAGTGTCCAATCGTTCATACATTCAAGCATGTTAGTGACCGTTGACTTTCGTGGGACAAATCCATGTTGATTCTTAGGAATAATATTATTTTTTAGCAAATAATCCAGAAGTTTTTGTCTCACTACTCTCTCTAAAATTTTGCAAATAACAGAGGTTAAACTGATGGGTCTATACTGTGACGGCAATTGACTATTACCCTTTTTAAACACAGGAATGATATGGGCAACCTTCCATTCATCAGGGACCACTCCATCATTTACGATTTATACCTACTCGCTTGGCAGACTCCTTCATCAACAAGCCCCACAATACCATATGTATGCGGATGACTCAACTCTGTACCTCAGTGTTAAACCTGGAGAGACAACTACAGCCATGGATCAGTTAATGCAATGTGTGTCTTTGGTCCAAAGATGGATGCGTCAACACCAGCTGAAGATGAATGATGGGAAAACTGAATATCTTGTCATCTCCAGCAAGCAAATGGAAAGAAATCTTTCTCAAGTGTCCCTCACCATTGGTGACTCTACAATCAGTCCATCATCATCTGCCCGTAATCTTGGAGTGATAATTGATAAAAATATCACAATGGAGGCACACATCACCAACTTGTGTAAGGCATCTTATTTGCAGCTGAGAAATATTGCCAAATTGCGACCTTACCTCGACAGAAGTTCGTTGGAATGTATAATACATGCCTTTGTGTCGTCACGTCTTGATTATTGTAATTCTCTACTTTGTGGCCTACCATCTTACTTACTCCATCGACTACAACTAATTCAGAATACTGCTGCAAGAATCCTGACTGGAGTTTCCAAACATGAACATATCACTCCAGTGTTACGGACACTACACTGGCTCCCGGTAGAACTGCGGATCAAGTATAAAGTCCTTCTCATGGTTTTCAAGGCTACGAACTGCCTTGCACCAGGATATGTTCAGGACTTGATCACCCGTTATTCACCATCACTGTAAAACCGAAACCGTTGGTTTAACGGCATTACCGGCAGCAAATTAGCCGGTAACTTGCCGTAAAATCAACGGTAATGCCGTTATTCAATCTACGACAAGTTGCTGTAAATTTAACACTCTCATGCCGTAATTTGATACAGACGGCAAATTGCCGTAGCTGTATTTTTATGCTAACGGCAAATTGCCGTACACTTTGCCTTAACAGTAAGCTGCCGTAAATTACAAATTACGCCGTTACGTCATGTTACGGCAATATTGCCTTAATTTAACTACTAATTTTCAAAGCTACCGTAGGGATGACAGCAAGATGCCGTAAATTTAAAGGTATGTGTGATCAGTACCTTCATATAAAAAATTTAAGCATACTACAGATTTTAATTTCAGTGAAAATCCCTTATGGATTATCAATATGTATATTCATTGCAAGGTAATTCAAATTAATTGGCCGGCTATCCTGACTAATGCTATTGTTCGTCTGTGATTGCAGTTCACCAGATGTCACCTTCGCCCTTTCAGGAATTACAGTTAATTTCTGCTTTATGCATTGATCATTTTTAGCCTCATACTTTATTGCAACATTATCATTTGAGAAAGAATCAAACACAAAAGAAAGCTTGTCATAAGAACACATTTATTAGCGGATATAAACAAAAAAAACAATTATTAAAATAAATTTTAAATTTTGATTTTATTTCTCATTCATCTAAAAGTCTAAAAGAATATTTATCTAAATTGAAATTGAAATTTTGTCCATTGGATCTTTCCTGGGTCAAAATGGATTTTTTTTTCTTCTTTTGGTTCGCCTCCAAACTTCGAAGCAACGGATCTCTCTTTTTTGTCGCCTGGTTCCTGAAATGTGCAAACAAAATGACAAGTAAATGTACAATTTATATGCATGTTGTTTGTCATTCTCAGAAAAGTGACACATTCCTCTTAGGTCAATTTTTAAACCGACCTCATACGAGGTGGGTTTAATCCAGTTGGTTCATGTCAAATGGACGTCATAACGATAATACCTGCATTTTGGTATATTATCGCTCATTTTCGCTTGCATATTTTCGCTTAAAACCCGCTATTCATGGAAGGAAAACGCCCAAGAGGAAGAACCAGTACATAACTGACCAAAGGAAACTTCCGCCGTAACAGTGACAGGTGATTGTGTCTTTATATCCTTGTTTTCCGTGATTTTAGACTGCAATGTTTTCTGAAGAAATTGTCTGAAAAGTGAATTTACGCTAGGCGGCGCCACCTATATTGGTTGGGCACATTTCTTGAGACAGCATTGATAATTCTTGAGACAGCATCAACTTCCTTTTTGTTGTCTGCACTTTTTGGAAAACAAGTGTTAAGCCATGTTTTACTGCCTCAACCACAATATAAACCTACTTACAGAGCCTGACAGGTCTTAAAAGAAGCACTGAAATTTTGAGAAATATTGCCTGGCATAAAGTACTAGAGATAGCACATCTCTAACCAAACAGTTCAACCCCCTGAGCTTCACAACAGGCCATGGCGAATTCTGTTGTCGCTCGAAAATCGGCGAAAATCGCCGATTTTGCAGCAGAAATAGTCGTCCTGTGAGTGTAACACATCTGTAAGCAGTAGAATTTCAATAGGTATTTGTTCTTAACTATTTTTGTGATCGATTGGTGCCATGTAAGATGTGCCAGCTCTTCCCATGCAATGTGCAGCCTGCAGTTTATCAGAAAAGTGGCGAATTTGACTGTCGCCTATGGTAATGCTCCCGACCAGCCAACCAGTGTCACAATGATGTCAGAAGAGAGCGGCAACCACTTGGTAGCTCTTATAGGCTGACAACACTGTTGCATTATGTATGGTCCTGATTACACAAAGCAGCAATCGTGAATAGCAATCAGGACATCTAGCTTCAATTGCTGCTTTGTTCAATAGGATTGATTTGTGTTGGTGACACTTTTGTTGGTTGGTGACACTTGGAGTGCAATTGATTAAGGCAGTGGGACTCTAAATGGCCTGATGCCTGATAGCAATCAGCACTACTGACACCACTGACATATATATCTAAGCAGCTGTCAATGTGGCTGACAGGTCAATATAGCAAACTATCTGTGTTGGTGGCGGAGCTGCAATCTTTTACGGCATTGACGTGCCCTCTGTCGTATTTTTGAGAAGCCACACATGCGCATTCATTGCAAAAATGGCGGCGCACACGTTCAAATGACAATGGCGGATCCCACGAATTTCTGAGATGTCAGTAAGCCTTGATTATTCAATACCCACATGACTAGTGTGGAAGGATAGATCTGTAAGCGATCGCCATTTGCCGCCTTTGGCGGCAAATTGCTCTCGCTTATACCGCTCTATTATATTAGTTTATTGCAGTCAGCTGGTTCAACTTTCTGTGTTCCTATCAAGGCATGAGTCTGAACTATGCATACTTGTGTACTGTGTAGTGACACTAGTGTCATTTAAAATTATCACATAAATAGCTCTTTTGGAAATTTTCTCTACCTTTGGTGCTGTTTTAATGCACACAGGCCTATTTCAACATTTGGCTCAAACCACAAGGGGCAGATCCAGAATGTCGGACTGGGTGGGGGGGGGGGTTAAAAATGGAAATGTAATAGGTAGCCCTTGGCTGACATAGTTTTCCCACACCTAATGGTCAGGAGCTGATCAGATGATCCTTGTAAAAAAGTTTGTTCAGCGCATGTGAAAAAAAAGTTTGTTGGTACTTCGTGCATGAAAAAAGTTCTTTGCTAATTCTGTTAAGCTTGGTATATGGGATTGATTTTCACATGGTTACAAATTTGCAGTGAAATTTCTTCCATTTGTTCGTCTCATCATTATCATCATCTTGATATTACAAAAAACATCACAATTGATGACTGTTATATATTAATTGTTAGCACATGCTAGAATAGATCAGAATAGGTGCGAAAATTCCTGAATTGAATAAAATTCGAATGAATTCAACATTTAAAAATCAGATAAATTGAATTGGCCAAAGGAAAAAATTCTGTAAATTCAAATTGTGATTTTGGCCATGAATTATAGTCTCAAAAGATCCTCAGTTTGTTTATTTGCATCTCTTCAGCGAAATGTGAATATAAGAATAAATTTCAGCTTATCTATTTAACTTCCTTTACACTGAAAACTACTGTACAACTTTTAAATTCACTTGCAATCACCATAAAATAATTTACGCTCTCTACTCATTTTCCACATACTGTCCTTTCAGGTTCTCAATTCTCTATTACTTCACAAAAACCAGCATACAGGTGATTCGTCATCAATGCCTTTCATGTCAACAACCTATTCTTCATTTCAACGCCGCAGCTTAGTAGCCCATGTACTCATGGAATAACTAGGCTCTTTCAAGAATCCACATTCATCAAGCACCTGACAATAAATTTGTTTTCTGCTCACATATCAGGCACTAAGTGTCATTCATGATTCTGGAACTCATAACTACATGATTCCAATACAATAAACTCACAGATGTCATACATACATGTGATTTATTACTTAGGATATTCAAATAAACTCTTGAAATAAGTATGTCCCATCTTTCTTCTATCACTTTGAAATACCTCATTAATTGCCCTTCATGGCATGCACTCACATGGAGTCAAAGTGCCCGGCAATTATACTTCCAGTCTAAAGTCTACTAAAGTAGAGCTTTGTTCCTTGAGCATGTACATCACTCACATCAGATGCTCATTGGTTAGGGAAACACTCGCCGCAACAGTAACTTCAATTTTGATAGGTCGGTTTTTGAATCCATGGATTCTTGTTTAAGAAGGGTTCATAATTGATTATATAATTAGCAGGAGAGAGTGTGCATGTTAAACCATATAAAAATTTAGTATGCAAGGGGTGCTCATAAAATTTAATTATTCTAAAATTTAGAATCTAAATATATAATAATGAATTCTTCACTGGGTAATAGTTTTGATATGCATTATGCAGTTGTAAAGTATTGGGTAATTTGGAAATTTTAAAGTTACGCTTGTTTCCATCAAGGAAAAATGCTCAAGAGAGATTCAGGACCACTGACATTTGAGACCAAGATAGCTGAAGACCGTAGCTTTATTACTTATATGCATACGATTGACAATGTTTGATTTATCTGAAAAAAAAAAAAACAACAAGAACCGATGACTCAATGTGCAGTACGGAGGCGTATTACTGCCAATGATATTTTTTATTTATGGTTTATTCCAAAAACTTCTTGTTTAAACCAAAAACTTTTTTTAATTTATGAAAAACCTTTTGGTTGAATCCAAAATTGCTCGGTTTATTCCAATAGCTTTTTGGTTGAAATTCAAAAGCCTTTTTCCTTTAGTCAAATAAAAGATTTGGTGTAATCCAAAAACCTTCATCTAATTTAAAACTCCTCATGACTCTCCCATATTCTCTAAAGAGTTTTTCATTTGAACCAAAAAACATTTTGATTTTTATCGAAATATCTTTTTGTTTAATCCCAGAGTTTTTTCTTTTGAACCAAAAATCTTTTTTATTTAATCTATAAAAACTTTTTGAGTAAAATCCGAAACCCTTTAGGTTTTATTCAGGATTAAATTTTTTATATAACTTTTAGTCTTAGCAAAAAAGCAGGAAGAGTCAGGAGAAATGAGTTGGGAACAGTCATGAGGAGGCAGCTGGGGAGAGTCAGGAGGATGCAGTCTAGGGTTTGGTAATCGGGAGGATGCAGTGGGGGAAAGTTGAGAGGGAAGTCACATGGAGAGTTGGGAGTGGCATCGGGATAGGAGTCAGAAAGTGAGTTTGGAGGATGGATTTGGGGAGAATCTAGGAGAGTCATAAGGAGTTTGGATTGAAGGGCAAGTCAGGAAGAGCGAGTGCAAGAGTTGATAGAAGGGAGTAGGGGAGATTCAGGAGGTGGGGTATCAGGAAGAAGGAGTTGGGGAAAGTTGGCAGGACATAGGAGGAATCAAAGGGGGAGTCAGTCGCGGGAGTTGATAAGTCGGGGGGAGGAGGGAGTTGGAGAGTGTTGGGAGTAATCGGGAGGAGGGAGGCAAAATTGGGAGGAAGGGAGTTGGGAAGAGTTTCATGGAAAGTCAGGAAGGCAGTCTGGAGGAAAGAGTTGTTGAGAGTCAGACAGTGATGGAAATGGAAAATTTTTTGTCAGGGGAGCTATCAGCTGTCGCGGCACAGGCGCGCCATTCCAAATTTTTGAAAGGGAGAAAAATTCCAAACCAGAGTTTATTTTTTGCTAAATTTAGGCCTACCTGGAGGACCGAAAAAGTGAACATGATAATTATCTGTTTCTTCTGATGATTGGGGGAGCTGTAGCAGGTCACAGCTCCCCCTGTTTTTTTTTTATCAAGGGAGCTCAGCTCCCTTGAACTCCCCCCCCCCCCAATTCCATCACTGTATTCAGATGTAGGAAACTGGAGGACCGAAAAAGTGAGCATGATAATTATCTGTTTCTTCTGATGATTGGGGGAGCTGTAGCAGGTCACAGCTGCCCCTGTTTTTTTTTTATCAAGGGAGCTCAGCTCCCTTGAACTCCCCCCCCCCCCCCAATTCCATCACTGTATTCAGATGTAGGAAACTGGTGAGCTCCTTCCAACTGCCCTTCCAATTCTCAACTCCACTTCCAACTTTCCCTGACACCCGACACTCCGATGAAAATTGAAAATTTCTTTGTATCAAACCCGAAATAAAAAATCTTTGACGGTAATACGCTTCCACTGTCTGTATCTGAATCTATAGCACGGCCGATTTATGCATGGCAAGTTCAATGTGTAAAAGATTTAATTGACATTTCACATTCCCACATTCTGTTTTTCGATTTTTTTTTATGATGTCATATCGTATAATACATTTGAGCAATATCTCTGAACCAAGTCATCACAATGGCATCCAAATTTAAAGCTGGCCATCCTGGTTTCAGGCAGCAACCTTACAATTCTCTTTCTGGAAAAATAAGTAAATATTCTTATTCAGTGTTCTTCAAAAAAATTAAGTTTAAAATATCTTATACTCTGACATGGTGTTTATATAAATGACTTTCACATTGTTTGTATGAATATTGCTGGTCATTGGCAGAGGTGAGAAAGTATGGGTTGAAATGCATTGGTGATATTTCTTGGGAGTTGTTTACTTCAGCCAGGAACGACGATGTGTCTAACTCATCAGATCGAATAAGATGACTTCAGTAGGAGAGTTTTGGATGGTACTGCATCTTGACTGGTTGCAGGACAACATTTTGTAGTCACTTTAACTGGATTTTATAAGGTCCCCTGCAACAAAAGAATTGTTATAATATGGCAGCTGTTTGCTGAAAACTTAATGACATCAGTAGATAACATAGACTAAGTCGCTGTGAAGGAACCTAAATCTTGTAGGCAAACCGCAAATTTTTTAAACTCTCAAAAAATATTAAACCTCCTCAATTACATTGAAATAGCTTTGGAGTACTGTCGATCAATAACTTTAATGTATAACGGATACTGGGGGTAAGTTGTGAGAAAGGGCAACTTGTGTAGCCCACTTTTCGAAGAATTTAGTAAAGAAGGCAATGCCATCCATTTAAAGGGCTCAGCGGTAATGTTTGGCCTACTGACCTCAGGGACACTGGTTCGATTCTCAATCCAGGCAACCCTTGTCAGAGGGATCTTTCATCTTTTTCAGGGGCAGGAAGATCAACTAAAGCTGTGTATTATTCACAGGCCCGCATGCCCAATGAGAGGACCGAGCGAGTTCTAAAGGCAGATCCTACAGAAATGCCAAGCTCTGCTTTTGGATCCGCGGATTCTTGTTTAACGTAATATTATATGACCAGTATTCCAAGTGCATTTGCAAATCTTACTATTTTTTGTTACCCAATGACACTCAATATGACTACATACAAAATTTCATGTCTTGCCATTGCTGTCGAATTGCACTTTTACAAAAAAAACTTAGGTTTTAGTATTGTTCCTTAATGGTTGGACATTTTAAATAGCTTTACAGTAACTAAACTGTGTTATTAATATAATGTATGCTAATAATTTATAATTTATGAAAGGCTTACAGGGTGAGCATAAAATTGAGCTGTGTTGGGAGACCATTGTATGTTGTGCCATTTTTTGCTTCAGGGAGATTCCCAAAAAACCAAAGCTTGATCATGTAATCTGATAATTAGATATCAATGATATATATAGCAAATTGGCCAGAATCAAAGCGAGTTTCAGGGCGACCAGACCATATAGAAGATCATGGCAAGTGTTTGAAAAAAGTAGGTCAAGTACCCAAGGGCTGGGGTAAGTTGTGCCAGATGATGGTGAAAATTGTTCGATTTAGTTTATTCCATAAAAACCTATCATTCTGCCTATTTCTTCCGATATAGCATGAGTTCAGCACTGTCTCTGTTCGGGACTGTCAAGTGGCAGCAGAATGCTGACAGTCCCTGGAAAATCGAATTGGGTCAACAATAATTTGATCTGTTTGGGACCAGATCAGGTCGCACAACAGCTGTCCATATTTAATTTACTACGCCAAACTACTTTCACAAAGCATGGTTGCTGGCTAATATCCAGTCCACTGCTTTGAATGAAAATGTTTGGAAATCATGAGACAAAAAGAAAATTTTGAAACTTTGGCATACACTTTGCCTGTGAAAGGGATGATTTTACTCATCAGAAGTTTGATGGTATTCAATCTACTTATGCCATTTAGTGCATGTTAAATTGTGGTCAGAAAAGGGTCCAAAAAGAATGCATTCTCACTTATTTACTTGTCCATACAAAGCCAATGTTTTTGCTTTGTGATATCAAAAATGCTCAATTGTATTTATTCTATTACTTTATGGAGATTTATTAACCAGGACAACAATATAATTCACAATTTCATAAAAGCTGTGTTACACTCAGCAAAATGTCTTGTCCATGCCACAAGTGGCCCCCTCTATACTGGCAATGTATGTGAGCTATAATGTATACATCCTCCATGATAAAAAATAGTTCCAACTTATTTTAGTATTTATAAGCTGTCTGCTTAAAATTGAAGCCAAACAAAGTCAGATTAGACACTTGCAGAGTTTTTGGAAATAATCTCGACCATCACTAAATGATGGAACTGTCCTGGTTTCTTCCACACTGTCCTGGTGTCTTCCACTGATCCAAATTCTGTTGACCGCTCACAGGAGCTCGCGAATTTTGCACCCTAGGTGGCAGTAAATAGCGGTCAACTTGTAGACAGAGTTCAGCATATGTCTGATATGCTACATGAACCTTATTAAACAATTATAAGCCATTTTACACAAAAATTCAAAAATGCTGCAAAATCCAGATTATCAATTGTTAAGAGGGAGATATAACACCTTTAGCATTTCTTCTCAGTGTAAGTTGTTTCAAAAGATGTCTAGGCTTTGAGTAAAATGAAGAGAGAAATAGGTTTAAAAAAAATTAAATCCTATGTCATGCCATTGGCACAACTCAACCCACTCCGAATTACAGTACTTACCCTAACTTGATTTTCTGTAAAGAATAAACCAACAATGGAGAAAACTGGTTGTCAAAAGTAAACCAGCAATGCAAGATTTCAAAATCTGACTACACAAATATATCTAGATATACACCTTAACTCCATCCTATCAGAAGGACATCTTCTTATACCAATACCAGATGACTGAGAACAAGAACGTCAGTTCTCCGTACTTCCAAGTTTTCAATAACAAATTTGAACTTATGAGTGTTGCTTTTCGTAGCATTATCTTTGGCAGTTTTTTTTATTCACCCAGATTTTCAATTCACCCCAACGACAATGCTTTATTGAATCATTGAAAATAATGAAACTCATTTGATTTACAACAGTGGTTGGTACAACCTATCCCATGGTACAACTAACCCCATTCTCCCCTACTGCTCATAAAAAGACCTCCAGTGAGTAGCACAATTTACCCCAGTACCTCGTATTAGACTCCTGCACATTAAAATATTGTAAAAGGCTAGCTATTCATATTAGTAATGCATAATTTCACAAGAAAATTAATTTGTTTATATATAGCACTAATATTGAATTAATTATTTTGCAGTCAGCCCCACCCACCTCTTTCACTTAATACAACATTCTCTGGGTAGGTTGATACTCCTGTGTTAATAGGCACATATTTATTTAAAGTGATATTACCTTGAAACTTAAAATTTCCTTGTTAATACAGATCTTCTCAAGTCTCTCATACAGTGTTCAACCGGCAATATAGTTGACAGAAAATATCATTAAGGCAGACTTAAGTACAATAGATTTAAGTTGTCTAGATTATTGTTATAAATCATAAACAGCCAAGAGTCATGTTTTCAGAAACAAACAAACAAACTGCTTTGACAGCATTGTTTGTGTTGTGGTTCAGAACAGTTGGCCTGCTGCAACAAAATTTCTACGGTAAGCTGCTGTAGTGCATAATTAGGCCTATACGGCAACTTCGTAAAAGTAACAGTTACCGTAAAATCAACAGTAATTGGCTAATTGCCGTTTTCTTGATCTTACGGCACATTCCTGTTGGTTTTGCGGTAGTCAATGTCACATTTACGGTTTACTGTTGAATTAACGGTAATTTACCGTTGTTAAAGATTTACGGTAAGATCAGCGTCAGTTTTACGGCACTTTTTCAACGGCACCTACGGCATGGGTTTACAGTGCAACTAGACAACTACGTTCATCTGACCAGCATCTTCTCGTGGTTCCTCATACTTCATCATCACTTGTTCAGTCTCGAGCATTCAGTGTGATCGGACCCCGCCTCTGGAATGATCTCCCATATAATCTCAGATCATTGGACTCTATTGAGCATTTTAAAAGGGGACTTAAGACTTTCCTATTTCGTAAAACCTTGTTGTGATTTTATATATAATTTTAAACTCTGATTTTAACTTTATCTATTATTTTGAATTTACATTTACTATATATTTCTATATTTTTATAACTTATCTTGTACAGCGTTTTGAGCACTTTGTGGAAAATCGCTTTATAAAATTAATTATTATTATTATTTATTATTATTAAGAGACTTGTTGTAGATTTTACACAACGGGCTGGTGACAACAGCAAGAACTTTCTTGACAAAGAATACATTAATACCATCTTTCCTGTTCAGGTTCAAAACAAATTAGATTGATGGATGGATGGATGATTGGGCTTTACATACTGTATTAATGCAATTGGTAGGCTAATTAGGGCAGGAGGAGGACACGGCAATGAGGTGAAGGTTGGTTGAAACAGCCATCCAGCATAGGCCCAGGTGAACCAACAAGAGCTGGATTCGAACCCTAGACCCAGCGATTGGCAGCCCAGCATGCTACCATTAGACCAACCCTCCCCCCCCCCCCGAAGACATCTGTTCAACTAGATTTATCAGAAGAAGCTGCCTACATTAGGCAACCCAAAGATCCTTGCCTGGATTAAGTTTTATTGACATTAGACTAGATTTTAGATATAATCACCTTTTTGTGGCAGTTTTTCATGATTTGAAATCTCAATTTCTTCATCCAGTGAAAAACCTCCAGAGTTTGAAAACAGACATCTTCTTCCTGAAAAAACATAAGTTACATAATGAATCTGCATCATTTAGCATTTGACCTTATTTAGAAGTTAATCATTTTAATAGAAAACACCTACATCAGGCAAGCCGTAGGTTCCTGTTCACGTTAAATTTTGTCAGATTGATGGATGGATGATTGGGGCTTTACGTCCTGTATTAACGCACTCGCCAGGCTAATTAGGAAAGAACGAGGACACAGCAATGAGGCGAAGGATTGAAACAGCCATCCAACATAGGCCCGTGTGACCCGACAAGAGCTGGATTCGAACCCTGCCCACTAGACCAACCCTCCCCCCCGACATGTAAGACATTTCTCCAACTATATTTATCACAAGAAGTCGCCTTGTTTAGGTTAGATTTTTTATGACATATATTAGACACCCTTCCAACCAGACTTTAGAAATAATCACCTTTTTGTGGCAGTACTCCATGATTCACAATTATATTATTACGATTTCAGTGAAAATACCTCCAAACTTTGAAAACTTGCATTTGCCTCCTGAAAAAAACATAAGGCACAAAATAAATCTGCATCACTTTGCATCATAAACCAACAGAATTAGGCATGGATGGATGATTAGGGCTTTATGTCCAGTATTTTTGCATTAGGTAGGCTAATTAGGACAGGGGGAGGACACGGCAATGAGGTGAAGGATGATTTAAAAGGCCGCCCAACAGAGGCCCAGGTGACCTGGCAAGAGCTAGATTCGAACCCTAGACCCAGCGATTGGCAGCACAGCACGCTACCACTAGATCAACCATTCCACCTACTGGAATAATGCAACCCGCGGGTTTTTGTTCAGGTAAAATGTTGCAGACATAAAAGACATTCTTCCAACCAGATTTTAGAAATAATAACCTTTTAGCCATTTTCGTCATCCAGTGATAAAAATTCCTGAGCTTGAAAACGGGCATTTTCTTTCTGAAAAACATAATTTAAGGTACATAATGAATCTGCACCATTTAGCATTTGGCCTTACTTAAATCCCACATCAGTAGAAACCACAGGTCTGCGCTAGGCAACCTGGGGGTTCTTGTTCAGGTTGAACCTGGTGACATACTAGACACCTTTTCAACCACATTTAAAAATAATCACCTTCCTGTGGCTGTTCACCATCATTTCGAATTATTATTTCTTCATTCAGTGAAAATAAAACTTCATAGTTTGAAAACCAACATATTCTCTCTGAAACACATAAGATACACAATGAGTTCAGGGCCGGACCCTCTGGACCCCCCCCCTCCCCCTCCCACTTCAAGCTAAGATATTCAATCCAACATAGAGATCCCAGGCTGACTTTATTCCTCACCGGGTCTCACAGCTGGATCTCCACCTTTCCTGTACTCACCCCTGTGAAGAATCCCTAAACAGAACCAACAGTGAGAAAGTTACCATAGAGAACATGAAAGACTTCAATTCATTTCTAAAAAAACTTTAATAACACTTAGTAACAAGACGAGTAAGGCACTCCATCAGCGCAACCCTACTGCGTCAATTGAGTGAGGAATAGGCTCATTTATATCTTTTTTAATGCGTAATTAACTAAGTTTATATATAATTCATGTACACATAATATGCACTTTTAAATACGAAATCATACACATTAATGTTCTTGACTTTGAATTTTTTATAATTAATTATTATTGTGCATTTTACATTTTAATGCTGACTAGTAATTTCATTTGCACTGATATCTCCAATGCTTATTTTCTATTTAATATTTCAAAGTTCAATTGTTATTTTAACCTGAAGTTTTTATTTGTATTTTTTCCATATTTCTGATATATAGTTTTAATGCATTGTAATTAATTTTGAACTGGTGCCAGCTCGATAAGCATATATTGCTTCCTATGGTACCATAATAAAAATTACTTACATACATACATACATGTACAGTTTTTCAAAAGTGGCAAGAACTCACCTTCATGGCTGGGCGAACATTTCTGTTGATAAATGCATCAAGCTTGAAGCTTAAGTGCTTGATTATGTGTATGATTAGACACATCATAAACACTAGCGTTTATGAAACTTTTTTTCAACTTGGACTATTTACATTATAAAAGCATACAAAATATGTGCTGGTTGGAAAAAATGTCTGATTCTATATTCTGAAGATATATATATATATGAAACAATTGATTTTGTCTTTATTCCCTATTGGTAGTAACATACCTTCCAACTGGTTATTAACACTTCACCTTGTCCTGTATAAACACTATTAGTGTTTTTGTTTTAAAACTGAAGTGTCTATTTTCAATCACCTAAGTGGATATAAACACAAAAGTGTTTATAAAATAACACTATGACATGTTTAGGGCCCAACGCTATTTTGTAGAGTGTGCAACTAGCGGTTCAGTAGCTAAGGAGGTTAGTGCCTTTCCAGGTGGTTTGCCATGAGTGGTAAAAGGTTTGTAAGGGGAATGAGCTGCCTCCCATGTAGGTTTCGCCATAGTAGAAGTTGGAAAAGTTGTCTCCGCTGTAGATTCTGTAGCAGTAGAAGGGGAAGTTTGAGAGGAGGTTAATGTCAGAGAAGAAGTCGAAGGCATTGCATCCCCTTGAGGTTTGGCACGAGATGGAGATTTATTAGAGGTGGAGAAAGGTAGAAGAGTAGTTGCTACACAAGACGGATCAGCAGGGAGGAAGACTCACTTGGGATAGGTGAAGGTTGAGATGAGGTTACCTGGCCAAGTGGTTCAGTCGCAGAGGAGGTTAGTGTCAGAGAAGAAGTTGAAGACATTGCCTCCCCACAGGTTTGGCAGGAGGTGGAGGTTTAGTAGAGATTACATAGTAACACATGTTCAGGCAATTTGTTTACTGATGGACATGCATGACTGATTTTGTTATATGTAATGTGAGACAGGGAAGGATATCACAGTTGAAATACTTGAATGGGCAAAAACTGTCAAGGACATCATAATCCATGTTTCTGGATGGTTGGACCTGGTATTTCAGTTATAGATATTCTATACTGCCAGTTAATTGCTTGAGTGTTAAACTATTAGATGAAAGTAACCTGTATGTGAAATGAAAGATGGAGAAGGAACATTATTATTATAGTGTCCGGCTCTGTTTAGTTCTCCCAAAGTAGGGAAACATTTTGTCTAAAAAGCTCATGGAAAGAATGGATACTCACTCTTTGAATTCTTTTGATAATTCAATGCTTGTCAGATGTTGCACATTCACTAGGATGGGTATTTTGGACCTGTACATGGTAAAATGGTTCATAGGATACCTTCATGTGAATTTCATTAAAACTGTATGCAACATTGGTAAAAAGAAACCAAGGCACCAGGGGACGATTTCACCAAGATAGTTTTAACAGTTAGTCCAGGTCTTAACAGCCTTATACCTGGTTTAGTGAAGTCCCTTTCACCAACTGAGTTTTAGTCCATAGACTAGTCAAGGTTCAGTGGTTGACAATTTATTGCTAGACAACTTACAGATTAGTGATGTCAAACTGTTAAAGTGGTGTCCCTTTGGGGCTGACCAGATAATACATGAGGGGAGGGGGGGGGGGTGGTGCTGGACTTTTGATGAAAAAAAGGTTCAGCACATGACACTGGAAAATAAAAGTTTGTTCAGCACATAAAAAACGAAGAAGTTTGTTTCCACCCAGTGAATAGGTCAGAAACACCTCCAAAGCTGGCCAATGCACAAGTTTTCACACATGTATGTTATGCAAATGAGGCCAGTTTCACCATTTCACACACTTTGGTAAATCATAGAGCAAAGATTCTTATAGATATCAAAATGAACTGGCAAAAAAAAACGTAACATTAAGCTAAAAATTCGGGCCGGCAATCAAATAAATATTACTGAAATTTATGCCGTCTAGATGATGCGATTCAAAATATGTCGCTACAGCAGGTCAGAGACCTCAACACCAAGATGTCACCAAAATGTGACTTCTCATCACATTTTGATCATTTGTGGGAAATCTAGATTACCAACTTTGAACTCATGTTGGTTTGGGTAGAACAGGTTGATAATGTTGACTGTGATGAACACCTTGAATGTCATCTTAAATATAGACAAAGAAGTAAATATATGAAAGTTGATGTTTGTGCGAGAGACTGTGATACTTTGAGAATACAGTCATAGCATAGGTTGTTGTGTTGTTTGGTTGCTTGATAGCAATGATAGGTTGGTTAATGGAAAAGGGGGAAGTTTTTTTACCAAGACTGGTTGGGCAATTATCTATTATAAAAATTTACAAGCCCCTCCCTGTTTTGTGCAGCCATATCTTTGCATTTGTTTGGGAAATTGAGACATCGTGTTCGTAACAGCCGATCTGTTATCACAATATGTGTAAGCTTTAACTTAACTGAAATTCCTTGATCCTGCTCCGCTTCAGTGATTGGCTTAGCCAGACCAGGTCTTAGCTCAGACCTGTCTCAACTCTTAATACCATGTTGGTGAAAACGGGCCCAGGAGTTTTAGGTGCACCATGTTATTTAGTACTCTAGCAATTTAAGGAAATGTTGACAAAAACTTGAAAATCTCAGGTGATTATATAAATTTCCTTAATGTGGTACTGCAGTAGTCAACTTTCGAAGCGGATCAATAATTTACTTCGTAGCAATTCTGACATCAGTTGTCATTGCTGCATAGTTTTACATGAAATGTTAACTTTGATATCTTAGTAATGTGCTTGAACGAGATTGTTAGGCTTCAGTGACTTTGATGGTCACCAGACACGATTGTTTGAAGCAAGTTGAAAAACGACTCGTCACACACTAGTGAATACACTGTAGCACCAAAAAAGAGTGGTGATTTCAGAGCCTTGGTCACTCAAACAATGTCGAATTGGACCGAAGGAACCTAAACTGTGAAAATGTTAAAAAAAGAAGTCCTTAATTGTCTACTACATATGATTGAAAAACAAATTTTCTCCAGTCACTTGATGAAGTATGCCCCAGCCGGTGGCTCCCCCGCTTGGGTGAAATTGTGTATCTATTTGAAAAGCCAGAGACTTTTGAAAACATTGAATGTGAAACGTCCAATCAAAAGTTGAGCTCAACTGAGTTAACAAAACAATTAATGCCTGGTTTATTGCACAGTTACAAAAGAAATGATAACCTGTTTTCAATTAAGGTCACCATTGCTTATTAGTGTTACAGACCATTTTGCACCTTGTGACAAACAATCATCGTTTTGAAGGGTAAAAATTATTGAAGCGTGAAGTTTTGTCGGCCAAAACATTGCCAAGACAATCACACCAACATACCTACTGCAAGATTATTTACTCATATTTTTTTGTGTTAATATATATTATGTGCAAAATATTGATCCACTTTGAAAGTTGACTACTGTATAGACAGAAGCATGACAAACATCTCCAGATCTCTTATAAGGCATTTACTTCATGCAGATGTCCGTTCCTCCAACAGGCAACCACTTTTAGCTACAGTTGCTGCAAACACTAAGGCATATCATTAGTTTATCTTCAACCATGCAGGCACTGAGTTTGGCTACAAAAAATGTTATTACTGGTCCAAAACCTGGCTCATTTTGACTAAACTCAGCAACATTAAAAACACTTTTAAAAAGGCTAAAAATAGTACTTCCGCTTAAGATATCAAGATGAAAATGTGCACACTTCTAGAAGTTGCCATCAGGTATATTCACAATAAATTTCAAATCTCTTAAGTGCAGTACTTTTGTGTCAAATTGAATCGTCGTGGTCACTGTCGAAAATGGAAGTCACAAAATTTCAATTTCATCTGATCATTAATTTCAACAACTTAGCTGTTCTTTTCACAAACTTTTTTGATAAGCCAGGGAAGTTTATAATTTTCCTTGCATGATGAGTTAGGGAAAAGGGATATTTGACCCAACAACAATTAAAGAGGATGAATTTAATAAAAATTAAGTGTCAATGCTGACACGCCCCCTACTGGAGCCTTTTGTCAAAACCTTAAAAAATGATGTTTTATTCAGATTTTTGAGACAATTGATTTGGAATGATTGTCTGTGTGTGTGTTTCTACCCTGGGCATGCATAAAACCCTCATTATTTGACAGTTCTGGTTCACATGCTTCATTTGAAGATGCGAGCTTGTAAATCTTGAGTTTTTAATTCAAAATCTGCTTTATCATTGACTTTTTTTTCAAAAACTTTCGGGGGTCCTCTTTTGGAAATCTTGTGCCTGTTATGTGAAAATTTCATAAGATCTATCCCATCCAGTATGCCACAAAACCAATATTTCCAATTGTGTGTTTTGTGTTGAAGTGCAGTTTGTGACTTGCATTTTTGACAGTAACCACGATGACTTAATATGACACAAAAGTACAGCACTTAAAGATTTGAAAATTTATGTGAATATACCTGATGGCAACTTCTAATAGTGTGCAAAATTTTCATCCTGATATATTGAGAGGAAGTCCTATTTAAGCCTTTTTAGAATAGTGCGTTTTTAATGTGTTTATTTCAAAATTTGATTATACCAGCTACAAATATGTGTATAGAAAAAGTCACAATTTGAAAATAATTTTAATGGTACTGTGTATGATTTACATGGTCAGCTTCTGGTTATAAGAAGCGAAGAAGTTATTTTGCTGTTAGATGCTTCTAAAAAAGGCAACTTCTGACACAAAGAAACTTTTATGTATTTCATTAAATCCATTGTTCTCGTAGTATTAAAGACTAAATAAACACAAGCACAATTAAATCAAAATAATTCTCTATGTTGAATGCAATTCTTTGTCAAATATAGTATCACTCCTACATCAATTTATACACTTTTATTGCCAAAAAAAATGAAATTTTCCGGCAAAAAACGTGGAACAATCTTTTATCAATGACTTCATTCAGAAGAACTTTCAACCAATTATTTCATACCAAATTAATACTGACTATATGGGCTCACCTAATATAGCATTTTTCCTGAATGGAAGCCCAGTCAACTCATTCTAATACATATATTTGAAAATTGCATTACTTAATTCTCTGGAAAAATACCTGAAATTAATCTTGTGTTTAGTAGGTATTTATATTCATTGTATCAAGCTATATCACATTATAGCAGTTTAAAGAGCCCTCAGTTCACTTTTTTTCTAACATGGTATTTATTGATTTTTTGTTAGTATAGGCCTATGCCCATCTTGTTAAAAAGCCACCACATCCAAGCAAACAAACGTCTTAATTAGTGATTAATTAACATTTAAATATAAGTGGGACGCGGCCAATTTATTTTAAATTTCATGTTTTTGGTGATTTAAGGTGTTATGGCCAAGTCCATGGTTCCGGGAATGTAACAAAATTGCAAGAATTTCATCCTGAGCCCTGAAACCAGCAGACCAGATACAAGATCCTGAAGTTAAGTGGCAACAGAGACATCAAAATCAGGTAGGAATTGTATAATTAAAGTGAATTAGATTAAATTAGCCTTCACTCAACTATTGAAAATTAATGAAAATGAAGCAAACTGCTTTTTCAAAAATTTTCCTCACCAGCCTGCCTTTTAGTTTACGCATACTATAACATGACTGCAGCATAGAATACTCTCTATGCGGCCATTGATAGAAAATATTGGAGTGTTTTTGCTTCCTGGGAACTCCTGAAAAGGAGCCATTTTGGAAATTATGGCTTTTGTCAAAGTAGGGCAGAAATATTGTCTTATTCACTTCCTTGTACTTGTCAAACACATACACATTTAGCTTTCACTTAAATTGTACATGTACATAAAAAAACAGGGATCTGACAACATGACACTATAGATATAACTGGTGGGGGTGTACAATTAAGGGTAAAAATCGACACAATCTACATGGCGACACTGCCCTTCTTAAAAAGTGACACAGGGACACTGGCTCTCTTAAAAATTGAGAGACACTGACAGGTTCACTGACAAAAACTGACAAACGACATTTGATATATTTCTTTATCATTTATGCTTAGATAAAAAGAGACATGGGACATTCTTTTTTATCTTAAATTCTGACATTTGACACTCCTTCTGTTTTAAAGACCCATGTGTACCCCTACTGGTATGTATGACAGATTTCTACGTTTTTGTTTGCAAAAGGCACGTTGATATGGATAGTATATGAATAGCAGTCCTCTTATAAAAGGCCTTGCAAACTATGAGGGTTGAGAGTGCCAGAGATAAATAAGAAAAGTACCCTTAAAAAAGGGTACTGTATCGATTTTAACATGAACCTAAGGGTGTGTGGCATGTAAGTTAATGATTCTAATAGAGTAGGTCGGGGCATGCGGCCCCCCTTAACTTCGAGGTGCGATTTGACCTACTTTCTATGGGCGATTATTTGAATGCTTTTGCTGTCTGGAAGAGATCACTTGATCCTACTAATAACTAGTTGAACAAATGTCTACCAATTTTAATAATGGAGTTATGGCCAATTTTGTAAAAAAATTAAAATGGCCTTCTTACCCCAACCATCGGGCAAGAAGCCCCCCTATTATAATCCTATGGCAATTTTTTTTGCGAGCGCATTCAGCCTAAAAGTTATTTCTTAGGGGTCTTCTATCATTTTTAAGGCATTCTATTCACTTTTTCTGAATTTCTGAATTTTTCTGTTCATACTTTTATTTTTTAATATTTTTTGCCCTCTTTCAATTTCGGGCCAAATTTTTTTTTTTAAATAGCTATTCTATCAAGATTTAAGGTAAAGTACGCATTATTAAATGGTTCCTGAAGCAGCTTCGACCCCCCAGTGAAGGGGGTCTCATGCCCCATATCATGTGGGGCCTCTCGCCCCAAATCCACATATTTTAATTTGACCTCTATATTTTGAACTAAAATGCAAAAAACATGATCCAAATTATATTTATGTGATGGTCATAAAGTGAAGCAATGCAGATATCCACTATACTTTAAAAAATGTCCATTTGAAGCTATTTCTGACAACCCCTTTCAAAGAATTAGTCAAAGTTACAAAAACCATGCGCATTTTTTTGTTTCTTTAATTTCTGCTATGGTTTGGCGCTGTTTGCCCTGAAAATTTGTGACGTCACCTAAAACGTCTCTAGCTTCCATCCTATCAATATATAAACCCACTAAAAATGTTAGTTTGGATATAACCCTGGGGAGGCCTCTCACCTAACCCGGGCTTTTTGCCCCGACCTACTCTATCTCAAATTGGCTTCTCTATAAAATAATGTCCGTCAAAAAAAAAACCCAAACATCCCTCCCTCGATTTTTGTTATAAGAATGCAGCTGGCTAAACCTAACTGTCATACATACATGTAATAAATATTAAATATGGAAACTAAATTATTTGCCCCCCCCCCCTCCAACAAAAATCCTGAATATGCCACTGTCTGTTGTGGTGACTGCCCAGGATTTACCAACTTTATATGCTCACAGCATAATGCGCCGACAGGCTTATTTGCGAACTTAATATTGCAAATGCAGCAAAATGAATGACTACATTGAATTCAGAGAGGTTTATTTTATATATGTAGTTTCTTAAATTTTGAAAATCGGACATTTATTAAGGATTTTAGCCCTTTTAGGCCAAGCTTTGCATTGAGCCCCATCTTAAACTTGTTTCCCTATTTTGTTTTGTGTTAATGGCACTAAGACCGTCTTCATCCAGATACGTCTGTCTGGGTGGAAGTATTATGGTTGTCTTGGTTTCCACCACCAGGAATGGGTGTGGGCGAATCCGTTCCCGTAGTTGCACATTGTGAGAAAACTGGCCTCAACATTTGACGGCCGTTCGTCACATCCCATCTAGGGCAAATGTAAATGTACTGGCCTCAGTCTCTGACGGCCGTCATGATCTACTACGTGACCTGAGGTGAAGTCCGTTTTGTATTATTCGAGGAGTTTTTCTGCCTCCCTATGTGGTTTTTGATGTACGTGTGTATATATATGTGGTGGTTTGTGCTTTAACAGCGTGGGGGCTGCCGTATCGTTTTTGGGTGTTATTGTTATGTTATTCGGGTTTATACTTGTTTCAGAACATGGTTCTGTGATATCTGTGTGAAATATAGTTAAGACGTTCAATATGTTTAATCAGTCGTGTCATTAATTGACCACGTGTTGATGTAGGAGTCGTTTGGAGTGTCGAGTCGCTTTCCAGTTGCTTTCTGTGTGAGTGTAGACTCTTGGTCAAGGTCTGTTGGAGTCCCAGGTTCACTTGTCGTCGCTTCTACCTATACTAGTGAAGAGGACTTTATAAATGCACGTTGAGTCCTCCATGGTGTAGATGAGATGCTGCCGCATGAAGACAATCCTTGAAGATGACGTTCCCCAATGAGGACCCTGAAGATGACGTTCCCCAATGAGGACCCTGAAGATGACGTTCCCCAATGAGGACCCTGATGGTGATGTTCCCCAACCAGGACTCGGAAGATGATGTTCCCGGAAAATTAAGTTTCACCGAAGTTGACATTTCCTATTGACAATGTTTCCCCCCTGCTGGAGTCCCACATTCAAAAGAGGGAAGAATGTGGTGAATTTAGTTCACGGAACCGCCGTTTCCCGCTGGCGGGGCTCCGGGCGCCGTGACGTCACGGCGCATATATAAGGTCAACGGGAGACGGCGCGAGAGAAGAAGCTATGCAACGACGACGAAGACAAGAACAGTGTATTTGGTCTCTTTGGTATATATTTCCATGTATTTCGAGGAATAAACGTTTCCTTTACATTCAAACTTCTGAGTTCTTCAGTGCTTTCAGCATTGAGCAAAATTAGTAGATGTTAAAAGCGTCCCACTGTGCCCCCGTTCCCCCTACATATTGTATGTTATAGCGCAGCTTGAGCCGTGGCGTAGCCACGGCTGGCGGCCGTAGGCCGCCAAGCTAAGCTTCTATGTCTAGCCTGTCGACATTGTCTAGCCTGCTAGCCGCGGGAAACCTGGTCACGTGACTTTCTTGAAATACCATGCGATCAAAAAATTTTGTACATCTGAGCATGCGCACTGCAGAGGAAAGCTTCCAAATGAAGAAAATTCTCGTCTGGGTGTTATTTGCACAGTGCGGTTGCTATTTGTGGCTGATGGTTTAATGGCTTTCATTATAGAAACGTTTCCAGTAAAAATGGTCTTTTTACCGCATAAAACGAGTGATTTGTCAATGAGAACATTGCTCTCGGCGCTTTGTTTATGGCTGTTGTCACGGCGACATGTGTAACTGAAAGCATGGACATCATTCGCGATCGTTTTTACGATCGTTCGGGGATCAGACGGACGATTTAAAGCCATGGAATGATCAAGATTAGTAGGTGAGTTTATAGAGTATTTAAGTCTGAGTTTAAAAGTAAAAAAATCATCAAATTCGGTCCAGAATTAGCTTCGGGAGTGGCCATTGAAGACATTTTGCACAACTTTCAAGACTCGATCTTTTCGATGGGTCTTTCAAGCCCGTTATAACACAGGAATTATCTCGACGACCAGATAAGATGAAAGAATGTTTATTTACGAGTCTAATGACAAAAAATGAAGAAAATCCGTCCAGAATTGGCTTCGTAATTCGCCGTTGAAGATATTTTGCACTGTTGTTGAATGTTGACAGGGTAGCAGGACGTTTCACCGCTGGCAGTGGTGGGACGTTTCACAGCTGGTTCCTGTTGAAAACATTGGCCTAACACTCATTTATCTGCTCAGATTTCTGCTACCATCTAGGCTTGTCATGTGTGGTTGATTGCACTTGCCTTAGTTGACCAGTCACAAGCTTTCTCTAATCACTTGATTAACGTAATTGAAAAACCCAGCTAATTACCATTATTTATTTTATTTTTATTTTTTTCTTTCCCTTGCCTTGTGTTATTACTGTTATTATGTATATTCTATTAAGTGATTTGTTTTTATATGTTTACATACAACTGTATATTTGTTTATAGGAATAAAGAATAATAATAATAATAACTAGTATACTAAATTGCACAGCAATTTAAAGGAAGAACTTCCCTTCCCTTCCAATCCCTTCCTTTCCTTTCGATCCTTTCCCTTCCTTTCTGTTGCCGTACGTTGGATTCCTTTCCCTGGCATTGATGAGTCTGTTTTGGTTGGCCAAGAGCCATACTATTAGGTGGTACTTCGAGCTGACTTGCAATAGTGCAAGGAGCTACACAAACAGTGGCACTTACAAAATCATACATTTCTTAGCATGGAGGGCTTTTGTGGGCAATGTTACAGTAAAGCCATGGCTTTTGAAACATTTTGGTCATGGAACAATTTGTCCAGATACATGAGGCATCCATATATCTCAAGTAAAACCACTAGCACCTCCTATCTGTACATAGTTATCAACACAGTTGAGTGCACAGAGGTCACCTTCTGGTCCTTTTTACCTGTCAATTTGATAATTGGCACAGAGCCAAGATTCACAAAGAGAAGATTTATCAAAGTAGCAGACCATTATAAAAACACTCAATTTATATTTAATCTTCATTAAATTTCCAAACTTCTCTCAAGTGATGCACAGTTTATTAATTGATCAATGAAATGTATACATGTAGACAAGGCAATATTCCCAAAGGTTTGAGTAAAGTTTCATGCACAATGCAGCCAACAGTGTGAACTATTTGCCTTCTGAAAATTGACCTTCATGCTGTTAAATTGTGAATTTGGAGGACCACACTTAAATAATGTGGTGTAGGCCTACATTTGTAGGCAGACATAATGAGACATTTGCTTTTTCATTGAGTTAATTCATTCATCCACACTTGGAAATGTATAAAAAAAGAAATACAATAAAACATATATACATGCAGATGTATGCAGGCCCATGTAACAGGCCTGTGTAAACAGCATGTCAGCTTATGTTTCACTTTGATTCTTTGAATATATTAAGGGCAAAATATAATTAGCAGCAATGGCCTTGTGAATAGGTAGCATGATGGTTATTTTGAACATATTTAAAACATCAGATGTTTCAAGTGGCATGCTGGCAGTACATAACAACATGTGGGCCTAATATCAATACAATGACAAGCTTGACTGGAATATCAGGCTGATTTAGCTTGCTACTGAGCAGATTATCTAAGCAATAGCAATAAACAAGAATTGTTCTTTTCAAGGTGGGCTGTGTACAAATCCTTGAACTGTGGCATTCCATAAGAAAGGAAACATAGCATTGTGAAGCTTTGTTGTAATAATTTGAGCATTGATATGTGTGGCATCCAGTTACTGGAAGTCTGGTTAACTGTGGCCTCATCATGGCACCCTGAAAGCAATGAACTTTGTTGAAACCCTAACCCTAATGACTTGTCACAGACAAACAATAAGAGTTAGGAAGGCATGCATTTAGACATACATAGGGCAAACAGTCAGCAACATGTCATATCAGTTTTAAGTGATTTGCAGCAGTATTTCACAAGTTATAATTTAATCATAAATGTAATAGAAAAAATATGTGCTTATTTGCAAACAATATGGCAACAAATAAGCAACATATCATATCAATTTTAAGGGGTTTGAAACATTATTGGAAGAGTTTTAATTGGATTCTAAAATTCATGGTAGGGAGACGTGCTTGCATGGAAAAATAGGGCAGACAATAAGCAATGTTCCATATTAGTTGGACTTAATTTGAAATAACACTTCATGAGTTATAAATGAATAAATAAAATTTTATTTGTAGATGCGGCTATTAGTATAAGGTATATGCCCTTGGAGCACATAAAAGGCCATAATTTTCCACATTTTTTGGTGTTAATTTCGTGACATTTGAACAAGTAGAAGCTGAGCAATCTACATTTAAATTTTGAAATTAAAAAAATTCTCAAGCAAAAAGTATTTTAAGTAGAACATTCTGCTTTGGAGACATTATGCAGGTCCATAATGGATACCACACAAAAAATACACATGAACATCTATGAGGAGCTTCATAGTTTTTTTGGGCAAAATAGGTTCTGGGAGGCCCAAAAAGTGACATGAAATTTTCAATGTCCACCGCGATTCTATACCGTACGTCCTAGGGATTATTGCTATAAATCATTGCAAAGCTGACATTCTGAGGTTTTCAAAAATGGTCCTGTTTTTTTCTCTAGGATTAATATTAAGGGAGATAAAGCCCTTCAAAAGTTCGATTTTTGAGGGCCTGTGGCACCTAAAGTATTGGAGCTGGGGAGCCGTACTTTTGCATTTCCACTGCACCCCGGTAGTACTCATTATTTGTGGCAGAACATGAAATTCTGACCAGTACATCATGGGTTTTCATTGCATCACCCCTTGAAACTTTTTTTTCTCGAAAATTTTCTAGGAGGCGCGAGATGATATTCCTTTCCGCACTGCGCATTTCTTTGGAGAATCTGGGGAAAAAATTTTGAGGAAAAGTATGTCAATACTTTTCCCAGAACCGGAGCGAGAAATTTTTATTGAAAATTGGCCGTAATCCCATGTCAAGCGTAATTCCGATGCGTAATTCCCAACACTAAAGGGCATTTCTAGTGTCTATATTGTGCTGAAGTAGCTTTCTGATATATTGCCTTGGCCATGTTTTATTCAACATTGAAAAATGACCAAAAACGCGGCAGAAAAGTGCAAATCCGTACAATATCAAGAAGAACTTCCCAAGGGAAGTTCTTAAATATCAAGAAGAACTTCCCAAGGGAAGTTCTTAACTAGAAATCGGGTAACCGCGATGCGGTGACAAAACTTCACCTATCATATAGTTATTGGCAGTGAAATTAATGTGAGAAAACACAGAAATGATATTGTAAATGACATTGGACATGAACTTGAACACGAACTCGGACATGAACTTGCACATGTACTTGCACATAAACTTGTACATAAACTTGTACATGCAATTGCATGCGTCTTGCACATGTAACATTACATGCAATATCACACACAATATCACATGTAATATTGTGCAATATCAAATGTAAAGTTACATGTAATGTATTAAACATACAATATCACTTGCAATATCATGCAAAATCATATCACATACATGTAATATTAATTTATCACCTGTAATTTTGCATGTTACTTAGAATGTACATAATGTGCACAGATATATGGAAGTACTTACAAACTAACTGTCCGTGGACTAGTTGTGATGTGACATATAGTCAGCAGACAGATAAACCCTTACCGTAACATGTCAATCGGTTTGTGGCCATACACTGACTGATCCGATGACTGATACACTGACTGATACACTGACTGATACTTATGATACACTGACTGATACACTGTCTGATACATTGACTGATACACTGACTGATACAATGACTGATACAAAAATATTTGACCGAAAACATGTAATTTTGAGGGTTGGGTGTTCTTTTAAACCATCAGAGTTACAAGAAAACATTCAGAGAATGAAAACTAGAGGAAAATTGGAGTTTGCCGAATATTATATACAGAAAATAACATGGACCAGTACTTGGACCAGTACATGGACCAGTACATGGACCAGTACATGGACCAGTACATGGACCAGTACACGGACCAGTACATGGACCAGTACACGGACCAGTACATGGACCAGTACATGGACCAGTACATTGAACAGTACATTGAACAGTACATTGAACAGTCCAATGACCAGCGCATTGACCATGCATCAACCTGTACATCAACCAATGTAGTCCAGGCAATCTGTGAGAAAAAGGGGGTGGACCCACCACAAATTCCTTTAGTTTTGACTCATACATTTTCGGAAAGCTTAGACTCCAAGGAATAACATATTAAAAATCTTCCGCCGAAATTTCCCGGGAACCCCCTTTTTTCAGCCAAAAACAAAATGGCCGCCAAATATACTTAAAAATTGGAATTTTCCTAGTGTCCCAGGCAGACACAAGTTGTTTTGAAGGTTATTGCATCCTTTTGGATTCCTTACACACCTACACACACTATCCATGAGTAAAACTTTTCCAATCGACCACTTAATCTATGTTATTCAACATTGCGTCCTAGATAGCATCCAAGATGGCCGCCATGCACTCGTCCTTAAATGACACAGGCAATTTTTCTCCAATGATTCCATGTGATACATCAAATTTGGGGTTTTCCTGGTCAAGGAATCTGAATTTCGTGGTTTCAGGGTCATTGGAGATGATTTATGGCTGCTACTAGGCCCCTATATTGCGAAAAATTGGAATATGACAAAAATATGACACAATAGAAGTGTATTTTTCACATCTGACCATATAGTGGGGCCGCTTAATGTAACATCTTAGGAGAATCGTGCATTTTGAGATGGACCTACCAAATTTGGCACAGAGGTAGAAATCAACTGAAGAAGCAAAATTAGCTATTCTTGATTTTGGATTACATCTCCATGGCAACGGTTTCCATAGCAACCATTAATTTTTTTGTAAATATTTATAATATAGCATATATCTCACAAAATATGGCATTAGTGTTAAATTTAATGACGGATATGTGTTGCTGAGAAGTATGTGCTGCTTTACTGTGGTTGCCATGGTTACCAATTTGTTTATTTTCAAGCAATCATGGATGTTTCATGGTAACTTTGCTATACTTGTAAGTTCGACACTATGAATTCAACTGCACAAAAATATGTTCACAATGAGCAAGCAAGTTATATACCATATTGTTTGTTATGGTCTTGGCTATGCAATGGTTCATGATTTTACTCCCACAACCCTAGATACTTACCCTAAAGCAGCTATTTTACGGCAATGAAGACTCAAACTTTGGTGGGCGTAAATGTCATATCAAAAAATGTTGGTGTGTGATTCAGACAATTATACTGTACATGATAGGAAGTTTCTTACCAAATTCAGCTCTCCTTGTCTTTTAAAATCAAATTAGTATATTTCAATGGTCATCTGAGAATTGCATGAGTCTTTAAATTTAATTGGATGACAATTGCTAATCATTCCTGAAAACAAAAATGCCTTTTTCCTTACAAAATCTTAACCAAATAACCTACTGGGCCACGTCAGGGAGGATTTAGGCATTCGCATCAATCTGGGGCACTTCGGGCCCCATCTAAGCCACCAGTCTCAGAATCCCTCAAGTGAAGATTGTTAGAATACAATATTGCAAATTAATTTTGAGTTATTCTAGTATGGTACGAAACTAATGAAAGACATACATCATATATATGTATTAGGTCTTCTCTTTTGCAATTTGGATGGTAAAACCTGTGGGGGCATGGTCCGGAAATTTTACTGTGTGTTACAATGAGGCCCTCAGTTTTTCATGCTGCTGTGGCTGGATATCTCACAAATGATTAGTTATACTGTCCCACGCTAGGCAGGGGCCGAGCAAAACCTAAAGGTTCATAATATTTTGTGTGGGGCCAGCAATTTTTTTGTTTTATGGACCCCCCCTCTTAGCCTGGCATTCACAAATGAATGTTCATACCTCCATGCATGGGGCAGCGGCCTGGCACACTTTGAATATTATACTGCATGTCATGTAGAGGCCCTCAATTATTCATACTTTGTGTCCCCTGTAGCCTGTATGTATATAGAAAATTTTGAAGTTTACATCGTCATACTTGAGGCACGGCTGTAAAATATGATTGCGTGTTATTTAGGGGCCGATAATTATTAGGATTGTCCAAAAACACATTGCTCTAAATTTTTTTGATTTGAATCTTGCAATGTGATCTTATAATATAGACAGAAGGTGTTGTGTGAAGATTTCAGCAAAATCAATTAATATTTAGAGGTGGCACAACGCCGCTGAAGTATTTGCAAATCTTGCAATAACGGCCCATTATTTTTATCAAATAAACCTTTTTTTTAGTATGTCCAGGATGCCCGATCCAGTCCTGATGCTATTTTTGACTTACAAAGTTTCACAGCAGTGCAGCATAGATATACATAGGTTAATTATCAAGCATTTTTTCATAAAAAATAGGCACATATTTCACTTGATATGAACAATAAATCAAAAATAACCCTCAAATATTTCTTTGCCTTGCCAACTTTATCATGCACTAAAAAAAGCAAAAGAATATTCACTTTTAAGTATAATCTGGGAAATTGACCAATTTTTCAGCTGCATGAATGAGGAATTACATTATAAACTTTAAAGGCTTTGCGCCACCTCTAAATTTTAACCGAATTGGTTTAACTTTTGGGTGCGTTTGTTTTACCCATGTGGTCATCAATTTCTACTTTCCAATTGGGGGTTTTTGGGCGATTTGATTTTTCCTACTGAAATTTGAACCACCCTCATAATTATTCTTTTAATTTTATTGTGCCTTCTGCATGGCTGGTTATAGCCCTGTTTTTATTGAGAGTGCAAGTGCATAGTTAATCGAAATAATATTGTATGATGGGGGCCCAATTGACCGACTACCTCTGGATTTTGCATTGCAGTTTGATTCTACAACGTTCCGAGCGACTTCTTTTTTTAAATTTCGGGCCCCCCCCCATTGCTCTGGGCCCGGGAAATTGCCCAAGTTGTCCATACGTAAACCCAGCCCCGGGACTTGTATGTTATTTCAAAAACGTTTTCATGTAATTCCTATCCATATAAAAGAATGCATGCATGATTACCTAAGACTAGATACACAAGAAAAGTACCCTTACCATGCACCTGAGGGCAAGTGGCATGTAATAAAAGGCTTCAGTTTCTAAAAGTATGCATTCCTATGAAATAAATGCCCACATAAAAAATTCCAAACCCCGTCCCCTTGTTTCATGAAAATCTCACACAACCAAGGATGTGTCAAACTTATTATTATTTATAATATATTTTTGGTCACTGAGATTTGGCAGCATTTTTTTTTCAACCCTAACCCTAACCCTTACCTTCCTTACACTTGACTGTGGTTTGTTATGGTTTCCTTCCTCTGCCCAGTAATTAATTTAAGTGTGGAATTTGTGGATGTCCCCTCGTCCACTCAAGTTAAGAATTTCTGTTGTCATGGAGATGGATAGTGCAGGATTAATTTGTTTGTTGGGGTGAAACAAAATACCAATATTTATGAGTGTATATATCCCAAACTATGGCCAACAATTTGGCATATGACTTGTTTGTTCATTATGAAAGTATTGGAGGGAAGTTCAAGAATTCAAGTGGTGTGAAACTTACAAATACGGACAAACTTATCTTGAAATATCCATGATTCTTTGAGAATAAATAACTTGTTAACCATGGCTACAATAATAATATAGCACAACTTCTCAGCTACACGTATATCTATAATCAAATTTAACCTTGATGACATTTTTTTCTCAGGTAATTATGCTCTGTTATTAAGATTTATGATGAATTCACTGGTTGCTATGGGAATGGTTGCTATGGAAATTGAAGATGCTAGTTTTGCTTCTTTTATTTTGTTTTTACCCTTGTGCTGAATTTGGTAAGAAACTTCCCATCATGTAGAGTATAATTGTCTGAATCACACACCAACATTAATTGATATGACGTTTACGCCCACCAAAGTTTGAGTCTTCATTGCCATAAAATAGCTGCTTTAGGGTAAGTATCTAGGGCAATAGGAGTAAAATCATGAACCATTGCATAGGCAAGACCATAACAAACAATATGGTATGTAACTTGCTTGCTCATTGGGAACATATTTTTGTGCAGTTCAATCCACATAGTGTTGAACTTACAAATATAGTGAAGCTACCATGAAACATCCATGATTGCGTGAAAATAAACAAATTGGTAACCATGGCAACCACAGTAAAGCAGCACATACTTCTTAGCAACACATCTCAATCATTAAATTTCACACTGATGCCATATTTCGTGAGATATATGCTATATTATAAATATTTACAAAAAAATTAATGGTTGCTATGGAGACCGTTGCCATGGAGATGTAAGCCAAATTCAAGAATGACACCATAGCTAATTTTGCTTCTTCAGTTGATTTCTACCTCTGTGCCAAAATTGGTAGGTCCATCACAAAATGCACGATTCTCCTAAGATGTTACATTAAGCGGCCCCACTATATGGTCAGATGTGAAAAATACACTTCTATTGTGTCATATTTTTGTCATATTTCAATTTTTCGCAATATAGGGGCCTAGTAGCAGCCATAAATCATCTCCAATGACCCTGAAACCATGAAATTCAGATTCCTTGACCAGGTAAACCCCAAATTTGATGTATCACATGAAATCATTGGAGAAAAATTGCCTGTGTCATTTAAGGACGAGTGCATGGCGGCCATCTTGGATGCTATCTAGGACGCAATGTTGAATAACATAGATTAAGTGGTCGATTGGAAAAGTTTTACTCATGGATAGTGTGTGTAGGTGTGTAAGGAATCCAAAAGGATGCAATAACCTTCAAAACAACTTGTGTCTGCCTGGGACACTAGGAAAATTCCAATTTTTAAGTATATTTGGCGGCCATTTTGTTTTTGGCTGAAAAAAGGGGGTTCCCGGGAAATTTCGGCGGAAGATTTTTAATATGTTATTCCTTGAAGTCTAAGCTTTCCGAAAATGTATGGTTCAAAACTAAAGGAATTTGTGGTGGGTCAATATCCAATTTGCCTGGACTAATGCATCAACCGGAACATCAATCAGTACATCAACAGTACATCAACGTTGGAATTTTAGGAATGCATTGGCTAAGATACTTCTAGTCCTGAAAACATATCGAAATGACTGCAATTTCTGAAAACACACATTTTTCAGGGTCCAGCGATCTTTTTAACCGTCATTGATACAAGAAATTGTTAAATACGGAAACTAGAGGAGAATTTTTCTTTCCAAATCTATTTTCAGATTCTCCGTAACTTTATTAGGACCGGAGATACGGCCGATTGAAATTATGGTACAATTAAGAAATGTGGACTTCAGAAATTTCAGAAAAAATGTAGTTTTTCACCTAAAATTACTCTAGAACCAAAACGGTTCAATGGAAACATATATAACTTGGCAGGATTATATGAACGAAAGATGAAAGTATGCTCAAATAGCTTCATTAAAATAAAATGTTTATTTCCTTGTCAAAATGATGATAAATTGTGAAAATTTGACAAAAAACATGAAATTTTCAGGGTCCGGCGATCTTTTAAACCGTCAGAGCTACGCCAAAATGTTCAGCAAAACTAACCCTAGGAGAGAATTTTGCCTTTCCAAATCTGTTTTCAGATTCTCTGTAACTTAATTAGGACCGGAGCTACAGCCGATTGAAATAACGCTATCATTGAGAAATGCGAAAAAATATTGTTAATTTTTCCCTAATTTTTTAATGGAGGTGTGTTAACACACCGCCATTTATGTAGTTGGGTGAGAAAGGGGGCTAAGAGAGTGGGTGAGAGAGGCAAACTTTAGGCGGGAAATTCGAAATAGGAGAAGAAAATCTGAAATAACTCTTTGCATGTTTTAAATTTTCTCCAAATTGCTAAATTCAGCATAACTAGAGATGCAGGCCTGTTATATGAGCTTATTTGTGTTGACCTGAAGTAATTCTAAGGACTCCTTTTATCAGTTTTTTTTGTTTGGTGTTTGCTTGTTTGCTGTTTACATGTTTGCCTTCCACCATTTTGAAAATAATGTGTATTGTGTTTGGGTATGCAAATGAGCTGTCCACCATTTTGAAAATTATGTGTATTGTGTTTTGTGTATGCAAATGAGCTGCTGACCTGGTGACATTAAGATGTGTATTGGTTGGTTTTCTGACCTGGAAATTGATGTCATCATAATAATAGGTCACAAGTGATGAGTTTCAGTAGCAATATGAATCTACAACTAGGGCTATTTCAGTCAGATATATGGACAGGTAAATTGATAGATAGATAGATAGATAGATAGATAGATAGATAGATAGATAGATAGATAGATAGGTAGGTAGGTAGGTAGGTAGGTAGGTAGGTAGGTAGGTAGGTAGGTAGGTAGGTAGGTAGGTAGGTAGGTAGGTAGGTAGGTAGATAGATAGATAGATAGATAGACAAGGGTGGATTTCATGAATACATTTTAGGTATTGGATAGAAATAATTGCATGTTTTGGCGTCACCGGTATGTCTCTACAACCATCGGTTTTTGAGGCACAGGGGTCAACCTCAAACCATGAAAATGGACTTTGTACATTGTGACCTTGACCTACTTTCTTGAAAATGGGTCAAGCTGTGTAGAAAGTGTGTGGGACGTTTTCATGTACCGTAAAGTGAAAACCGGTGATAACCGGAAGAGGTAGATGTATTTGAAATATTGCAAAATCCGACTTTGAGAAGTCCTGTGACCTTGAAAAATAGGTCAAGGTCAAAATTTTCAAAATGATTCTCTTGTATTTTTGTAGGCTACGTATATGAATTTTTTGAGAATTTTCCGAAGACATTGCCCGGGCGGAATAATAATAAGAAAAATAATACCGATTACAAGAAACTTCACCTATGTGTAGGTGAAGTTTAATAATAAAAATATTTACGAAAATAAGAAACTTCACCTATGGTATAGGTGAAGTTTAATAACTAGAGAACACGGTAATTGTCATAACGGACAATTACAAAGAATTTACCTTTACTTTTAAATAAACTTTGCCTTTAAATTGACAGACAAATCCTGGTCCGCTTCTTGATCAGATCTACAATTCAGACTACTGACTCTCACTCCTGACGCAGACTCTTTTCTCTGATGCTGATTCAGACTCCTGGCTCAGACTCGTGACTTCAACTGCTGATGCCAAATCCTCCCTCAGACTCAGAGGCCCGACTCAGAGGCCCGACTCAGAGGCCCGACTCAGAGGCCCGACTCATAGTCCCGACTCAGAGGCCCGACTCAGAGGCCCGACTCAGAGGCCCGACTCAGAGGCCAGACTCCGAGCCCAGAGTCCGAGTCCAGACTCCGAGTCCAGACTCCGAGTCCAGACTCCGAGTCCACACTCCGAGTCCAGACTCCGAGTCCAGACTCAGCGGCCCGACTCAGCGGCCCGACTCAGAGTCCCGACTCATAGTCCCGACTCAGAGCCCCGACTCAGGGTCTTCACTCAGGGTCCTGATTCAGAGCCATGACTCAGGGTCCTGATGCAGAGTCATGACTCAGAGTTCTGACTCAGGGCCCTGACTACGACTCCTGTCCCCAACTCCACTCAGTCATTTGGGACTGTAATATGTATATATATAAATATTAGACAGTAGCGTACACTGGCCCCGTTACCTGAAACGGCCAGAACAGCTTTGCAAATATGGCTAATGTATGCTAATATATGCGGCCAGCCTGAGGTGGAGTGTGAAATCTTCTCACCTGCATCATGTGAAAATGAATTTTTTTCCTGACCATTTGGTCATTCTTTGACCTTTTGACCTTTACTGCTCAGAGATGGCTGTAGTTACAGACTTGTTGTTTACCGCAATTGACCACAACAATTCAGTTCACATTGTCCATTAAAATGAAAAAAATTGAAACATTCCTTCTGAGTTTAAAAAAATCATCTCTGAAAATGGTCTACTTGTCAAATTTTATGTGCTCATGTGATTGCCAGTATGTCACTTTGGTGGGTCATTTAATTTACAGAAAACTGTAGGAGTGATATTTCCCACTCAAATTAAATCATTTCTGCAAAATGTCATGTAAGTTGCGAAGTACCACTTTTCACAATTTTTTACAAATTAAGTTGAGGATTTGAAACAATTGTAATAGGGGGCTTTTGATAACCATATTAGTGACCAGTATATCTCAGACTTTTAAGAGGATTGGTGGAAAATAACATAATTTTCAGAATTTTTCAAAAATTCAACTTTTTTGATTTCGATGGCTCATATCACCTTCAAATATCACCTATAGGTCAAATTTTTTTGTCAATATAGTCTTTTTGGGAAAAGTTAAGGGCAGTTCATTATACATTTTGTTCACCTCAGACTATTCCTTCATGGAGATTTTACAATTCCACCTAAATTTCGAACACTCGATATTGAAAAATTGCCATATTTAAAAAAGTATTACACAAATCCAAACCATATTGCCAGCTGCACTGGCCCCAGATACTGGCCAACTTTTGCCACAATCACCATCTTCCTATCTCTTACGTAACTTGAGATCTAGAGTTACAATTGAAAACTGCTCATTATGCTGTAGCCCTTTACCCGTTGGACCAACTCTCATATCACTTGCACCAGTACGTTGACAAAAACTTTTTATCACAGGATTTTGACTCTTGACTCATTATCTCAAATACTTTTTGACTTATAAACCTTTAAAGTTTACAACTTTTCAACTTTAAACGGCTCTGTGAAAATGACAACTGTGAAAATGACATCAAATGACCCAATTACGTAATGCCCAACAACTGACCTATACTGTGACAAACTTTCATCAGCGTAAACCCATTTTGAAATAAAAAGAATAATAATCTTACAATTAAAATGATAAGATCCGGGAATTATCTCAAGTTATACTCAATGCCTGGTCTCCTAATTTTAACTGTGCCTTCCTGTGCCCTTCAAGGCTTGGGTCTCCCCTTTTGGGCGCTATCACAAATCTCAAAATGCTCCAATTAATTATGATTACTTTAAGCTAATTCATATACTAATTCACATACAATACACGAGAGGGCAGCACCTGCAAGTTCTCTACCAGTTGCTTCCTCTCTCAGCATTACCTTCTATCTGGGAAACTTGGCTACTTCTGCATCTCACTATAATGCATACATCTTTCCAACTAATTATACAGGTGACACGGGCTTATTGCTATATTGTATCTATTTCATTTGATTCTTTTATGTCCCCTCCAATCTACGGGCAACTTACTAGTAATAATAATAACTAGAGACCGGGTAACCGCGAAGCGGTGACAAAACTTCACCACATGTAATTGGGGTGTTATTGGTGCAACATAACTAAAGTAAGGGTATTAGGTTATGGGTCCGACTCCAAGCAATCTTTCAGAGCCACTTTCAGCCCTCAAAATCAATTTCCTGTGACGGGGCGATTTTTTCTTGAAAAATGCAAAAACGGAGGTTTTTGGCAATTTGGGGGCTCAGAAATGATGCGATTTTCATCATTTTTGCAGGAAATGCTGCTCTACTAGTGAGGATTAGTAATGTGTCAAGACATTTGGCCCGAGTACGTTCAGGTTGATTCTGACCGGAAGGCCCATTTTCCTATCTTTTAGCATGCGAATGCCGTAATGGACCCACATAGGCCTATGCAAAGGCCTAGAATCACAAAACCATGCAATTCTAGGGGGAAGGGGTCCAGAAAGGCATTAAACTGCCACCGGCACCCCCACAATGCGGTGTTTCAGCTTTTCCCGCCAAAAATATGCGGTTTTTCTGTTTTGACCTGTTTCCGGGGCAATCCCGGTCCATGTCACAGCCATAGTGATGCTAATCTACTCCATTCTAACCAATTTCCATGCTATTTACTGGCCTGCAGCCTCAACTTCAAAGTTCACCTGCATTAAGTCAGCCAATCACAGCACAGCTTTTTGTTTACTGCGGGACTCGAAACCATAAGACATGTGTCGTCTGCTAGAATGGAGTCTTCTGCAAGTATTTCAGCTTGCAGGTTGCTTATATAACATAGAGAAGGCTTGAATTAGGTATATTTTGGCTTTCTACAGTATTAGACCACAGGAGTTTCAGCAAAAAGCATAATTCAAAGGGGGGGGGGATGCACCGTTGGATAATTGCTGGTTTTGATGACGCGGTCAATATTTAAAATTACGTAACTGCATAACCAAACATGGGATCACCACAGCCATAACCTACAGCACTGGCCCGGCCACCAAGCCAGCTTTTGGTCTCACTTTGAGAACCCTGGGGCTTACAGTTTCTGACATCTCGTGCGACAATTGCTTAGCACTAAAAATGGCCGTGGCCATTTTGGACCTGGACCTGCTTTTTCGGAAGTCTCACTTTGTAACTTGCAAAAAGCATGTGGAACCTAATAAAAGTGACAGAAACGGAATCCGGGCTTAACCGGATGAGATTTGGGCATTTCAAAAGTATGGAAAATCTGACTTCAAAGTGCTCTGCGACCTTGAAAAATGAATCAAGGTCGGCGAAACCGGGTGGGTGTCATGTGGGCATGGTGGGCTTCCTTCATGAATTTTTTGAAAATTTGTCGAGGACCTTTTTCGGAAACTTCAAACGCAACTTGAATACTAGAAATCGGGTAACCGCGATGCGGTGACAAAACTTCACCTATCATATAATTATTGGCAGTGAAATCAATGTGAGAAAACACAGAAATGATATCGGAAATGACATTGGACATGAACTTGAACATGAACATGAAACTCGCACATGAACTTGCACATAAACTTGTACATGCAATTGCATGCGTCTTGAACATGTAACATTACATGCAATATCACACACAATATCACATGTAATATTATGCAATATCAAATGTAAAGTTACATGTAATGTATTAAATATACAATATCACTTGCAATATCATGCAAAATCATATCACATGTAATATTAATTTATCACCTTTAATTTTGCATGTTACTTAGAATGTACATAATGTGCACAGATATATGGAAGTACTTAAAGACTATCTGTCCGTGGAGTAGTTGTGATGTGACATATAGTCAGCAGACAGATAAACCCTTACTGTAACATGTCAATTGGTTTGTGGCCATACACTGACTGATTCGCAGACTGATACACTGACTGATACTTATGATACACTGTCTGATACACTGTCTGATACACTGTCTGATACACTGACTAATACAATGACTGATACACTGACTGATACACTGACTGATACAAAAATATCTGACCGAAAGCACGTAATTTTGAGGGTTGGGCGTTCCTTTAACGCACCAGAGTTACAAGAAAACATTCAGAGAATGAAAACTAGAGGAAAATTTGATTTGCCGAATATTGAACAGTACATTGAACAGTCCAATGACCAGCGCATTGACCAGCGCATTGACCATGCATCAACCAGTACATCAACCAGTGCATCAACCAGTGCATCAACCCGAACATAAAATCAGTACATCATCAGTACATCAACCTTGGAATTTTAGGAATGCATTGGCTAAGACACTTCTAGTCCTGAAAACATATCGAAATGACTGCAATTTCTGAAAACATACATTTTTCAGGGTCCGGCGATCTTTTTAACCGTCAGTGATGCAAGAAATTGTTCAAAAATATAAACTAGAGGAGAATTTGTGCTTTCCAAATCTATTTTCAGATTCTCCGTAACTTTATTAGGACCGGAGATACGGTCGATTGAAATTATTGTACAATTCAGAAATGTGGACTCCAGAAATTTCTGAAAAAATGCAGTTTTTCACTTAAAATTACTCTAGAACTAAAACGGTTTCATGGAAACAAATATTACTTGGCAGGATTATCTGAACAAAAGATGAAAGTATGCTCAAATAGCTTCATTGAAATAAAATGATTATTTCCTTGTCAAAATGATGATAAATTGTGAAAATTTGACAAAAAACATGAAATTTTCAGGGTCCGGCGATCTTTTATACCGTCAGAGCTACAACAAAATGTTCAATATATGGCAACTAGGGGAGAATTTGGCCTTTCCAAATCTGTTTTCAGATTCTCTGTAACTTAATTAGGACCGGAGCTACAGCCGATCGAAATAACCCTATTATTGAGAAATGTGAAAAAATATCGTAAATTTTTCCCTAATTTTTTTACCTTGTGACCTTCATGGTCTAATGTAGGTTAATCCGAGGACCTTGAAAATTGATAAGATGCCTCTAGACTATTGTAGCAAGTATGTGTGACATTTTTGTAACAATATTTTGATTTCTTGTCTGTGTAAAAAAATCAAATGTCAAAAAAGTAAAATTTTTCATCATGTTTGACCTTGAATTTGACCTTGAAAATAATTTTCTAGGTCAAAACAAATATGATTTTCAGAATCAAGATGGGAAAATGGGGGGATCAATTAATTATTGTAACTCTCTCGGATCGATATTTCCATGTCAAAAACGCGATAATTTGTCATTTTTTAACATTATCCGGTTTGCAATATTTGGAATTTTGTAGAAAATTAAGGTAAAATGTTAGAGGACTTTGGATTGCATATTCTAAATGCACATATTTTCGTCTGTCTAGAGATAATATATCAAGGTGATATCATGAAAAAAACATAATTTTCAGAATTTTTGAAAATAAGCACTTTTTGCACTTTGAAGAGCCAAATGACCTTGAAAAATGAGGTCAAGGTCAAATTTGAAGGTGGGTATGGGGGTTTTGGGGGCTACTTTGGGGGGGTTTACTATACATTGTTACTGGCTAAAATCGATATTTCAGGGTCAGACATTCAAGGTCACCTGTTTTGATGACGCGGTCAATATTTAAAATTACGTAACTCAAAAAGTAAGCATGATATCATTACAAAAATGAGTCGCAGACCTAGATTAGTCATTTATGAAACTTTTGTCATCAATTACACAATTCAAAAATTGTTGGTTTCTGAGATCATGTGTTCTCAATTCCAAGAGTGAAAATGGCTCTGTACGACCTTGACCTTGACCTACTTTCCTGAAACTGGGTCAGATTGTGTAACGTATATGTAGAACATGTAATATAGTTGGGAAGTGAAATTTGCCTGTAATTACCTGAGAAGCAATCACTTGAAATAATAAAAAAACTGACTTTGAAGTGGCCTGTGACCTTGAAAAATGATTCAAGGTCACCGATACTTGGTCAGTGTGATAAGGTCATGTAAGACTATGTATGTGAATTTTTTGAAATTTTTTCGAAGAAATTAGGGGGTGGCGGAAAAATAATAATAACTAGAAATCGGGTAACCGCGATGCGGTGACATAACTTCACCTTTCATAGTAATTATTTGCAACTAAATGACATTGGAAATGACATTTGACATGAATGTGAACATGAACATGAACTTAAACATGAACTTAAACATGAACTTGAACATGAACTTGAACATGAACTTGAACATGAACTTGAACATGAATGTAATTGCACACATTTTGCATGCAATATCAAACACAGTATCACATGTAATATTTTGCAGTATCACATATATGCAAAGTTACATGCAATGTATCAAACATACAATATCACTTGCAATATCATGCTAAATCATATCACATACAATATCATATCACATGCAATATCAATTTATTATGTGTAATTTCGCATGTCAATTAAAATGTATGAAGCGTGCGCAGATACATGGAAGTACTTATAAACTATCTGTCCATGAACTAGTTGTGATGTGACAAAATTATAGTCAGCAGACAGATAAACCCTGCAATAAACCCTTACTGAAACATGTTAATCAGTTTGTTGCCATACGCTGACTGATACACTGACTGATACACTGACTGATACAGTGACTGACACAAAAATATTTTGAGGGTCAGGGGATCTTTTCAACCGTCAGAGCTCCAAGAAAAAATTCAGAGAAAGAAAACAAGAGGAGAATTTGAGCTTCATGAATATATATATAGAAAATAACATGGACCAGTACTTGGACAGTACATGGACAGTACATTGACCTCTACATTGACCAGTACATGATCCAGTGCATGAACCAGTGAATGAACCAGTGCATGAACCAGTGCATGAACCAGTACATCAACCATTACATCAACCAGTACATCAACCAGCACATCAACCAGTACATCAACCAGTACATCAACCAATACATCAACCAATACATCAACCAATACATCAACCAATACATCAACCAATACATCGATTAGAGTTACTGCTGATTGAAACTGGCACCGTTCTTCTAGTCCTGAAAACATATCGAAATGACAGCAATTTCTGAAAACATACATTTTTCGGGATCCGGCGATCTTTTTAACCGTCTGTGATACAAGAAATTGGTTAAACATAGACACTAGAGGAGAATTTGTGCTTTCCAAATCTATTTTCAGAATCTCCGTAACTTTATTAGGACCGCAGATACAGCCGATTGAAATAATGGTACAATTCTGAAAGGTGGACTTCAGAAATTTATGAAAAAATGTAGTTTTTCCCTTAAAATTACTCTAGAACCAAAACGGTTCAATGGAAACATATATAACTTGGCAGGATTATGTGAACGGACGATGAAAGTATGCTCAAATAGCTTCACTGAAATAAAATGATTACTTCCTTGTCAAAATGATGATAAATTGTGAAAATTTGACAAAAAACATGAAATTTTCAGGGTCCGGCGATCTTTTAAACCGTAAGAGCTACGAAAAAATATTCAATATATGAAAACTAGAAGAGAATGTGGCCTTTCCGAATCTGTTTTCAGATTCTGTGTATCTTAGTTAGGACCGGAGCTATGGACGATTGAAATAGCGCTATCATTGAAAAAATATTATAATATTTCCTTCATTTTTTGACCTTGTGACCTTTTTGGTGTGACATATGTCAGTCCGAGGACCTTGAAAATTTACACAATCCTTCTAGACTATTGTAGCAAGTATGCCTGCCATTTTTGTAAAAATATCTTTATTCCTTGCCTGTGTAAAAAAATCAAATGTCAAAAAAGTAAAATTTTTTATCATGTTTGACCTTAAATTTGACCTTGAAAATAAGTTTATAGGTCAAAACCAATATAATTTTCAGAATCAGGATGTCAAAATGGGGGGATCAATTAATTATTGTAACTCTCTCGGATCGATATTTCCATGTCAAAAACGCAATAATTTGTCATATTTTAACATTCTCCGGTTTGCTATATTTGGAATTTTGTAGAAAATTAAGGTAAAATGTTAGAGGAATTTGGATTGCATATTATAAATGTACATATTTTTGTCTGTCTAAAGATAATATATCAAGGTGATATCATGAAAAAAACATAATTTTCAGAATTTTTGAAAATAAGCACTTTTTGCACTTTGAAAAGCCAAATGACCTTGAAAAATGAGGTCAAGGTCAAATTTGAAGGTGGATATGGGGGTTTTGGGGGCTACTTTGGGGGGGTTCACTATACATTGTAATGGCCTAAAATCGATATTTCAGGGTCAGACATTCAAGGTCACCTGTTTTTACGACGCGGTCAATATTTAAAATTATGTAACCCAAAAAGTAAGCATGACAAAATTACAAAAATGAGTCGCAGACCCAGTTTGGTCATTTAGGCAACTTTTGGCATCAATTACACAATTCAGAAACCGGAGGTTTCTGAGATCATGTGTTCTTAATTGTAGGAGTGAAATTGGTTCTGTACGACCTTGACCTTGACCTACTTTCATGAAATTAAGTCAGATTGTGTAACTTGTATGTAGTACATGTCATGTAATTGGAAAATTAAATTTCCGTGTAATTACCTGAGAAACAATCACTTGAAATAATGAAAAAACTGACTTTGAAGTGGCCTGTGACCTTGAAAAATGTTTCAAGGTCACCGAAACTGGGTCAGTGTAATCAGGTCATGTAACACTATATATGTGAATTTTTTGAGGAAAATTTTTTTGGCGGAAAAATAATAATAAAAATATTTACGAAAACAAGAAACTTCACCTATGTAATAGGTGAAGTTTAATAATATTTACGAAAACAAGAAACTTCACCTATGGAATAGGTGAAGTTTAACTAGAAATCGGGTAACCGCGATGCGGTGACAAAACTTCACCAATCATGGTAATTATTGGCAATGAAATGAAAATGAGAAAACACGGAAATGATATTGGAAATGATATTGGAAATGACATTGAACATGACATTGGACATGACATTGGTACACTCACTAAAACAACAATATTCTGAGGGTCAGGGGAACTTTTAAACCGTCAGAGCTACAAGTAAAAAATTCAGAGAATGAAACTAGAGTAGAATTTGAGCTTCATGAATATATATTAAAATAACATGGACCAGTACATGGTCCAGTGCATGGACAGTGCATTGACCTGTAAGTTGACCAGTGCATTGACCAGTACATGAACCAGTGCATGAACCAGTACATCAAACAGTGCATAAACCAGTACATCAACCAGTACATCAACCAGTACATCAACCAGTAATCAACCAGTACATCAACCAGTACATCAACCAGTACATCAACCAGTACATCAACCAGTACATCAACCAGTACATCAACCAGTACATGAGTGGCTGAGTACTATAGTGTGTTTGTGCTATAGTGTGTCATCTGCAAAAAAAGTGCCAAATGCTAAAATTGATTAGTCTGCTTGTTGTGTGGTGTCTCTCATGTTAATTTTCCCGACTGGTGCTGACCTCTGCCTTAGTTTCATAATGTGTTCTCGAAGAATGGAAATTTGCTTGGTGCTATAGTGTGTCATGTGCAATGCAATAGTGCGCTTTACTTGCATTTATGCAGAAGACACATTATAGCGTGCAAACCATTCGTGCAAACTTTTCACCCATCTACTGAACAAGCTTCTGTTATTGCTAGGATGGCATGGGCTGGTGTATCAGAGGATGGATAATTGGGGTTTTACGCCCTGTATTTATGCACTGGGTAGGCTAATTAGGACAGGAGGAGGACACAACAATGAGGCGAAGGATGATTGAAACAGCTGTCAAACCCAGGCCCAGGTGATCCGGCAAGAGCTGGATTCCCAAACCTGGACCCAGCGATTGGCACCACTAGACCAACCCTCCCCCGGTGTATCCGAGGAAGAGAAAAGGAAGCGGAATCTATCATCCAATGAATAGACAAAAGCACCCTAGACACAGCAGAAGAACAGAAAAACGATGATACATGCAGGACTCACAAAATCTCAAAAGTCGTAAACAAGTCCATATAACAGCAGAGAAAATAAGTGAAGTTAGTAGACTTGGAGAGAAGGGGGAGCAGACGGGACCTATATTAGTACAGCTACCACCAGACTAAAATAGGAACCAAAGTATGTCCAACCTGAAGAAACTGAAGGACACTTACCGGAATGTAAGCATATCACTGAACTTGCAAAAGGGACTGCGAGAACTACGAAAACAGCTGATTGATAATGCACGGCAGATAAGGGGGGCCAAGCAGAACATTTTACATACCACATAACAGGGGAAGGGAGAAAGAAACTGCAAAACCAAAGAGGTAGCGATGAAACAGCTCCCAATAAAGAGACCTTTGACAATTTAGTACACTAACGCCGACAGTCCAAAAAATAAGACCGGAGGAACTGAAAGAGAGATTGAAGATTGAAGAATGCCTACCACATATTATAGCAATCACTGAATTGAAACAGAGAAGCTCCGCGTACAAACTCCAGGAGTGAAATTGCATGACGGGTAAGTATCACAAGTAAGTGTCATCTGTTGGAGCCCAGTCTCCAACATAAACAAAAAAAAGAAGTCGTTACAGCTACTACAGGATCCGCACGAGAACGAACCAGGAGTTCCCAACTCATCTTAGGGGATTTCAATCTTCTGGATATCGCATGGAATGACAGTGGCCCAGCAAGATTCAGCTCCCTCTACTCAGAACATGTGACCATATCTGGGAGCAGAAGGTGGAAATAGTATTCTTGTCAGTCAAGAACTATGCAAGGAAATAAAGAAGAAACGCAGAGCTTGGCCGAGGTATATCGAGACTAGAAACCAATGCAGGCTACTTGCATGCAACAGAATACAAAACCAGCCAAAAAATAATGTCAGCAAAAACAGGACAAATTTGATAAGGAAATACATTGTAACAAACAAATTTATAAGGACGAATCCAAGAAATCTTATAAATTCATTATTACAGATCTCGTATAAGTGTGCCATGTTCCATGTGAATATATGCCCAGATGATGTCAGTATTGCAATACTGACATCACTATTGGCACTCCAAGCTTGAGTGTTAATTCCAACTGCTACAAACAAGTCACGCTTATGGGCTCTCTAAGTGTGAATGACAATTGATTAATCTGCATTCATTGGTATGGTTGTTTGATTCAGTTGGAGCAGGTGAAACTGATATGTTTGAGCCACTTGCTTGATCCATCATGGACATTCATGGTGTCCTGTTGTGAAATTTCTCATTGAGGGCAGCACCGTGTGGCTTTTTAGCCTTTTAGGTGAGATCTGCGCCAAAGAAACTGTTCAGAATTGATGACTGGAATGGGGATGATGGGGAGATTTTTCATAAGTGAACGTGGCGGTGTTGCATGGGCATACCAGAGGACGAGAAAAGGGGGGGGTAGTTGCTCCCCAAAAATTTTGGAAAAGGCCAGACAAGGAGGCTAAGAATTCGATCATCAAATAAACATTATTGGAAATCAGTGATAAGGATGCCCCCAAGCAAAACTCCCCCCTCCCTTAGGTCTTAAATTCTGAATGGATCCTGAGTATATTATTTTTGCCAAGACAGAGCAGCACATGATTACCTCTCAGGCCAACAAATGAATGTGAGAGTGAATGAAGTTTTGTTGTAAAAGTGCTAAAACTGATAGCAGTTATAAACAAAATCCATGCATTATATATAGCTGGATATTGTAACTTTTGGATTTATTCAAAACATCAAACTGAATAATCAATGTTGAGCAACAATCTAACAGCTTATGTGTGAATTTGTAATGGTGTGATCAGTAGCCGTTCCAAGTGACACAGCTGAAACTGCGAATATACCAACTGTGAAATCATTATGCTGATACTGACATCACAAGAGCACTGTGGCAGTTGAAAAGAACATGGCACACTTATACGAAATCTGTAATAACAGCAGCATAAACTTAAGGTCTGCCATTCAATCCCAGACCTTATTGACGCCTCAGGAGACAGTGGGTAACCCAAGAGCATGCACATGAACAAAATTTAATGAACTCACTGGCCTTGGCTAGGTACCCAAGGATTTGAACTGGTGCCTGTGTATATCATAGGCTGAGACTTAAAGCTGCAGCATATGCCATGCAAGGATCACTATCAGTGTAAAAGCATCCTCAGCATCAATTAAGAAAAATATTTGAAGGTTGTTGATAATTGTTATCTATTTGTTTCATTTGAAACTGTGTAAAATATCAGTGTCAAAAACAACAGCTGATTTCACATAGCCAACAACTTGAAATAATAATTTTATCCATATCATGGTATTTAGTGAGTGTATACCATCAGTCCATCCAGCAAAAGCGGTCAGGCAAAATTATGGAGTTCAGGCCGTCTTGTAAAACTGAAAGTACCGGGACTCCGGGAGCCATGTCTTTTGGGAGGACTGGATTTATTTGCATTGCATTCAGAAGTGTGTCTTCTGGCAAAGCGACCTTCTATAGCATAAGATACTTGAGAAAAAGATGTTTTACAATGGTCTTTTCAAGGTGTATTATCACTCTGATGCAGTTAAAAGAAATTATAACACCGAATGTCAGTGCAGCGCAATAATGTGTCTTGTGGATCTCCACTACATGCAATAGTGTGCTAAGTGACAAAATGACCTTGAAATCACTGACCAAGGTCAAAACAATAGTCCATAATTTTACATAGTACTTTCCACTCCAAATGCATTTTAATGGTATGACAACAAGTTCAATCCTTTAGAATCTATGAATTCTTTTGATACTTCAAAAACTTCATTTGTATTTCCTGAAAATGTGCAAAATGTCAGTTAGCACACTATAGTACTCAGCCACTCACATCAACCGGCTTTCCAAATCTATAATCAGATTCTCTGTAACTTTATTAGGACCGGAGATACGACCGATTGAAATGATGGTACAATTTAGCAATATGGACTTCAGAAATTTCTCAAAAAAAGTATTTTTTAACTTAAAATTACTCTAGAACCAAAACGGTTCAATGAAAACATATATAACTTACCAGTTTTATGTAAATGAAATATGAAAATATGCTCAAATAGCTTCATTAAAATAAAATGATTTTTTCCTTGTCAAAATGATGATTAGTTGTGAAAATTTGACAAAAAACATGACATTTTAATGGTCTGGCGATCTTTTTAACTGAAAGAGCTACGACAAAATGTTTAAATGTGCCAGCTAGAGGAGAATTCAGGCTTTTCATATCTGTTTTCAAATTTTCTGTAACTTAAATGGGACCGGAGATACAATAGAGTGATATGACGATAAAATTCAGAAATATGGCCTTTGAGAAATTCCTGAAAATATGCAGTTTTAACTTGAAATCACTCTAGAACCAAAACGGTTCAATGGAAATATTTATGACTTGGCAGAATTATGTAAATAGAAGTTAGAAATGTGTCTAGGCAGGTACATCACAATAGGATGATTCCTTCCCTGTCAAAAAAATGATATATTGTGAAAATCTGACAAAAAACATGAAATTTTTAGGGTCCGGCGATCTTTTTAACCGTCAGAGCTACGACCAAATGTCCAGAAAATGAAAATTAGAGGACAATTTGGGCTTTTGAAATCTATTTTCAGATTCTCTGTAACTTAATTAGGACCAGAGCTAGGGTCGATTGAAATAATGCTATAATTGAGAAATGTGAAAAAATATTGTAAAATTTTCCTTCATTTTTTGACCTTATGACCTTTACGGTGTGACATAGATAAATCCGAGGACCCTGAAAATGTACATGATGCCTCTAGACTATTGTAGCAAGTATGTCTGGCATTTTTGAAGCAATATCTTGATTCTTTGTCTGTGTAAAAAAATAGAATGTCAAAAAAGCAAAAAAAAATGTTAATGTTTGACCTTGAATTTGACCTTGAAAATCATTTTTTAGGTCAAAACCAATATGTTTTTCAGAATGGAAATATGTGTAAATGGGGGGGTCAATCCATTATAGTAACTCTCTCGGATCGATATTTCTATGTCAAATACGTGATAATTTGTCATTTTTCAACATTCTCCGGTTTGCGATATTTGGAATTTTGTGGAAAAGTAAAGTAAAATGTTACAGGACTTTGGATTACATATTCCTAATGTACATATTTTTGTCTGTCTGGAGAAAATTTATGAAACTGATATCATGAAAATAACATAATTTTCAGAATTTTTGAAAATAAGCATTTTTCGCACTTTGAAGAGCCAAATGACCTTGAAAAATGAGGTCAAGGTCAAATTTGAAGGTGGGTATGGGGGTTTTGGGGGTTACTTTGGGGGGGTTCACTGTTCATTGTTATGGCCTAAAATCGATATTTCAAGGTGAGATACCCAAGGTCACCTGTATTGACGACGCGGTCAATCTTTAAAATTATGTAACTCAAAAACTAAGTATTGGATCATCACAAAAGTGAGTCACTGCAATGTGTATGTCATTTAGGCAACTTTTGGTGTCATGCTTGTAACTCTATGATTTGCGGATTCTGACTTCCCGTGCCGACACCTCTGAGAGTGAAATGGCACCTGTACAATTTTGACCTTGACCTACTTTCTTGAAATTGGGTCAGATTATGTAATATACATGTAAGACAAGTAATTTAAATGGAAAATGGAATTTGCCCGTAATTTTGTGTGCTATGATCACTTAAAGCAAGTGAAAAAACTGACTTTGAAGTGGCCTGTGACCTTGAAAAATGGGTCAAGGTCATTCCGATTTTGACAGTGTAATATGGTCATGTAACACTCCATATGTGATTTTTTTGAAGAAATTTTTGTCCGGAAAAATAATAAATAATAATACTTACGAAAATAAGAAACTTCACCTATGTAATAGGTGAAGTTTAATAATAATAGCAAAAACAAATAGAATTTACCATAGGTAAATTCTTAATAATAATAACTAGAAGACGGCCACCGCAGAGCGGTGACAAAACTTCACCTACTGCAGAACCAGTAACTCGAAATAGACACAGGTAGATGAGCAAGTAAAAATTACGTGGAAATGATACAGGAATCCTACTGTAATACATTGCAATACATGCAATTATGCAAAAAACATAGACCAGTACGTAAACCAACACATGAGTCAGTAGGCTACATGGACATGCACCAGTACATGCACCAGTACAATGTACCCATACAATGGACCTGTACATGCCCCACTGAGAACATGCACCAGTAGTCCAGTACAATGTATCATACAGTGGACCAGTACATGCACCAAGTACATGCTCCAGCACATGAACCAGTACTTGCACCAGTAGTCCAGTACAATGTACCAGTGTAATGTACCAGTACAATGTGCCAGTGGAAAGGTTAGGTTTGGGTTAGGTTCTGGTTAGGGTTTGAGGGAGGGTTAGGCCCACAAACGATGATGCACTGGCACAGACCGACAAAGAAATTCAGAGAAATCCAGTTGACTAAGCTGGATTCGAACCCGGGACCTCACACATACGGCACCGCCTAGCAATAAGATGCGGCTGCTCTACCAACTGAGCTATCTCGACCTCCAGTGCGATGGACCAGTGCGATGGACCAGTGCAATGGACCAGCACAATGGACCAGTACATGGACCAGTACATGGACCAGTACATGGACCAGTACATGGACCAGTGCATGGACCAGTACATGGACCAGTACATGGACCAGTACAGATATGATCGATTGAAATTATGGTACAATTCAGAAATATGGACTTCAGAAATTCCTGGAAAAATGTGGTTTTTAACTTAAAATCGGTCTAGAATCAAAATGATTCCATGAAAACATATATAACTTTCCAGGACTATGTTAACAGAAGTTATGGATAGATCTAGAGAGGTTCATTGCAATAGAATGATTCCTTCCTTGTCAAAATATTGGTATATTGTCAAAATTTGACAAAAAACATGAAATTTTCAAGGTCCGGCGATCTTTTATACCGTCATAGCTACGACAAAATGTTCAGAAAGGAAAACTAAGGGAGAATTTGGTCTTTCCAAAACTGTTTTCAGATTCTCCTTAACCTAGTTAGAACCGGAGTGACGGTAGATTGAAATTACGGTACAATTCAGAAATACGAACCTTAGAAGTCACTGAAACAAGAAAATTTTTTTGAAAAAAAAAATAAGCCGATTTTGAATGAGGGAAGGTTTATGGGGCGCAGAATGGATGCTCAGTTGTGGTTGTGTTTAGCAGTATGTAGCGAGTAAATTTGGTAGCATTGCATTTTGGTCGCCATTTTTTCAGCTGCGGTGTATTTCGGTAACCTAAATATAGGTTGATATTTGCACTGTGATTTACTGACTATTTACTGGGTTGATTACTTAGTTATTTGGTGATAATATAGAAATGCTGCAGCATAGAGGACGGTGCATGTAAATACTCGTTTGTTCAACAATATTCAATACAATAAAGGAATTAAAATTCTAAAACAAACTCCGTTTAACCCCTGGAGTGAGATGAAGGTGACAAAAAAAAAAAATTCCTTATCATACCTTCATCGTAATAATTCATATCAGGACTTTGACCATCTCATGAAATTCACAGCTTTGATGCTTTTTACCTTCAGCGAACGAAGTTCGAAGAAGGTATTGTAATCACTTGGGTAAAAATGTTGTCCGTCCGGCGGTCGGGCGGCGGGCGGATAGATCGTTTCCGGACCAGCACTCGGCCTCTATTGAGTGTACATGGATGAAATTTGGTACATATATAGCCTGCATGGTCTTGTTGTGCCTTTTGATGGTCTAATTGATAGATATTCATTACCTTTTGAAATAATTGAGAAAATATAAAAATTATTTTTGTTCGTTTCCGGGCCAAATCTCAGTCACTATTGCATGTGCACTTATGAAATTTGGTACAGATGTGGCCTATATGGTCTAGTTGTGCCTTTTGATGGTCTCATTGATGGATATTGTATACTTTTTGCAAAAATTTGGAAAATAGAAAAATATGTATTTTTTGGTTCTTTGGGTAGAGACTCGGTCACTATTGCATGTAAATGGATAAGGTTTGGTACACACATGGCCCATAAGGTCTTGTTGTGCCCTTTGAAAGGTCTGGTGGAAAATATTAAATGCTATTTGAAATATTTAAAAAAAAGAAAAAATAAATTTTTTGTTTCTGGCCCAAGACTTGGTCACTATTGCATGTACCTGGATAAAGTTTGGTACACATATGACTTATGTGGTATAGTTGTGCCTTTTCATGGTCTGACTGATACATATTCTACAGTTTTTGTAATATTGAGAAAAAATATTAAAAATACTTATTTTCTTATTGGAGGCGAAACGTGCCCACTATTGCATATACAGCAATGCCATTTCCTACACGTATCACCTATAAAATGTAGCAGTGCTTTTTGACTTGTATTTAACACTTTTTGAATGATTGGAAAAACTTTGTACATGTAGAAAACCGTACCATAATATAAGTAAATTAGTATAATAAGGCCTTTCCCTGCTTTTACAAACCCTGGCAAGCACACAGGTAGATCGCAGGGCAGCAGGCAAATAACAGATAATAGAACGCCATTACTCGACCACTGTTGCATACCTATAATATACGGAATTTGTGAAACACGCCAATTTTATGATGTAATGTAATCTTCTAAATGTGTTATTCGCTGAAGGTTTGCTGCTGCGCAGCCTATGTTTTTAAATTCAAGTGCAACCTAAGATATTATCTTTTCTTTCAGTGACAAGTCTCTTTACGTATAACAATTAAAAAGGATCAGTTGATCCCTATGAACACAGAGAGCCTTTAATCCTGAAATCTCGAATAAACCAGAACCTAAATATACCGGCGAAAATGCGAATGGAGATCAACAAGATACTGAATAACCGTGGCACGTGCTGCATCTACACCGGATTAAGGATGCCAATGGACATAGCTGCAGCAGCAGTATGTAACACTGCATTAGAAAAGTAATTATAACTGAACTGCACTAGTTAACAGAAAACCATGACACACAAATGACACAATTGTGTGCCTGGAAGTAAGAGGAGGAACCTCAAAGAAGAAGCCTTCAGAAAAATGTCTGACTGCAATGACACCAGCTTTGAAGGAAAAATCCAAAACAAAATAATAAGTATCCCGGTTGACTAAAATAAATCATATTTATTGCTGAAATCAGAAACTTAAGAAAAAATCCATTACCCAGAGGTTTGATGAAAATCACATGTCCAAGCATTTCATAAAGCTCAAACATTTTAATAATTATTCAGCTGTAGAATAATAACTTTGATTAGATTCACATGCATGATTCAGCACTTTAATTTTTAAGTCATCTTTCAGGTAAATTTCACATTTAGGCCAAACGACATATTATATAATTATTTATTCAGATGTGCAATATTTTTCGTGCTTTGTAGGAAGAAAAATTTCAGTGGAAACTATAGATTTATTTCAATGATGGTATTTACACAATGCATGTATCTGGAAAGTGAGGATAACCTGGAGCAGCATAATTTGGCCCACATCATTTAATAATCTGAGGGCTCCCTGAGGTCCAGAGCGCCCAAGAGGGGTGGGGCCCCCTGAGGGATGGACACCCTGAGGAGTGGGGACACCATGAGGAGTGGGGCACCCAGAGGAGTGGGGCACCCTGAGGAGTGGGGGCACCCTGAGGAGTGGGGGCACCCTGAGGAGTGGGTGCACCCTGAGGAGTGGGGCACCCTGAGGCATTTTTTAAATGTTTTATTTCAGTCATTATAATGTTGCTTTATTTTGGAGGGCTCATGGTGCCTCCTGCTAGCATGGTGCCCTAAGCTGCAGCTTTTTCAGCCTATTTAGTAATCTGGCCCTGCTCCAGATTCACCGTGCCACACACATGCAGTACCTACAGGGCTTTGGAGTTGGAGTCGTGGAGTCGGGGGTTTTTGGTTGGAGTCGGAGTCTAACTTTGATTTTCAGGTGTAGTCAGAGTTGGAGTCAAAAATTAATTTGGTGACTGCTGACTCCTTAACTAATAAAGAAAAATAGGAAAAAAAAAATTTATATCATCAATGTGTTATGCCTAAATCCCAAATTTTACACAAAACTTCCTAAACAAATATTCATACAAAATCCTATGGAAACTTTGTAGCATTTCTTTTCCCTCCTGTTTAGCTTGTAATTTCTGTGTGCAATAGGCCTTATGCCGATAAGCGCAGTCGGGATTCGTATTCGGAGTCGCTTTCAATACAGCCTATGGAGTCGGAGATGGTTCACTTACTACCCGACTGTGAAGCCCTGGCCACACATGGCCATTCTAAACATAATTCATCATATTGAGCAGTTCAACCATTGTGTTCCAATATGACCTTTGAAATATTTTCATTAGATATTCCTCTCACACATAATCAGGCCTATTTCATTGCTGTAAATAATTCTCAATTGACCCATACTTTTTCCATTATTATACATGTATATAATATTATGAAAAATCCAAGTTTTCATGTTTACACAAAATTATATTTCATTTCATATGGCGCCTAAACAATAAATCATAAATGTTTTTAACAAATGTCATATCAAGTAAATCATACAATGCAGCCCCCCCCCCAAAAAAAAATTTGGAAAATCAATTTTTCATGAACTTTTAGGGCAGAAAATTTGATAATTTAATTATTTTGGGACCATTTGGGCAATTTTTTCGGGCAGCCCCCCCCCCCCCAAATTTATTGACATCCTACGCCTATGTTTAACAGTGTATTGCTTCTCGTAGTCGAAGATATCAAACAAATGATATATATCTAAAATAAAGAGGCTTTGGATGAGGGTGCACGTGAGGGACACAGAATTCAAAAGCAAAATAGCCAAGGGGCGGAGGGACACAAAACCCCATTCAGACTCCAGGAGCCAATATTTCCATTCCTCACCAATAAGTTATATATTAAGTACTTACCTGTCGTCTGTGTCCTCTGTTCGTGTGTACAAGTCTAAAATGGTGAGGCCATGGGAATTCGCAGGCCTAAATAGTATTTGACACATGAGTCTGTCTGCCATGGCATTTATAACCACGTGGCTGTGTTTACATCCTGCTTGCTATAGTCAACAACAACACGTGGCAGCAGTGTGCATGGCCATTGGCCCAGGGAGGATCTGCGTGAGCCATTGCTGATCCACTTTCGTTCTGATAAAACTTTACACATTATTATGCACTGACACAACAAGCATTTGGAACACGTCACAAACATCTATATTATTTTGTGTCATCGATCCATATTGAATTATAGGCTATATAATAGGTTATATAAATGCATACAGTGGGTTGCAGAAGTATACAACCCCCCCCCCCCCCGGAGTGGTGCACAATGTCATGAGCCCGGGTCATGAGGTGGCAAAAAGAGGGGGGCAGAGCAAATTGAGGGGTAGCAAAAACTGGTAGAACAAAGGTGACAGAATGGAAATGAACCAAAATATGCAGTTTTTGCATCCTAATGACAAAACTGGGGGTGGAGAAGAAATCTAAAGATGTTACACATTAGGAAATGATGGTCAGTTAATGGTTTGCAAAGAAGAACATAGGAGGTGGCTCAGGAGATAGCACCAGGCAATATAAAATTGGGCAAAGTGTGTAAGAAATTTACAACTCTAAAAATGTAAACTCTGTATATCTACTGGATATGTCCAAAGCCTTTGATAAGGTAGATCACGTTATGCTGTTTTGTACAATGCTTCGGAGGAACATGAATCCTCTATACATAAGATGCTTAATGTTTATGTATCGAACTCAGATGTTGCGTGTTAAATGGGATGACACATATTCTCCCTATTTCAAGGTGTCCAATGGTGTGAAACAAGGGGGAGTACTTTCACCTCTACTTTTTTGTATTTATGTTGATGCTCTACTTGACAAATTACGACAAAGTTCTCGTGGATGTTATTTGGGACCATACTTTACAGGAGCATTATGCTATGCAGATGACATTGTACTGTTATCACCCTCACTACATGGATTAAAAGATATGCTTATTTACAGTGATTTAAACAAGTGATTTAAACAAGTGTGACGGTGACAGAATCCTTGCGGCTTTTTATAAGCAGTTCAATCTGTTTCGGAGCAAGTTTGGGCGGATTGCATCAGTTGTGCAAGCTCATCTATTTCATGTCTACTGCTCCTCATTTTATGGATGTACCCTAGTGCCTATTAGGCAGACAGTGCGACTGCAAGTTGCATGGCGAAAATGCTTGAGGCAAGTGTGGAGAGTCCCATACCAGACTCACTGTTCAGTACTGAGATGCTTAAGTGACAATTTATGTGAGTTTCACATGTTCCAAGCTAGGTTTGCTAAATTTGCTATTTCTGCTTTTCAAAGTAAATGTGACATTGTGGCATATGCTGCAACATGCTTTGCACGAACTAAATGCACTTTCTCAAAAAATATTGAGTTCCTGACGACACACTCGGGAGTTGATGTCAACTCAATTGATGCAATTGGAATCATAAGGAGGTTGTGCCAAGAGAGATGCAAAAAGATACGCAGTAGAAGTGAGACATCTGTTCTGACGGAACTTGCAAGCATGAGAGACGGTGTTATGGAGTCTGAGCTCACAAGAACAGATGTGGAAGATATAATTGTTGATTTGTGTATTAATTAATTTTGTTTTGGTAGTTTTTCCTATTATTTTATGTATACTTTGAGTATGAATAAACATGATATATATATATACGTGTAGGGCTACATATATTAAATGATTGAATGAATTTCAAGTAAAGCAGTGGCGGATACAGGGGGGCCTGGGGGGGGCCGGGCCAGGGGGGGGGCCGGGCCAGGGGGGCCTAGGGGGCCCGGCCCCCCCCCCCCTAGACCACCAAGATTAATAATAACATTTTGATGAAAATTGCGTTAACGCGAGCCCGTGAATGCTGAAACACGCGCAGGCTCCCCTAGACTATCTTGTCTGGATCCGCCACTGTAAAGTACCTTCATATGTAGGCCTATACGGGATTACGGCAGTGGACAAAAGCTAACATGGAAACATAGAGGCTGTTTGATTAGTCATGACCAGGAGAAGGCCATTTGGTTTGTCATGACTGATTCTAGAGTAAAAATCCGATTCACGATCCTTGTGTTTGCCTGTCACAAACAATGAAGTGTCATTTTCACAGTGCACAAGGCCACTATTTTTGCATGTAAAATTTCCTTGCTGTAATAGTTGAGTAATTTCTTCATGGATTTACCAGGCATGTTTTACAATGGAGAAAATGTCAGATTTTTTTTCTGAATAGATGAAGAATTTCAAGTGAACAATAGATAGTATCTATAAGACACCTTGGCAAGACAATCCATGAAAGAATTATTCAATTTAGCACCTATTCACACTGATATTGACAAAATATCGATATATGACCTAAACGTCTCTCCATTATTATATATGTGAAGATCGCTTTACATTCCATAAGATGATAAGAAATGTGAAAAAATACTTTTCTACGGTGAAAAGTCCAAGTTTGGCTTACATTTGAGGCATTAGTATTACAAAGCTCTCCTTGCTACAAAGCCACAAGTTAAGATCAATTCAGCAAGACATGCAAAATGGAAAGGGTAGACATAAAAATACCTTTAAAATGTATCAGTTTTGGTTACTTAATTTGAAGTTTTGTCCTTCTTCATAGCTCTTTGCAGATTGGCAGACCAAGCACTTTCAAAGTCAACTTTCAGCTTGGTCTTGGGAAGACACCAGCTTAAAAATGTAGGGGAGAGTGGGGCCAGTTGAACCAAATTTCTGAAATTGCTCTCCTGTGTGCATACCTTTACAGCTTTCAAGGAGAACAAAGATGGAAAGGTTAGTTTGAAAAGTTGTCTAAACATCCCAACTTTAGGTTTTGGCGTATATCTTATGCGGCCAACACACGAGCCTCCAAAAAAAAAAAAAAATTGGTTCAACTGGTCCCACCCGTGGGGCCAGTTGAACCATCCATTGGGGCCAGTTGAACCATTGGAAGGATGATGAGTGAAGTGTGGGGCTGCAGTCCTTTATTTTTGCTAACAAGTTCAGCTAGGACCATAGCATGTTTTGGCTAAATTTGACATGTCTCACACATTTCTTTCTGTACAAAGAATAGCCTGGGGCCAGTTGAACCAGTCGACGGTTAAAGATTGATAATAAATTTATTTATTTATTTTAATCCATTGTAATGGGCCTATCACAAAGAACCATTTTACTGAATAGTACGTCTCATTGTAAGTGTATTTTGGTAAAAATTTGATTTAAAAAAAAAATTAATAAATTGCCATAAACTCCCCCGGTTCAACTGGCCCCGCCTGGATCTCAATGTATCTATAGGCTATATAGCCTGGCTGCACCCTTTTTGTAGGAAACCAAATAAGGAGGTGGGTTTCCATCTACACGTAACCCATTGTCTTATGATGATATGACATCCCTGCAGACCAGGTAATTTAAATGCTATGAAAGCTCCAATCTCAATGTGACAAACTCAGTTTTTTTCATGCGAAAAACGAAAATAGTGTGATTGTTTCATTACCATGTGTTTCAGAGCCAAATGATCTACATGGAAAAGATTAGCCTAATAAGGCCTAACACAAGGTTGTATTTATATTTCCATGCCTGCTCCACCCAGTGAAAAATCAAGGGTGGTTCATAGTGGGTATGGTCTGTGACTTGATACTGCATTTTTACTTACACCTATGAAATTTGGCACAGGGGTAGAACTGAGCAAGACCTTTAATTCCAGACCTGGAGCCACCCCAATTTTACGTTTCCATGGCAACCAGGGGGTCTCCAAAAATGCATCACTTTTAAACCTATTTATGTTGGAATAACCCAAAAAAAGGAATGTTGCATGTTGTTTTCCCCTTGATATGTTCTCACATTACTTGGGAGAAATCATAACATGGAATTTTGTTAAAATAGTCAAACTTGTCAATGGTTGCTATGGTAACCAATGACATATTAAGAAAAAGTGTCACTGGATAATCTGCCTTACCATGACACCTTGGTAAAGGGTGGCAGAACTGCACAGACTAAGTAATTTCCACACGGAGGCAGGAAAAATGACACAGATGAATATTAGATATGGAGCCACTCGATTATAATGTATCCGTGGCAACCAGAGCTGGCCAAAAATGTTAATAGATGTATGATTTTTCATCATGATAGTCATCTCTTTACTATGCTTCATTCAAGAGTGACATATTAGTCCAGAGATGTTAAACATGGAATGGAGGCAAAAAAAAAAATACATAACAGTTGGGCATCGGACAATTTAATTTTCTTGTATCCATGGCAACCAGGGATACCTAGAAGTAATGTCTTATGAAAAACCCTATTGAAAGTCACTTTTGTGTCCTTGTTAGCTAATGGCTGGCAACATTGGAGAGGGAAATCGATTTTGGCCATTGGACAGTGAAGAAATGCAGTGAAAAAACCTACCAATGAATTCCAGATATGGAACCAATGAAATTTCATGTATCCATAGCAACAAAACATGGTATTTAATTGACAGAGTCAACTTTTTTTGCAGAGCAGACTCACTATTGCATTCCATTCAAGAGTGGCATGGTTCTAAACGGAATTTTTATTTGGCAGTCATAAAAGTTAGACAGTGGGTCATTTAACCCCGTTGTATCCATGGCAACCAGAGCCATTGAACAAGGTGATTTGCTATCAGATGTTTCATCAGACAAGGGAGTCAATTCATTCCATCCTTTATTTTAGAGGGATCAATCAATTCAGGGATGTTAAATATGGATGGGGGCAAAATATAACATACATTGTACATATATGCAATAAGTCATTCCATTTTCTCGCATGCACGGCAACCAGTGATGTATAAATAATGTCTTACATAAGCACTTCCATAAATTGTATAATACACGCGTGTATCCTGGTTGACTCAAGATTGGTACAATGTTAAAGACTATCACATATTGACCTGAAGGCAAAAAAAATTGATTAACAAATTTAGATATGGAATCGGCAAAATTTCATGTATCCATGGCAGCCATGGCAGCCATAGCAGCCCAAACAAGGTGTTTGATTGACAGAAAGAAAATGTTTGGACAGCAGACTAAGTTACCAGGGGCGGACTGGCGGCATTTCGGGCCCGTGGCAAAATAAGTCTAGAGGCCCCAGCGTCCGTATTATTTCAAAAGAGAAAAAGGAAAATAAAATAACATAATATGGTTTAGTTTAGAGTTGTTAGGATGGGGCCTATTCAGATGATTCTGTTTTATCACAATATCATAAATCTAACGGAAAAGTTTCGCTATTCAGTTTCTTTTTTTAATTTTCTTTTTTATAAATCTTGAGTTGGCCCCCCTCAGTGGATGGGCCTGTGGCAGCTGCCACTCTGCTACATAGGCCAGTCCGCCCCTGAGACTAACTGTCACATGCAAATAATGCAAATAATGTTATATTATTTGCCTAAGAAGGTATCCCATAGTATTAATGTCCAGCATAATATCCTATTTCCTTGTCTTTTTTGCACTTTATCAAAACATCCATACAATAATATGTAAACAGTAATCGGCTACTTCAGCTTAATTTTTAAATTTGTGACTTGTAATTTGTAACAATTGCTGGTCATGTTTAGGCATGCGGTCCATGAAGTGTCTTGTGAGCCTTGAGCTGAGATGAAGGTCACATTACACAAGGAACCTGTGCCATTAGCAATTGTCATTCTTAAGTTTTGGTGATCGTTGTGCGAAGAGAAGGCTGGGAATCTTGCATATACCCTCTTAATCAAGGGAAATTAGCCCAAAATTCAAACCCTGACAGCTGATTGGCCAAAACTAAGTGTCACCATTTGGGGCTACAACATCCCAAAGTTTTCTGGGTGTTCCTACTTGCAAGACTTCCTTGCATCTTTTACAGGGCCAAATGATTCAAGCCTTTTGTTTTCAACAACTTGTTGAAGGCTTTTGATACACCCAGTTTGCACAAAATGTAGGGTTTTTCAAAATCAGAGTTTTTCTGATTTCTAATGTAGCTTTTGACCCTTCTCAAACCAAGTATCACAACCATTTTTGTCTCAGGTGGAGGGAAGCATTGCTGCCTAGGGCCTTAAGTTTCAGCCATTAGAAACCTGAACAAAAGAAAAGGAATGTTATTTTTTAGACAGAGGGTGCTCACATTTGTTTGTCTCAACTCTGACTTGACTAAACTGAACATTAACTTGCTGCTTGGGAAGTTAACAAAGACTTCACCAGTTGACTTTAAGTAGTCGACTTCGGGGTCTACTCACATTTATCGTCATTACTTTGAACTATGCAAAATAGAGCAAAGATTTTGGCACCCAAAGTTTGGCATTATAAGAAAATCAGTAAAAGTTTTCAAGACTTTTATGATACAACACCACGGGTTGGCCTACTGCAGACAGCCAATCTTCATTGAGTGGTAAAATAGTAATCTGGTAGACCTGCTTCAATCATGTTACATGAGTGGCAAATAATGCGATGAAATTATTCAGCTGTACTAGGTGCGGTTATTCTGGTTTGAGTAATGGCTCTTGTCCATTCACTGCCTCTTAACCATTCTCAAATCTATAACAAAGCCAGTTCAACTAGGAGACATCCGGGTTCATCTCCCAAAAGTATGACATAATGTTCTCTCTAAAATTGTTTAAGAAAGCGCATTTTTTCAGTACACGACTTTCAGTAGTCCGTGTGCTGAAATCGAAGCTGGAATATCATTTAGGTTGAATAGGCTACAAGGCCTAGGACCTCACATCTCAAATAGACCTAACATCTCAAAGGGGCCTCTTATAGGGGAGAAAATTAGCAAGAATGAACTTCCAAGAAACGCTAGGAGAGTGGGTCCACATAATAGTCACTAGCCTGTTGTTACATGTATCAAGAAAATGAATCAGGAAAATATATCTATATATGTCATGTCCATCTAGTTGAGCATGGCAAAGTATTATTTGTCAAGGAATCTGATTTTTTACCTCACCCAGGTCAGTTACCATGGATACATGAAATTTCACTAGTTTTATATCTGGAATTAATTTTTTCATTTTTTCTTGACTCCATGCCGACATTTCACTGTTCAACACTGAGATCAAGAACAGTCAAAAATGTTAGTGTAAGTAAGACTGATGTTTGTGACGGACTAGTTGCCATGGATACATCAAAGTAGAATGTTTTTATATCTAAACTTAATTCAAGATTGACTTTTCCCTACTTCTATATATTATATGGCCTGTGCTAAAAATATATGTTGATGAAGATTTGCCAGTTTGAGGTGAACTCCAATGCATATATATTATGTTTGAATGACAGAAAACAGGTAAGATATTCGTTTTGGGCATCTCTGGTTGCCATGGAGACAAAGAAGTAAGACACATTTTTTATCAGTGTCCCTGCCAAATCTAAATTCCCTTTACAGCCATGCCACTCTTGAATGAAATGCAATAGTGAGTCTGCTGTTAAAAACAAATTGATTCTGTCTACTACACATCATGTTGGTTGCTATGGATACATGAAATTCATTGGCTCCATAATCTGGTGTTCATTGGTAGGTTTTTTTCACTGCATTTCTTCACTGTCCAAAGGCCAAAATTGATTTCCCTGTCCAATGTTGCCAGCCGTTAGCTAACAAGGACACAAAAGTGACTTTCAATAGGGTTTTTCATAAGAAATTACTTTTGGGTATCCCTGGTTGCCATGGATACAAGAAAATTAAATTGTCTGATGCCAAACGGTTATACTTTTTTTTTTTTGCCTCCATTCCATGTTTACATTCCTTGGACTAATATGTCACTATTGATTGAAGCATAGTAAAGAAATGACTATCTTGACGAAAAATCATACATCGATTACCAATTTCGGCCAGCTCCGGTTGCCACGGATAGTCGGATACATTTTAATCGAGTGGCTCCATATCTAATATTCATATGTGTCATTTTTCCTGCCTCTGTGTGGAAATTACTAAGTCTGTGCAGTTCTGCCACCCTTTACCAAGGTGTCATGGTAAGGCAGATTTTCCAGTGACACTTTTTCTTAATATGTCATTGGTTACCATAGCAACCATTGACAAGTTTGACTATTTTAACAAAATTCCATGTTACGATTTCTCCCAAGTAATGTGAGAACATATCAAGGGGAAAACAACATGCAACACTCCTTTTTTTTGGTTATTCCAACATAAAGAGGTTTAAAAGTGATTCATTTTTGGAGACCCCTTGGTTGCCATGGAAACGCAAAATTGGGATGGCTCCAGGTCTGGAATTAAAGGTCTTGGTCAGTTCTACCCCTGTGCCAAATTTCATAGGTGTAAGTAAAAATGCAGTATTCCATGTTTTTTTGTCACGGATCATCCCCACTGGCCTGCCTGTTCAACTGGCCCCACTCTCCCCTATTGTTTGTGTCAGTTATAGTTAGTCAGCTGACTGAACAGTGCATATCATGTCTAGCAGAATAGGTGTCAGTAACAAACTAGTTAGATGAGAAGATTAGTAGCCAACAGAAAACTATCAATGACGCGGCAAAGCCAGTTTGCGAATTGAAAAGAAGAAAATGAATTTTATAAGTGGACCGCCAATCAGCAAAGAGCTCGAATATATTCAGTGGTCCAATTCAGGAACTGTATAAAGTTTGATCTTTAGATTGCACAGAAGCTTAAATCATCAAAAAGATTAACACAAATCTGACTTATTATAACAACCAACACACATTTAATTCATTGCTCAATTCATGTACATATGATATTGTAAACAGGCCTGTAGGCCTATCGGATTTATAAAATTAATTTCATAGATCTATACTATTATCATATATATGCTACATATTGTCAATGTTCCTTTGGGGTTGGAACTCAAAATCATCATTGTCGTCTTGCACATCTTGCATGTTAATGGAATGGGCGGGAGATTTCTTTTCTGTAGTGAGACTCGTTATCTCATCACTGACAAGACGTCGGTAGGCGTTGTCGGTGGATTTATTAACACAGGCGCTGACGATGCAGTTGAGGAGAATGATGAAACAGAAGAGCACGAGCAAGACCCAGGTGAACATCATGGTTGCCAACATGAAGTGGTCGTGATTCTCCGGGTCCCAGTCTGGTTTCCACAGAGGATTGAAGAGAACGAATCCAACTACGATGAACCACACACCTTGGAACATGAAGAGAAAGCAACGCGCGATGGCAATCAGCATGCTATTCCTGTAGCACATTTCAGCAATGACTGCCACGATATTGAGGAAAATCACATACAATATGAGGGTGTGGATGAGAACGTCTATCTTGTTTCGTCCGTGCAGATGGTTTTTAAAGAGGACCCACTCTACCGACAAAAATATGATGTACATGATGTAAGTGGTCTCTTCTGGGACTGGGAATTTGTGATGTCGCGCAAGATCCAGAGCACCGCTCAGACCAATTATGAAAAATATAGTGGCATCTGTCCATTGCCGTAATACACAAATTTTCCACCAACGAATCCTTGTGAAATTTCAACAATGAGCAAAAGGAGGTTGAATATAAACTTGCAGGCCCCGTCTACCTCATATTTTTTCAAACGACCACAGAGACAGCTGCATTTGAAGTTTGAGAAAGATCTGAACTCAATGCCCTTGCGTTTTGACTGGTGGTACCTGAGTAGTAACTCCACTATCCACCAGGTGGCAGTTAGTGCCAGGTAAGTTCCAGGAACCACATGGCCAGCAAATGTTCCCATGGCTTCTTGAAATTGTTCCACCTGAGGGCATCTGAAGAGAAAAACACATGGACCATATACATAAATGTTCCACTTGAAAGCACGACAATGGTTTTATAGTTCTATTGTTTGTTCATGCGTATCATATGAACTCTGAAGCTTCTTAACTTCCTTGAGGTCTTATTTGGAATACGAGTAGTCTGATTTTATGTTGACAAACCATTTTCTTTATCATTTAGTAAAAAGTGTAGCAGAAGTACAGTGGTTAGGGTGCATCAGCCGCCCAATGAAAAATAAAAAATGGAGCTAGACAGCTGTACCTTGGCATGAAGTTGTGTTTTGGTAACCAGATGAACATACTAAAAAATCAGCCTGATCAAATAATATTTAGGGGTGCCTCCGGAAGCATATTTCCTAAGACATTTTCAGGAAAAGTTATATTTTGCGATATCTTGACTAATATAAGAGATAGAAATTTGATAATAACATATTTGGATTCTGCATAAAATTTCCTTCAAAATGAATACCTGGAGCCTATACTTTCGTTGAAATAATGTTGATGTCGTACTGCAGGATGTGTTTTTACTTCGAATATTTTATACAACTTCACCGATACACAAAAATTCTTCTTTAAATGACTGCAAGGTACTTTGTCTTTAATTGTTCCTTCCATATTTATTATGTTTGATACATATGAGTAATAATTTAATATTTCTTTTTGGCTCTCAAAGCTATTACTATTATTCAAGGATCCAATGATGTTTATTAATGTTTTTGCAACTTGTATGACAATAAAGAAACAACCTTACTGATATGCTATGCATTGAAAAGTCATAATCTGTTTTAACACTAAGAAAAACTTGCCTGATATTATAGTGCACAAGAAGATGGGTCCATGTACAATTGTACTTAACATTGTAATCTACCATTCATATTCTGCAAATTAATGAAACAACAATATACTGTTTACATATATTTTCTGGAAATAACTTTCTGAGGCCTCATTAAGCTTCAAACCAAACTTTTTAGAGTTGGCCTTTATCAGTTACTACTTTCACCAAGACTGTCAATATACATAATCTGTATATCCTGCCCTATAGTGCAGTAGCTTAGCATATAATTGTTCACTTTTATGGTAAAAGCACCAAATTTTGCATATAGGTACTTTTTAGTATGCTCTTTCAGGAACAATGGAGTACCGGAAGATATCTGGCCCGGAACGGCCGCCATCTTGGATTTAAAAATGGCCGCCAATATTTTGCTATTTTCCCTTTATCTCAACCATTTCTGAAGATAGAGGGTTGATATTTGGCCAAAACATGTATTTACAGGTATATTTTGATATGATATTCACTTTTTTTAAATACTTCGGCCATATGGCGGCCATTTTGAATTTAAAGATGGCCGCCACCATTTTTGCTATTTTCTCTTTATCTCGACCAGTTCTGTAGATAGAATGATGAAATTTGGGCAAAAAATGTATTTTAAGATACATTTTGATATTATAATCAATTTATTTTAATTATTCCACCATAGTGGCGGCCATCTTGGATTTTAAAATGGCCACCGCTGTTTTGCTAAATTTTCTCTTTATCTCAACTATTTTCATAGATATAGAGATGATATTCAGCCAAGTCATTTATTTTATGATATATTTTGATATCATGATCACTTTTTGTCAATCATTTTGCCATACAGGTGGCCATGTTGGATTTAAAGATGGCCGCCACCATTTCTGCTATTTTTGCTTTATCCCGACTGTTTCTGCAGATAGAAAGATGATATTTGGTCAAAACATGTTTTTTTAGATAAATTTTGATATCATAATCACTTTGTGTTAACATTTCTGTAATAGTAGTGGCCATCTTGGATTTTAAAATGGCTGCCGACACTTTTGCTATTCTAGTTTTCCTTAGTTTGACCATTTCTGGAGATAGAGAGTTTGTACTTGGCCAAAACATGTATTTTAAGTTATATTTTCATATCACAATCATTTTGTAGTAGGCTACTCGTAGTAATTGAACTCAAAGATGACAACAGCCATTGCAAATAGTTTATAATGCAGACTAATACTTAATTCTCAGATAAATTATCATAGGCATATGATGGCAGAGATGGCCTACTCTGTTCTATTGCTCTGATATGGTTTCAGAAATTTAAATGCCTTAACATCAGTTCTTCAGGACACAGAGGGATGGAGACTTTCAATTGATACTGATTAGGGTGGTCCACATTCATATGGGAAAAATCAAATCTCCTAAAACCCCCAATTTGAAAGTGGAAATTGATGACCACATAAGTAGAACAAACACATGCAAAATTTCAACCAAATCGGTTAATATTTAGAGGTAGCACAAAGCCCTAGAAGTTTATAATGTAATACCTCAGTCGCGTGACTGAAAAATTGGTCCATTTCCCAGATCTTACTCAGAAATGAATATTTTTTCCTGATTTTTTAGTACATGATGAAATTGGCATGGCAAAGTAATATCTAGGGGTAATCTTTTATTTATTGTTTGTAGTAAGTGAAATATTTGCCTGTTTTTATGAAAAAAGGCTTGATAATTAACCTATGTAAATCTATGCTGACCTGCTACGAAGCTTCATAAGTCAGACAGAATATCAGGACAGCATTGGGCATCCTGTACATACTAAGAAAAAGGATACTTGATCAAAATAATATGCTGTTATAGCAAGATTTGTAAATACCGATGATTTTGGGGTCTGCCGATGGGCAATCCAATGTTAAACTTCAACGGCTTTGTGCCACCTCTAAATATCAATTGATTTTGCTGAAATTTTTACACAATCCCTTCTATACATATGACATCACAATTCAAGATTCAAATCAGAGAAATTCAGAAGAAAGTGTTTTTGGACCACCCTAATACTGATTCTCTTGACTGGATTGTTCCTTGAAAGTTTGTTTGCATTATTCCAGATAGTCACCCAGGGATTCCACCTCTCAGCAACAAAGTAATCTTTAGGGAAGGTCATTAAGTACTTAAAATCGTCAGATATATTTTCAGTGATGGACCTTGACCAATCACATGAGCAATCTAACAAGTTTGTGAAAAATTATGGAGCCACAGACTTCTTGACAATATATCAGCATTTCAAAGTGGAAAGCCATAGCTCTGGAAGTCTTAAGGTCAATTTATGAATCTGAGGATCTGTCCGTGTGCTTAAGATCTGGTAACACTCACTATGAGGAGTCTGTTTATTTGAGACTCCCTTTGTCCCGGATGTCTCTGATTGCTGTGTTCGAAGACATGGGCAATTCATGCCAGTTGTAAGATCATCTATGGACTCTGGTGAGAGACATTATGGGTCATATGTTTCTAAAATACTGCAGAAAAGGAAACAGCATGTTAATAAAATCATGAAGAAGATATAAACTAATTGTCCTGCTTAATTAATCCTTTTGCAGAAAAAACTGAAAAATCATCCTTTCCACTGGATACATCCAAGAGAGACCAGATATTTTCTTGTTTTTTTACTGCATGTGAGTCTGACAAAGACGATCTGCGCATGTTATTTTCACATGAGAACCAATGCGAATCAACAGCTCTTTCGTCAGCAGAACCATGGCAATATAAAGCAAGATTAAGACTTACCAAAAAGTCAGAACCAATTTCTTGTTCCAGACTGCTTTAAAGGAATAAACCATGCACGGATGTTGGTAAATAAGGACATTACACTGACTCCTAGAAATTTAACAATGAAGAGCAACAATGAAGAGCTATATCTGTTTGTGTCTGAGAACTAATGAATATTTATGTGGGTGTACAACAGTAATATGTCGCTTCGACAAAGGACTGATTGCAAAAGGCCAGTCTTAATTGTTTCAACCATAAACACAAGTGGAGGCAGATTCACGCTTGATGCTGCCAATGCACATGATGCAGAAAGGCAGGATTACCAGATGACAGTAGGCCTACTCTGGCTGTGCCTTGGGTCCTGATGAAGTTGTGTTGTTAGTTGCCTTTTTCACAAGCAACTGTTGAGAGAGATTGCATTTTGCATTTAATGGTGCAGTCGATCAGCGAAGTAAGAGCCACATCACTCCTGACACTCCTGTTCTTTCACAGGTTCAGATGTGATAAAACATCACTTTTTTCGGGGCAGAGAAATTACTGCATGAGAAACCTAGTTTGTGTGTAGAGATAAAACATCAGTTGTTGTTGCTATATTTGGTTATTATGTACGGTACAAACTCAATGTACATTTGTACATGTATGAGGTTTTCTGTCATATTGAGTGTTTTGCTGTTCTTCACTGCTCGAAGACATGAGCACTCAAGTCCAGTTGGTAACGAGGCCAAGCAAAGGCTTTTGTCCATGGTTCTTACAAAGAATACCCTAGCACATGTTGTCGTCATTCAATATCTTAAAATGCCAATTTCCAGGCTGCACATAGACAAGTTTTAATCGCCAATCCAGTTACGTTGATAGAATACAGATGGAAACACAGTGTACAAGGCTGGGCTCCACATTGGACAGATCTGGCAGAAGCTTGGAAGGCATGTTATGGCCTGATATGCATTATTTGGTGGCTTCAAGAAGCTTGTTGAAAATCTTTGCAAATGCTTCAAAGTTAGTCTCAAGTGTGCATCACAGTGTTCCTGCTTTGGTAGCTATGCTGTACGGAAAACAGACCATCTGGTACAGTTTGTGCCTATATTTTTAGGCAGTTAAATTAAATATCTTAACAGTTGACCAGATTTTTTTTTTAAATCATATTAAAAAACACATGATGTGCATCATGCATTGATGATGCAATTTTTTCAGGGCTGAAATTGTCACTGAATGAACAGAATTAACTTTCTTTGAAGATGTATGTTACACCATATTATATATTACTCTAACTACTATTATTTTTATTTAACATGGCGGCCTTTGCATGTTCTAATCAATTAATTATTGAGATTATAAAAATCATAATTCATAAGGCATAAATGACTTTATTCATAGGTGAGCCTCAATAAATAGAAACATGGATACTAATGTAAAATGCACTGATTTGTACAATTTAACAATGAGACATGTTTTGGCCAAGAGTAAACAAGCTAAGGAAAATAAGAATAAAGCGGTGGCAGCCATTTTAAAATCCAAGATGGCCACTACCATGGCAGAAGTATTTATACAAACTGATTATGATATCAAAATATATCTAAAAATACATGTTTTGACCAAATATCATCTTTCTATCTGCAGAAACGGTTGGGATAAAGGGAAAATGACAAAAATAGTGGCGGCCTTCTTTAAGTCCAAGATGGCCACCATTATGGCAAAATTATTGACGCGAAGTGTTCGTGATATCAAAATATATCATAAAATACAAGACTTGGCCAAATATCATCTCTATATCTCTAAAAATAATTGAGATAAAGAGAAAATTTAGCAAAACAGCGGTGGCTATTTTAAAATCCAAGATGGCCGCCACATGTCGAAATGGTTAACATAAAGTGATTATAATATAAAAATATATCTTAAAATACATGTTTTGACCAAATTTCATCATTCTATCTACAGAAATGGTCGAGATAAAGAGAAAATAGCAAAAATGGCGACGGCCATCTTTAAATCCAACATGGCCGCCATATGGACAAACTATTTACACAAAGTAAATTTTATATCGATAAATAACTTAAAATACATGTTTTGGCCAAATATCTTCTCTCTATCTTCGGAAATGGTTGAGTTACAGGGAAAATAGCAAAATTTTGGCGGCCATTTTTAAATCCAAGATGGCGGCCGTTCCGGGCCAGATATCTTCTGGTACTCCATTGTTCCTGAAAGAGCATATTCAAAAGTACCTATATGCAAAATTTAGTGCTTTTACCATAAAAGTGAACAATCGGTTAGTTTTTTGGGGCTAAGCTACTGCACTAAAACCATCTTAAGATCTTTAACGTTGTTAGGAATTTTTGACCATAATTTAGCACCATAATATCTAAAACTTTTTCGGCCATAATTTATTGTGTTAAAGTTAGGAATGTTGAACAGGTTATTGTCTCTTACATCATAGTTTAATTCCCTGTGTGTGAAAAGCGTTTGCATATATGTCGGCGATATAAGTTTTTTAATCTTGTACATTTGAATGGCTACAGTTCTGATGCATCTTTTCTCTACGTTTAATTGCTTTTCTTTCTGCAAATCTCATTGTATTGCATTGTAACGTTACTGACTACAAATCGCAGCGCTCTTTTATTAGTTTTATCAAGTTTCTCAAGATTAGCCTTGTTTGAGAACATCCAGGCAATCGGGCAGTAGTTGAAGTTGCTGCTTATGAAAGAGTTGTAAATAATACTTTTACACTGCTTATCCAGTAAATGTTTAACTCTTTTTAGAGCATTAACCTGTTTGCTTGCTTTACTGTATAAGTTGTCAATGTGCTCATTAAAATTTAGCTTGTTATCAATTTCAATGCCTAGTACATTTATGATACCAGTGGACTCAATCTGACAATTGGGAAGGCCTAGGGTCTCATTTATGTTTTCGTGTCTGTCCAGAAACATCAATTGGAACTTTTCTGCATTAGCTTTCATAAAATTGGAACTTAACCTGTCCATAGCAGTAGAACAGTCATTCTGCAGCTTTTGTTTGATGGTTGCAATGTCTTTGTCACTGTAACTAAGTGTGTTGTCATCTGCATAATTGTACAAATTAGAGTCAAAGTTATGATAAAGTAAGTCATTGATGAAAATGTTGAAAAGTAAAGGACCGAGGATAGATCCCTGAGGGACCCCTTTTTTACTGTTCATCCAATCCGAGAACGTATCACCTATTTTTACCCTTTGTGATCTTTCTGTTAAGTATGACTTCAATAGGTTACAGGCTTGTAAGCTAAATCCATATGAATTGGTCTTTGCTAATAGCAATCCGTGCGTCATACAGTCAAATGCTTTAGACAGGTCTATTGCTACAATTCCGACTTTGTCTCCATTATCAAGTGAACTTTGCCAGTCTTCTGTCATTTTCATCAGAATATCTTGGCAACCAAAGCCTTTTCTAAATCCAGAGAGATAAGTATGGAGCATTGGTTTAATGTAATCATATATTTGGTTGTACAATACTTTTTCAATAATTTTAGACATTGACACAAGCAAATTTACCGAACGGTAGTTTTGTTTATCTAGCTTATCTTTTTTCTTATACAAAGGTGTAATATTAGCTTTTTTCATGCCATTTGGAAACTGCTGATTAGTTATACACTTGTTAATTAACTGTGTGATCGGTCGTGTTATCACATCCCAAACCATTTTAATTTGTTTTATCGGAATTTCATCGTATCCTGCCGCTTTTTTGGTTGAAAGTTTGTCTATGACCTTTTTTACTTCATGTTGAGTGACTTGACGGAAGCTGAACATTTTCCTAGGCTGATTGACTTTGTTATTTATTAATTTGATGCTTGAGTGGCCTGCATATGTTGTGATTATGTCACGTAAGTCTTTGAGTTATCCTCAGCTATTCCAATGTTACTACCTATGTTAACAAAATATTCATTAAAAATTTGACACACCAGTTTATTATTTGTTATGATTTCATCTCCTTTTCTTAATGGGATGCAATCAGACTTTGTTTTGGTTTGTGAGAAGATTGGTTTGACAGCTTTCCAAAAATCTTTATTGGATGAGCCTCCTTGACATTTTTCACTGAAGTATTTTTTTGTTTCCTCTCTTTTCACAAGTGTCACATAGTTTCTGTTTTTGCGATATACAGCTAAGTTATGTTGGCTTCGATGTTTAAGGAACCTATTTCTAGCTTGGTTGCGAATAAGAATGGCTTTTCTTAGTCTTTGACTCATGCAGTGGAAATCAGTTATTCTGATTGTTTTCTGCTTTTTTGGTGCATGTTTATCCAGCAATGTCTTTAATGCACTCTGCAGTTTATCAAAAGATTTATCTACACTATCTTCTGAATAATCTTCATTATTTAGATCAAGGTTTATCTGGGATAGGTCATTTATCATTGCCTGGTAATTTATTTTGGAAAGTTTCCCGTAATAGATGATCTTTTTTGGAGGCAATGGAGTATGAATTTTGAGAACACCACCTATACGAGGGGCGTTCAGAAAGTTCACGGATTTTTTTTATATGGACACTTATTTTCAATCTAGAACAATGAATTTTTTACAGGATAACATTCAGCAGTTTTGGAATGGATTTCCAAAATTTTGGACATTTTTAAGTCATTCTGTGGTTGCCATGGAAACAGAAAGTTTGGCTGGGTGGAGCAGGTAGTACGGAGATCAAGAAAATCAATGAATTGCGGCTGAGAAAGACTTCTCTCTGTCACTTGTATTAGTAAGATTGACAATATTTGACACAAGAAATATGATATTAGCTTCTAAATATTCTTTCAAGCACACCCAATGTTTGTATTCTTACAGTGACCCAATGTTGGAAAGCACTATTGCATGGCCGATTTGGCAAGCGCGATTCAGGTGCCAGAATGTGAGTCCTTAACTACATCAGGACTTATGACAAAGCAAGGATTCACTGGTATGAGCAAGAGACCTAAAGGGACAGCATTATCCATCCCAGCTTTTCCTTTGACATATCGCTTTACATAAGACCTGGTTTTCCATTACTTTAATCACTGGGGGCAATATTTCAGGCACTGGAGGAGAAAAGGCTTTGGATGACCAAAATGCTTTCACAAAAACTTTTCCTGGAGGGCTTCAAGAAACATTTATTTCAACGGGTCAGGTGCATGAATTAATGTTTTTGTAGTACTTGCGAGTATTTTTAAAAGGTAACATTATATTTCTTCTGTTAATTATTGTCAGTCTTACTAATACAAGTGGCAGAGTGAGGTCTGTCTCAGCCGCAATTCATTGATTTTCTTGATCTCCGTACTACCTGCTCCACCTAGCCAAACTTTTTGTTTCCATGGCAACCACAGAATGACTTAAAAATGTCCAAATTGTCCAAAATTTTGGAAATCCATCCTAAAACTGCTGAATTTTATCCTGTAAAAAATTCATAGTTCTAGATTGAAATTAAGTGTCCATATAAAAAAAAGCCGTGAACTTTCTGAACGCCCCTCGTAAGGTTGTGAAAGTCACTTATGCCTGTATCTAATGAGAAATTCTTTATCACTTTTTTGCGTTTTGTAACTAGCATAACGTCTATCAATGTGGGATTATTTGATTTGAAACAAGTTGGTTCAGTTATCACATTTGTTAGATTTAGAGTTGGACATAAACGAGAAAGTGTGTTGCTTTGGAGCATATTGAAATTTAAGTCTCCTATGACTATTATATTTTCATATTCACTCAATACCACTTCAACTATTTCTGTGAATTTAGTCTGAAAGTTATTTGGAGTCATTTTAGGATTCTTGTACATATTCATAATAAGAATCTTGTTTCCTTTGCAATTAAGCTCTACAGACAAACATTCTAGATCTTCCGTACATACATTTGCAGGACCAAGAGTTGAAGGAATATTGTTTTTTGCATAGATTACCAGGCCACCACTATTTGATCGTTTATCTTGTCTATATAAAGAATAATTTTTAATCTTGAAACATGCATCTTTATATGTGGCATATAACTTGGTCTCACTTAAAGCAAGTATTTCAATGCTGTTATTTGTCAAAAGAATGTCTACTTCTTGGAATTTGGAGTGTAAGCTATTTACATTGATGTGTCCTATAACAATATTGTCATGATACATATCTACCACTGGCTCTGAGGGCGTGGGTTCGAATCCCACCCCGGAACTCAATTTAGTCCGAGCCCATGGGACATTAAATGGAGGCGGGTTGTATCCAGTGTTCTATGCTGGGGCAACTGAAAGACCCTGGGCATCCCTGAATTAATAGGGTATGTACCAGACTCACAGTCTTCTCATCTCATCCTCATACGGCGATCGCCTGCCTCGATATAGCCCACTAAGGTGCTGCAGAGGCGTAAAACACAAACAAACAAACAAATCATGATACATATTTTTTAAGGCTTTAGCATTTTGGAACAAGTTCATATCATTGTGATTGCTACCCGCATAGTTACAAAGGATATCATCTACATTTTCAACAAAACTAACATCAGATTCACTCTGAACTAGGACCAAGACCTCAAAATTATCATTGTCTGAGTCATTCTCGCTTGTACAAATGTCATTTCTGTTTACAATTTCATTCCCATTCGTTCCATTGTTGCTTTCATTCACTATAGTATCACTTTCATTCACAATAATGTCACTCCCATTCACAGCAATGTCACTTTTATTCAAAGTAATGTCACCTTCATTCAAAGTAATGTCACTTTCATTCACAATAATTTCACTCCTATTCCCAATAATGTCACTCTCCTTCACACTAATGTCACATTTATTTTCAATAATACCACAGTTATATACAATAGAATCATATGCTTTCGCATTAGTGCCTCTTAACAGATAATCAATATCAGCATTGTTTTCAAAAATGTCATTCCATGACAGTGTCTCAGCCCAGTTGTCATGGCCTAAGACCTAGTAGACGGCAGACCTGGTCTGGCGGGTGAAACAACGACAGTGCTTCTGTTTGTGGCCACGTTTGCCACATTGCCAGCAGTTTACCTCCTCGGTCTTCTGACAGTTTTCATGAAATTTGGTACAGGTATGGGACTCTGGGTATGGATTGGGAACATGTTGAGAGAAATCCAAGATGGCGGCCATTTTGTGGTGGCCATTTTGGCAGCCATCTTTCTTCATTCTTGAACTGCCCATTGTGACCATAATATTTCACTTACAGTTATAAAATTTGGTACAAGTATGGGACTCTGGGTATGGATTGGGAACATGTCGATAAATCCAAGATGGCAGCCATTTTGTGGTGGCCATTTTGGAAGCCATCTTTCTTCATTCTTGAACTGCCCATTGTGACCATAATATTTCACTTATCGTTATGAAATTTGGCACAAGTATGGCACTCTGGGTATGGATTGGGAACATGTTGAGAAATCCAAGATGGCGGCCATTTTGTGGTGGCCATTTTGGCAGCCATCTTTCTTCATTCTTGAACTGCCCATTGTGACCATAATATTTCACTTACAGTTATGAAATTTCGTACAGGTATGGTACTCTTGGCATGGATTGGGAACATGTCAAGAAATCCGAGATGGCGGCCATTTTGTGGCGTCCATTTTTGCAGCGGCCATTTTTGCAGCAATCTTTCTTCATTCTTGAACTGCCCATTGTGACCTTTATATTTCATCTACAGTTATGAAATTTGGTACAGGTATAGTACTCTGGGTATGGATTGGGAAAATATCGATAAATCCAAGATGGCGGCCATTTTTTGGTGGCCATTTTGGCAGCCATCCTTCTTCATTTTTGAACTGGCCATTGTGACAATAATATTTCACCTACAGTTATGAAATTTGGTACAGGTATAGTACTCTGGGTATGGATTGGGAACATGTCGAGAAATCCAAGATAGCTGCCATTTTGGCAGCCATCTTTCTTCGTTCTTGAACTGCCCATTGTGACCTTAATATCTCACCTACAGTTATGAAATTTGGTACAGGTATGGGACTCTGGGTATGGATTGAGAACATGTCGAGAAATCCAAGATGGCTGCCATTTTGTGGTTGCCATGTTGGCAGCTATCTTTTTTCATTTATTGAACTGCTCATAGTGACCTCAATATTTCGCTTAGAGTTATAAAATTTGTTACAGGTATGGGCCTGTGGGTATGGATCAGGGACATGTTGAGAAGATGGCCTCCATTTTGGCAGCCATCTTTCTTCATTTCTTGAACTGGCCATTGTGACCTCAATATTTCACTTAAGGCCTAATTCAAAAATAATGAAGCCAAAGTGTGACGTGACCATCAAAATTTTAAAATGTTTATATGTATCAAATGACCACATAATATTGTAACAAACATGTCTAAGTTCTAGAAACTCTATTTACCATTTTGCTGTGGTTTGTGGAAATAACTGATAAAAGCCGAATATTGCCAAATTTTGTCTATTTTTATTTCCATGGCCGTGAAAGAAAAGTCGACAAAATGGTAACTTATCTTCAAGTTAAATTGAATTTTTTTCTTGGATGACAAAACTCATATACTCTTAAGTGTCCATGGCTGTTTTCATAAAAATTCACCACATATTTTATGAGGAAAACAGTATTTTTCGAAATTTTGTAGCAATATTAAAGAAAAAACTTACATATTTTCTCCCCAGATGTACATATTTTCCTCTAAAATGATTTCACCTGTCCTGTGTTATGCGTCTGTATGTGGGCTTCGAATTGGTACCAAATAAGTGCCACCAAAGTGAATACGAACAGAGCAAACGATGATAGAAGCGTGTTTTTTAGCCTATTTTTCCAGACAAAAAGCAAATTTTAGGTAATGGCATGACACAAAAGAAAAAAATGTGTCCTGGTTTTCACCCAAATCGATCTAATATGCATTATCAACTATAACTGGATAAAGCATAAAAGTAATTACGAAATTAAATTGAAATTTGCATTGATTGTTGCATTTTTCAACAAATCAGCCTGAAATTTTGAGGAAAGCTTTACAAAGAGCAAAATTTTGATAACTAAACGTTGAAACATACTCCGACTACTGAAATATTGTGTTGAGTATCAGTACAAGTAATACTAGAATGATTGCTTTACTCCTTACAAGAAAACCATGAAAATATGATCAATATTTTCCATAGCGTTACGCTTGCGACAAAGCCCCATTTAAGAAATCTTTGTATTTTACCACCAGAAACCAGCTGCGGACCTGGAATACTTGATTGTTTCTCAAAACTACACAGATTTTGCAATATTAAAAGCCAAACCAGATTTAAAACGGAGCTTTTATTGCTCTGTGGCGATACAAAGTATTCTGGGCGTTACGCTTGCAACGGATTCACCTACCCTGCTATTCAAGGGAATTTTTTAGTGAAATAAATTTTCCATAACCATAAGAAGCTCCGAAATGGGTGAGCAGATATAAGACTAGGTCTCAGAGGCCAAAAGATTCCACTGACACATGTCGAAGGGACACTAGAGCATCCCAGATCAGTGAGCGTCAAATTTGACTTAATTTTTGGAAGTCAACCTTTGAGTACAAACAGCTAAATAATGTCAACACAGGCAAATAAAAGTACTTGATTTGATGGATTGATGAAGCCTGAGAATGTAGAGATTCCAAAAGGTATTGGGAAATTGTCTTAGAATACGTACAAATTTGTAAAACTGAAAGAATTCAAGTGGTCAAAAATGTCATGTCACGTTTTTTTAGTGAAAAAATGCTTGTTTTTCAATGTAAGTGGACTCTATCTCAATAACTATGAGCCAGAATGTGATGAAATTTTCAGAGAATTTGCACAAGAATGTACTTAAAGCAATGGTGTACCATTAAGTTGTCACATACAGCCATTCTCATGTTTTGAGACCCCTACAGAAAATATGCTGCTTGGCTTCATTATTTTTGAACTAGGCGTTAAGAGTTATGAAATTTGGTACAGGTAATTCAACACTTCCTAGCTCATTAGGAAGACCTGCTACAAAATAGCTGATTCCAGATTTGAATTGCCCTCTCAAAACTTACTCAGAAACTATGGATTGAGGAAAAAATATCTATTCCTTCATTGATTTTTGCAATATCTTCAGGATTTGCAAGTTCGCCAATGGGGAATTACATTATAAACTTCAAGTGAATTCTGGTAAAGGTAAGTATTTATAGAATGGGCCAAAATTTTACATGTGACTTTTACTATATAAACTGCAATGCCAGACCAAGGTCAAGCAGGATCAGAAAATATTGGGGGCAGCTGAAACACCCTACTGTGGGTATCAGACGGGAACATGTTGAGAAATCCAAGATGGCAGCCAGTTTGTGGCAGCCATTTTGGCAGCCATCTTTCTTCATTCTTGAACTGACCATTGTGACCTTAATATTTCACTTACAGTTATGAAATTTGGTACAGGTATTGGCCTGTGGGTATGGATGAGTAACATGTTGAGAAATCAAAGATGGCGGCCATTTTGACAGCCATCTTTCCTTTTTTTAGAAATCTGTTCAAACTGCATTGCTTCTATACTAATAGTCTAGCATCTTCCAATCAACTATTTCTCCTATCTTCCAATATCAGTTGCTCAATGGTTTAAGCAAGGGCACCTTCAATTTCATTGCGCTAGGTCGGTTTTGAATCCGCGGATTCTTGTTTGCATGTCCAACAGAGTCACATTCATGTCTTGCACGGATTTTGCTAACCCTCTGCAATTCTGGCACGTCCATGGGGTTTTCATGTCTTTCCTGAGAACTGACACACAGTCAATATGATGAAGCACGAAGCACAGGATACACCGGATCCGGTCTCCCTCATTGGGTGTGTCTTTGTGGAGACAATCTTCATTACACATCTGGAGACCCTCCATTTCTTGTGTTTTTTTTCTGAAATATATAGAACACGTAAACACATAAACATGTAAACAATAGTGCTTGCTTGCAGGTGCTGCCCTCTTGTGTATAGATTGTGAATCAGTAGTGTCCAAGCAGAATTACCAATTTGCCTAATGCATGTAAATTAGGGTGTCCCTAAAAAATAATGTCCTCATTTTTGATGGGACACCCCCTCATTTTGTGATATAACCTATAAAAAGGACCTATGCAAAATTTTAAAGCATTTCAACATGATTAACTGGTGCCTCAAGAGCCTTGGAGTTTAGTCGTTTTTTGCTAATTTTAGACGATTTTCGCAATACGCAGTTCTCTATAACTTAGTCAATTTGTATCATTCAACATTCTAAGTGCCATGGTTGGAAAAGTCTCAAAAAGACCTTCAATTTGCATACCAACATCAATGGTCTATAACAATTATGTAGCTCCTGCCAGCTCTTCAACTGACACTATTATGAACGAAAGTGTTTCAGAGCGCTTTAACCTAAAAAAATTATTTATTTATGAAAAGAGCTGAATATATAAGATTAAATGGTTATATTTCATGTTGTATCTTCATCAGAATTGATTCAGGGTACCAAGAGTCGTACCATATATATATGAATGACAACTTTGTTATTTTCAGGTGGCATTCTGTTTTCCTGATGTCAATTCTGAGAAAATATGATTTGAAATACAAGAACCCCATCTGATATTAATTTCAGCTCTTTCACACAGTTATCGCTTTTCTTTTGTATAAATGGCACTTGTTTAACAAATAATGTAATTATATATATATATGGTCGTCCTGCCATTTGTAGATTGATAATCACAGAAACTGGCAGTGAAATAATTATTTTGTCTCAACAAGTGGTATACTGAATAAATTCTGATCTGATGAAGATATAGCACAAAATATACACGTCAATCTGATATCTTCAGTTCTTTTGACTAGATTTATCACTGAAACAATATTACATCATCTCAGAATTGAATTCAGGACAACTTACATGATAAAATATGAAAAATAACAAAATTGTTGTTCATACATATATATGGTATCACTCTTGCTTTCCTGAATCAAATCTGATGAAGATAAAATTAACATAACAGCCCCATCTGATATTTTTAACGCTTTTAACAAGATTTATCATAAACACTACATGGCTCATAAATCAAAAATGTTCATCAGCCAATCTTGTTTCAAAAATTATATATATGGTCAACCTGCCATTTGTATTTTGAGAATCACAGTAACTGGCAGGAAATGAATGGTTCTGGTGAAGATATAACAAATAATATAACAAGTCCATGTATTTTCAGCCCGTTTGAAAAGTTTTATCATTAAAAAAAAATCATATCATCCCAAAATTGGCTTAAGGACCACATAAATGATAAAACATTTAAGAAAAACAAAATTTCTGTTGATATGGAACAATTCTTGGTATACTGATGGTATAGTAAAACGAGCAAAAATGACTAAACTTCAGGGCTCTTGAGGCACCAGTTAATCATGTTGAAATGCTTTAAAATTTTGCATAGGTCCATTTTATAGGTTATATCACAAGATGAGGGGGTGTCCCATCAAAAATGAGGACATTATTTTTTTTTGGGACACCCTAATGTAGGCTCTGAATACGATACATGTAAACTTGGCAATAACATGATGGCTAGTCGTAGTTGGATGACAAACCAACTAGACATAAATAAATCAGATTTTTAGTCAAGGGGATGATGGCACCATGCCCCCCCCCCAGTACGCCACTGCTGAGGCCCTTGCAGTATACCATACTTTTTCATGCGCATATCTTGGGAGTGTTGTGAAAGGCCTCTCAGCCTATATGTCTTTTGAATTGCGTGGAAAAAAATTTATTTATTTTAAAATGTATCTTTTCAGAGAAACCAGTGTGAGCAGTCAAATGAGACACAGCAAACTGAAGCCTCAACTTGTACTCAGCCCCCAATATTTGTCTGGTTTGGTGATCTTATGCAATTGTTAATTAGTAATTTTTATTATGATTTTAGGACAGCATATCTATATGCAATTATCAATTTGTATTTTGGTAGAGTTGTCACAATATTGCAAAATAATTGTATTGTCACAATTTTAGTTCAATTTATTAATTGTGACAACTAGTTGGTTTAAATATCAACGTCAATGTTGACATATTCCCATAGTTATCATAGTTAGGCCTATAGAGATAATTTACAGTTTTGTTGACTGTTCTGGTGTCTGTATAGCTCTATACAGAGCTCTCTCAACAACATATATATTATAGGGTTATCTCCTTCATTATAGATCTGTCGTTGCTAATGAATGTTTTATTGTGATAACTAAATTATTTTGAAAAATTCTAGTTTTTGGGCAACTCAAAAAGTATGCATTTTTTAGATAGAAAGTTAATAATTAACATAATTTTACAGTTGCATGTAAGACTAAGACTGTTCTCAGTGCCTGCTAATAAAAGTTGCCAAAAACTTTCAAAATAAATTGTAGTACAAATTTAATAAGTTCAAAAATTTGGAATTCTTGAAGCATGTGTATCTTATCAAAAGTTATTTTCCACACGTTTTCAAATTTGACTTTTCAAAATGCTCAACTATTAAGCATGTGAATATCATCAAACCGCAATATTATGAAAAGTTTGGTTTCAATTTCTGAGCATCAAGAGAATATTGGAATGTCTATATCCCTGCGATTGATTCTTTTTCATTCTTGGTAACACGTAGAAGGTGTCTTGTGAATCTCATTGCACTGTTGTATGATTTACGAAGCATGTGAATCTCCTGACAGGTTATTTACCAAACTTTTTTAAGTATAACCTACTAAAATGCTCCTCTGTTGAGCATGTGAATTTCACTAAACTGCTATGATATGAAAAGTTTGGGTTTCACTTTTTTTTCTGAACATTAAGTGGATAGTGGAATTTCATGTCCCTGCGTCTGCAATTGTTTATCTTTCTTTTTTTGGTGAAAGTTAAAAGGTGTTTCTTGCCTGTGAATTTCATTATACGGTTGAACGGGTATTTTCCACTTGTGTTCAGTATGTCTAAGGACTTTGCTAGTTGGTCTCCATGGATACACAAGAGTTAATTATCTTTGCGTAATTTGCATATGCACAATCAATTGTTTTAAGTTATCAATTGATCATTGTCAAATTCAATGAACAAGGGTTTAGCGTCTGGACGATAACGGTTTTTTGATATTTATGAGACTGATGTCGCGATAACACAATATATCCCAGGTGTCGTAGAATCCAGAAAAAAGAACGAAAAAGCAAGAAATCCACATCAATTCACATTGTGGATAATCTTTGCATTGATCATTATAATGCAATGGCACTACTTTTCTCACCTGAGATCTCGTGAAAATTTAATTGCGTGTGTCAAATTGACAGAGGAGACAGACGTTAATTCTGAATTTTGTACATTTGAATATAAAAAAGACACCATATATCACGATAAAACACAATATCGTTCATATCGCGATATCTATGACCATAATATCACGATATTCAATGCTGGAAGATACCGCAATATATCAATTATTGTCCCAACCCTACAAGGGTTCATGGAAGGTTGTTGAGAAGCAAAACAATTAAGATTTCTGTGTCTATAGCGCTTGCATGATAGACCAGATGACCACAACTGCAGATAAACTTTTTCTATCAAATTAGTTTTGAATGCCATGGTCACGCACAATCCTAAATTTGCGCTTGTATTGTAATGTCTTTCAATTTGATCATGTTGATTGGACGGTGGTGGAGACCCAAATTGGCAAAATTGGTTACTAATATCTTTGCAAAACTTCAGGTTTTCTGTATTCTTTCTTTTTTCCCTGTTAAAGGGAATTCGTTAGCCTGATAATGTTATGTAAAAATTATAAGCAATGAGCAAGTTTAGTTTCTTCGAGATCCCATAAGTCGGTAACTATGTACAGTGCCAGAAAAAGTAAGTCATTCTGTGTTGGGTCTGTTTGGCATCCTAAACAGCTTTCCCTTGTCACAACAGACTAAATGGAGTGGTGAATTAATTTTGTGATGACGTCAATAAATATTGGTTTATTTATTTGACATCAGTTGAAACACTTCATCAGGTAAAGTCTGATAATTAATTATAATCTAATCAGTTTTCGAAAAATTTACAAGAAGCAGAAAACAAGCTGCGCTCTTATGCTGTGGCATTTACATATTACGATATTCAATATTGGTTGCCAAATGTTGTTAATGCATCTTAATTTAATGGTGGCATTACCTGATATTGTACATCATGAAAATGCTGGCCTGGTGCATGGCATCTGAATTTCATTAAATCTTGCAATTGAGTATCTTTTATAGTTCAATTAATATCACTCTTTGGTTCTCAATCAGTCATATGGTGGATCACATATTTTCTTCAGTATTAAAATGCCAGCCTGGTTGCATCTGAATTTCATTAATTTTGCAATTGAGTATCTCTTATAATTCATTTAATATTATTCTTTGGTTCTTAGTCAGTCATGGAGGATCTTATCTGTTTTTCAATATTAAAATGTCCGCCCAAAGGCATGTGAATCTCATTCAATTTTGCAAGAAATGATGGGATTGATGAGCATTTGTCTACTTTTGTGGTTTCAGGCACTATTGTTGTTCTTCAACCCTTGGAACTAAGCTGTTTGATCTTTTTGATGGATGGATGACGTCACTTTTTCTTGGTCGAGTACTGAATGTTTTCCTCTTCCAAGGTTTCTGTGACATTGTCGTTGCCTTCTTGATATTTGCGATGACTGGTCTTCTCGATGGTTGAATGTTATCACCTCAATGGGTCCTGACATTTGTAGGCATTTACTGCAATTAATGTTTGTATCTTATCAATGTTGCAAGCTTGAGTGTGAACTGAACTTGTTTATCATGAAAATGCCAGCCTGGTGCACTCTAAAAAATGTCGGGACAAAATTGGTTTTTTAGATTCAAAATGGTTTTTTGAAAAACCAAATTTCAATGCAAAAAACCAACATGGATTTTTTTACCAAATTTCAATGCAAAACCTTCATGGATTTAAGAAAAAAAAAATGTTGGTTTTTTGCATTGAAATTTGGTTTTTCAAAAAACCATTTTGATTCTAAAAAACCAATTTTGTCTGAAATTTTTTAGAGTGTGGCATGTGAATTTCATTGAATGTGCTATTGAACATTTCCGGTTTTTTTAAGTTGTTGATCATCTTGTTCAGTACATCTCTGTTACTTCATTACCATATGAAAATGTCTGCCCAGTTTGACAGAAATATTTGATTTGATGAAAATTATTCAACTTTTTAAAGTATGAATCTCCACTCTCCAGTTTTAAAATGTCCTCCCAAAGGCATATGAATATCGTAAAACATAGTGTGACATATTTTGGTTGATACCTTAGCTGATGAACATAATCCACCTAGGTGTTTCCTAGAATTTAGTATTTTCTGGGGCTCAAACTCAACAGTCGAAAATAAAAGTCGGAATGTTTTGGCAGTTCGAAATGAACCATCTTCTTGATTGAGCAATGTTGTTTAAATCAATAATGTTGTCTACATATGTACATCAACAATGTTGTCTACATGAACAATGTTGTCTGCATCAACAATGTTGTCTGCATCAACAATGTTGTCTACATTAACAATGTTGTCTACATCAAGAATGTGTCTACATCAACAATGTTGTCTACGTCACCAGTTCCTGGCATCATAAAATATATTATTGTGATCATCTCTCCAGCCTTAAAATGTCCGCCCAAAGGCATGTGAATCTCATTAATTAATTAAATTTTGGCAGAAATATTTCAGGCAGTTGAATTCAAAGATAACCTGCTTGGTGGTTTTCGGAATTTGTTCGGGCTTCTCAGTCAATGGAACTTACCTGTTTGATCTTTTCGATAGATTAATGCCATCACTTTACTGTAATTTGTTGGCATTTCCATGCTTCTGACATTTCTATGACATCCTCATAGTTTTTAATTATGAAAAGGATTCTACAGCAGTTTCACAATTTATCACAACAATTGAAAATACAAATGTTTATTTTACTTTGGTGACCATTAACAACTGTGGATCTAGTCTCACCTGTCTCACCAGCCTTAAAATGTCCGCCCAAAGGCATGTGAATCTCATTAAAGTTCAGTGTAACTTTCAAATGATTCTGTAAGACGTTTTCAATGGTGGAATGTGTCATCTTATTTAAAAAGGATTATTTTAATTTAGGAAAATTTACATCTGTTGAACTCACCTATCTAAAAATTAAAATGTCAGCCCAAAGGCATGTGAATTTCATTAAAGTTCGGTGTAACCGTCAAATGATTTTGTATGATGTTTTCAATCGTGGAATATGTCATCTTCATAACAAAGGATTAGTCTAATTTTATGAACATTTACTTCTGTAGAAGTCACATATCCAAAAATTAAAATGTCCGCCCAAAGGCATGTGAATTTCATTAAAGTTCAGCTTAACTGTCAAATGATTTTGTGAGATGTTTTCAATGGTAGAGCACATCATCTGAACTACAAAGGATTAGTCAACTTTATGAACATTTACATCTATTGAAGTCATTTCTACAAAGTTCGGTGTAACCATCAAATGATTTTGTATGATGTTTTCAATCGTGGAATATGTCATCTTCATAACAAAGGATTAGTCTAATTTTATGAACATTTACATCTGTGGAAGTCACATATCCGAAAATTAAAATGTCCGCCCAAAGGCGTGTGAATCTCATTAAAGTTCAGCTTAACTGTCAAATGATTTTGTGAGATGTTTTCAATGGTGGAGCACATCATCTGAACTACAAAGGATTAGTCAACTTTATGAACATTTACATCTATTGAAGTCATTTCTACAAAGTTCGGTGTAACCATCAAATGATTTTGTATGATGTTTTCAAGCGTGGAATATGTCATCTTCATAACAAAGGATTAGTCTAATTTTATGAACATTTACATCTGTGGAAGTCACATATCCAAAAATTAAAATGTCCGCCCAAAGGCATGTGAATTTCATTAAAGTTCAGCTTAACTGTCAAATGATTTTGTGAGATGTTTTTAATGGCAGAGCATATCATCTGAACTACAATGGATTAGTCAACTTTATGAACATTTACATCTATTGAAGTCATTTCTACAAAGTTCAGTGTAGCCGTCAAATGATTTTGTGTGATGTTTTAAATCTAGGAATATGTCATCTTAAAAACAAAGGATTAGTCTAATTTTATGAACATTATTTTACATCTGTTGAAGTCACCTATGCAAAAATTAGAATGTCAGTGTAAATGATTTTGTACGACGTTTTCAATGTTGGAATATGTCATCTTAAATGCAAAGGATTAGTCTAATTTTTTGAACATTTACATCTGCAGAATTCACCTATCCAAAAATTAAAATGTCCTCCCAAAGGCATGTGAATCTCATTAAAGTTCAGTCTAACTGTCAAATGATTTTGATGTTTACAATGGTGGAATTTGTCATCTTAAATACAAACCGGATTATTTTGATTATATGAACATTTACATCTGTGGAAGTCACATATCCGAAAATTAAAATGTCCGCCCAAAGGCATGTGAATCTCATTAAAGTTCAGCTTAACTGTCAAATGATTTTGTGAGATGTTTTCAATGTTGGAGCATATCATCTTAACTACAAAGGATTAGTCAACTTTATGAACATTTACATCTATTGAAGTCATTTCTACAAAGTTCAGCAGTGTAGCCATCAAATGATTTTGTGTGATGTTTTCAATCTAGGAATATGTCATCTTAAAAACAAAGGATTAGTCTAATTTTATCAACATTATTTTACATATGTTGAAGTCACCTATGCAAAAATTAAAATGTCAGTGTAAATGATTTTGTACGACGTTTTCAATGTTGGAATATGTCATCTTAAATGCAAAGGATTAGTCTAATTTTTTGAACATTTACATCTGCAGAATTCACCTATCCAAAAATTAAAATGGCATGTGAATCTCATTAAAGTTCAGTGTAACTGTCAAATGATTTTGATGTTTACAATGGTGGAATTTGTCATCTTAAATACAAACAGGATTATTTTAATTATATGAACATTTTCATCTGTTGAAGTCACCTATCTAAAAATTAAAATGCTTGTTCATTAAAGTTCTGCCTGCAGCTGTCAAATGATTTTGTGTGAAGTTTTCAATCGTGGAATATGTCATCTTAAATACACAGGATTAGTTTAATTTTATGAACATTTACACCAGTTGAAGTCACATATATATATCTAAAAATTAAAATGTCTGCCCAATGGCATGTGAATTTCATTGAAGTACTGCGTAACTGTCAAATGATTTTGATGTTTTCAATTGTGGAATATGTCATCTTAAATACAACGGATCAGTCTTATTTTAGGAACATTTACATCTGTTGAAGTCACATATCAAAAAATTAAAATGTCAGCCCAAAGGCATGTGAATTTCATTAAAGTTCAGCGTAACTTTCAAATGATTTTGTCTGATGTTTTAACTGGTGGAATATGTCTGTGTCAACACACCTTCTTTCTATTGTTGGCATTGATCCAATCTACGAAGATTAATTACACTTCGTAGACCCTTTACATGTGTGGATCTAGTAGCACCATCGTCAAAGCAACAGATTGAGTCTGACTGACTTCTGATATGTATTAGGTCTGATATTTTCTACTTCTTGGTTTACTTTTAAGTTGTTGGACCACATGTCCAGGGCATCTCTGTCCATTATGAAAGTGTCTGGCCAGTGGCATTTGAATCTCATCAAATCCTGAGAGTATATATATGAATGGATCTACATCATCCTACCTGTGATTGACTTCTCATGATGTAATATCTACTTCATGGCCGTTTTTTAAAAGAGTTGGTCATCATGTTCAAGGCATCTATGTCCAATATGAAAGTGTCTACTCAGTGGCATTTGAATGTCATCAAATCTTGAGGGAAACATGATTGACTTCTGATCGATGCAATATCTACCGCAAGGTTATTTTTTAATTTGTTAGTCATTATTTTCAGGGCATCTTTGTCCAATATGAAAATGTCTGCTCAGTGGCATTTGAATGTCATCAAATCTTGAGGGAAACATGATTGACTTCTGATAGATGCAATATCTACTGCAAGGTTATTTTTTAATTTGTTGGTCATTATTTTCAGGGCATCTTTGTCCAAAATGAAAGTGTCTGCTCAGTGGCATTTGAATGTCATCAAATCTTGAGGGAAACATGATTGACTTCTGATAGATGCAATATCTACTGCAAGGTTATTTTTTAAATTGTTGGTCATTATTTTCAGGGCATCTCTGCGCAATATGAAAATGTATGCTCAGTGGCATTTGAATGTCATCAAATCTTGAGGGAAACATGATTGACTTCTGATAGATGCAATATCTACTGCAAGGTTATTTTTTAATTTGTTGGTCATTATTTTCAGGGCATCTTTATCCAATATGAAAGTGTCTGCTCAGTGGCATTTGAATGTCATCAAATCTTGAGGGAAACATGATTGACTTCTGATAGATGCAATATCTACTGCAAGGTTATTTTTTAAATTGTTGGTCATTATTTTCAGGGCATCTCTGCCCAATATGAAAATGTCTGCTCAGTGGCATTTGAATGTCATCAAATCTTGAGGGAAACATGATTGACTTCTGATAGATGCAATATCTACTGCAAGGTTATTTTTTAAATTGTTGGTCATTATTTTCAGGGCATCTCTGCCCAATATGAAAATGTCTGCTCAGTGGCATTTGAATGTCATCAAATCTTGAGGGAAACATGATTGACTTCTGATAGATGCAATATCTACTGCAAGGTTATTTTTTATTTGTTGGTCATTATTTTCAGGGCATCTCTACCCAATATGAAAATGTCTGCTCAGTGGCATTTGAATGTCATCAAATCTTGAGGGAAACATGATTGACTTCTGATAGATGCAATATCTACTGCAAGGTTATTTTTTAATTTGTTGGTCATTATTTTCAGGGCATCTTTGTCCAATATGAAAATGTATGGTCAGTGGCATTTGAATGTCATCAAATCTTGAGGGAAACATGATTGACTTCTGATAGATGCAATATCTACTGCAAGGTTATTTTTTAAATTGTTGGTCATTATTTTCAGGGCATCTTTGTCCAATATGAAAGTGTCTGCTCAGTGGCATTTGAATGTCATCAAATCTTGAGGGAAACATGATTGACTTCTGATAGATGCAATATCTACTATAAGGTTATTTTTTAAATTGTTGGTCATTATTTTCAGGGCATCTCTGCATAATATGAAAATGTCTGCTCAGTGGCATTTGAATTTCATCAAATCTTGAGGGAAACATGATTGACTTCTGATAGATGCAATATCTACTGCAAGGTTATTTTTTAAATTGTTGGTCATTATTTTCAGGGCATCTCTGCCCAATATGAAAATGTCTGCTGGGTGGCATTTGAATGTCATCAAATCTTGAGGAAAACGTGATTAACTTCTGATAGATGCAATATCTACTCCAAGGTTATTTTTTATTTGTTGGTCATTATTTTCAGGGCATCTCTGCCTATATGAAAATGTCTGCTCAGTGGCATTTGAATGTCATCAAATCTTGAGGGAAACATGATTGACTTCTGACAGATGCAATATCTACTGCAAGGTTATTTTTTAAATTGTTGGTCATTATTTTCAGGGCATCTCTGCCCAATATGAAAATGTCTGCTCAATGGCATTTGAATGTCATCAAATCTTGAGGGAAACATGATTGACTTCTGATAGATGCAATATCTACTGCAAGGTTATTTTTTAAATTGTTGGTCATTATTTTCAGGGCATCTCTGCCCAATATGAAAATGTCTGCTCAGTGGCATTTGAATGTCATTAAATCTTGAGGGAAACATAACTGACTTCTGATAGATGCAATATCTACTGCAAGGTTATTTTTTTATTTCTTGGTCATTATTTTCAGGGCATCTCTGCCCAATATGAAAATGTCTGCTCAGTTGCATTTGAATGTCATCAAATCTTGAGGGAAACATGATTGACTTCTGATAGATGCAATATCTACTGCAAGGTTACTTTTTAAATTGTTGGTCATTATTTTCAAGGCATCTCTGCCCAATATGAAAATGTCTGCTCAGTGGCATTTGATGTCATCAAATCTTGAGGGAAACATGATTGACTTCTGATAGATGCAATATCTACTGCAAGGTTATTTTTTTATTTGTTGGTCATTATTTTCAGGGCATATTTGTCCAAAATGAAAGTGTCTGCTCAGTGGCATTTGAATGTCATCAAATCTTGAGGGAAACATGATTAACTTCTGATAGATGCAATATCTACTGCAAGGTTATTTTTTATTTGTTGCTCATTATTTTCAGGACATCTCTGCCCAATATGAAAATGACTGCTCAGTGGCATTTGAATGTCATCAAATCTTGAGGGAAACATGATTGACTTCTGATAGATGCAATATCTACTGCAAGGTTATTTTTTAATTTGTTGGTCATTATTTTCAGGGCATCTTTGTTCAAAATGAAAGTGTCTGCTCAGTGGCATTTGAATGTCATCAAATCTTGAGGGAAACATGATTGACTTCTGATAGATGCAATATCTACTGCAAGGTTATTTTTTAAATTGTTGGTCATTATTTTCAGGGCATCTCTGCCCAATATGAAAATGTCTGCTCAGTGGCATTTGAATGTCATCAAATCTTGAGGGAAACATGATTGACTTCTGATAGATGCAATATCTACTGCAAGGTTATTTTTTAATTTGTTGGTCATTATTTTCAGGGCATCTTTATCCAATATGAAAGTGTCTGCTCAGTGGCATTTGAATGTCATCAAATCTTGAGGGAAACATGATTGACTTCTGATAGATGCAATATCTACTGCAAGGTTATTTTTTAAATTGTTGGTCATTATTTTCAGGGCATCTCTGCCCAATATGAAAATGTATGCACAGTGGCATTTGAATGTCATCAAATCTTGAGGGAAACATGATTGACTTCTGATAGATGCAATATCTACTGCAAGGTTATTTTTTATATGTTGGTCATTATTTTCAGGGCATCTCTGCCCAATATGAAAATGTCTGCTCAGTGGCATTTGAATGTCATCAAATCTTGAGGGAAACATGATTGACTTCTGATAGATGCAATATCCACTGCAAGGTTATTTTTTAAATTGTTGGTCATTATTTTCAGGGCATCTCTGCCCAATATGAAAATGTCTGCTCAGTGGCATTTGAATGTCATCAAATCTTGAGGGAAACATAATTGACTTCTGATGGATGCAATATCTACTGCAAGGTTATTTTTTAATTTGTTGGTCATTATTTTCAGGGCATCTCTGCCCAATATGAAAATGTCTGCTCAGTGGCATTTGAATGTCATCAAATCTTGAGGGAAACATGATTGACTTCTGATAGATGCAATATCTACTGCAAGGTTATTTTTTTTAATTGTTGGTCATCATTTTCAGGGCATCTCTGCCCAATATGAAAATGTCTTCTGAGTGGCATTTGAATGTCATCAAATCTTGAGGGAAACATGATTGACTTCTGATAGATGCAATATCTACTGCAAGGTTATTTTTTAAATTGTTGGTCATTATTTTCAGGGCATCTCTGCCCAATATGAAAGTGTCTGCTCAGTGGCATTTGAATGTCATCAAATCTTGAGTGAAACATGATTGACTTCTGATAGATGCAATATCTACTGCAAGGTTATTTCTTAATTTGTTGGTCATTATTTTCAGGGCATCTCTGCCCAATATGAAAATGTCTGCTCACTGGCATTTGAATGTCATCAAATCTTGAGGGAAACATAACTGACCTCTGATAGATGCAATATCTACTGCAAGGTTATTTTTTAATATGTTGGTCATTATTTTCAGGGCATCTCTGCCCAATATGAAAATGTCTGCTCAGTGGCATTTGAATGTCATCAAATCTTGAGGGAAACATAATTGACCTCTGATAGATGCGATATCTACTGCAAGGTTATTTTTTAATATGTTGGTCATTATTTTCAGGGCATCTCTGCCCAATATGAAAATGTCTGCTCGGTGGCATTTGAATGTCATCAAATCTTGAGGGAAACATGATTGACTTCTGATAGATGCAATATCTACTGCAAGGTTATTTTTTAAATTGTTGGTCATTATTTTCAGGGCATCTCTGCCCAATATGAAAATGTCTGCTGAGTGGCATTTGAATGTCATCAAATCTTGAGGGAAACATGATTGACTTCTGATAGATGCAATATCTACTGCAAGGTTATTTTCTAAATTGTTGGTCATTATTTTCAGGGCATCTCTGCCCAATATGAAAGTGTCTGCTCAGTGGCATTTGAATGTCATCAAATCTTGAGTGAAACATGATTGACTTCTGATAGATGCAATATCTACTGCAAGGTTATTTCTTAATTAGTTGGTCATTATTTTCAAGGAATCTCTGCCCAATATGAAAATGTCTGCTCAGTGGCATTTGAATGTCATCAAATCTTGAGGGAAACATGATTGACTTCTGATAGATGAAATATCTACTGCAAGGTTATTTTTTAAATTGTTGGTCATTATTTTCAGGGCATCTCTGCCCAATATGAAAATGTCTGCTCACTGGCATTTGAATGTCATCAAATCTTGAGGGAAACATAATTGACCTCTGATAGATGCAATATCTACTGCAAGGATATTTTTTAATATGTTGGTCATTATTTTCAGGGCATCTCTGCCCAATATGAAAATGTCTGCTCGGTGGCATTTGAATGTCATCAAATCTTGAGGGAAACATGATTGACTTCTGATAGATGCAATATCTACTGCAAGGTTATTTTTTAATTTGTTGGTCATTATTATTTTCAGGGCATCTTTTTCCAATATGAAAGTGTCTGCTCAGTGGCATTTGAATGTCATCAAATCTTGAGGGAAACATGATTGACTTCTGATAGATGCAATATCTACTGCAAGGTTATTTTTTAAATTGTTGGTCATTATTTTCAGGGCATCTCTGCCCAATATGAAAATGTCTGTTCAGTGGCATTTGAATATCATCAAATCTTGAGGGAAACATGATTGATTTCTGATAGATGCAATATCTACTTCAAGGTTATTTTTTAAATTGTTGGTCTTTATTTTCAGGGCATCTCTGCCCAATATGAAAATGTCTGCTCAGTGGTATTTGAATGTCATCAAATCTTGAGGGAAACATGATTGACTTCTGATAGATGCAATATCTAGTGCACGGTTATTTTTTAAATTGTTGGTCATTATTTTCAGGGCATCTCTGCGCAATATGAAAATGTCTGCTCAGTGGCATTTGAATGTCATCAAATCTTGAGGGAAACATGATTGACTTCTGATAGCTGCATATCTACTGCAAGGTTATTTTTTAAATTGTTGGTCATTATTTTCAGGGCATCTCTGCCCAATTTGAAAATGTCTGCTCACTGGTATTTGACTGTCATCAAATCTTGAGGGAAACATGATTGACTTCTGATAGATGCAATATCTACTGCAAGGTTATTTTTTAAATTGTTAGTCATTATTTTCAGGGCATCTCTGCCCAATATGAAAATGTCTGCTGAGTGGCATTTGAATGTCATCAAATCTTGAGGGAAACATGATTGACTTCTGATAGATGCAATATCTACTGCAGGGTTATTTTTTTTATTTGTTGGTCATTATTTTCAGGGTATCTTTGTAAAAAATGAAAGTGTCTGCTCTGTGTCATTTGAATGTCATCAAATCTTGAGGGAAACATGATTGACTTCTGATAGATGCAATATCTACTGCAAGGTTATTTTTTAAATTGTTGGTCATTATTTTCAGGGCATCTCTGCCCAATATGAAAATGTCTGCTCAGTGGCATTTGAATGTCATCAAATCTTGAGGGAAACATGATTGACTTCTGATAGATGCAATATCTACTGCAAGGTTATTTTTTAAATTGTTGGTCATTATTTTCAGGGCATCTCTGCCCAATATGAAAATGTCTGTTCAGTGGCATTTGAATATCATCAAATCTTGAGGGAAACATGATTGATTTCTGAAAGATGCAATATCTACTTCAAGGTTATTTTTTAAATTGTTGGTCTTTATTTTCAGGGCATCTCTGCCCAATATGAAAATGTCTGCTCAGTGGTATTTGAATGTCATCAAATCTTGAGGGAAACATGATTGACTTCTGATAGATGCAATATCTAGTGCACGGTTATTTTTTAAATTGTTGGTCATTATTTTCAGGGCATCTCTGCCCAATATGAAAATGTCTGCTCAGTGGCATTTGAATGTCATCAAATCTTGAGGGAAACATGATTGACTTCTGATAGCTGCAATATCTACTGCAAGGTTATTTTTTAAATTGTTGGTCATTATTTTCAGGGCATCTCTGCCCAATTTGCAAATGTCTGCTCACTGGTATTTGAATGTCATCAAATCTTGAGGGAAACATGATTGACTTCTGATAGATGCAATATCTACTGCAAGGTTATTTTTTAAATTGTTAGTCATTATTTTCAGGGCATCTCTGCCCAATATGAAAATGTCTGCTCAGTGGCATTTGAATGTCATCAAATCTTGAGGGAAACATGATTGACTTCTGATAGATGCAATATCTACTGCAGGGTTATTTTTTTTATTTGTTGGTCATTATTTTCAGGGCATCTTTGTAAAAAATGAAAGTGTCTGCTCTGTGTCATTTGAATGTCATCAAATCTTGAGGGAAACATGATTGACTTCTGATAGATGCAATATCTACTGCAAGGTTATTTTTTAAATTGTTGGTCATTATTTTCAGGGCATCTTTGTAAAAAATGAAAGTGTCTGCTCTGTGTCATTTGAATGTCATCAAATCTTGAGGGAAACATGATTGACTTCTGATAGATGCAATATCTACTGCAAGGTTATTTTTTAAATTGTTGGTCATTATTTTCAGGGCATCTTTGCCCAATATGAAAATGTACGCACAGTGGCATTTGAATGTCATCAAATCTTGAGGGAAACATGATTGACTTCTGATAGATGCAATATCTACTGCAAGGTTATTTTTTATTTGTTGGTCATTATTTTCAGGGCATCTCTGCCCAATATGAAAATGTCTGCTCAGTGGCATTTGAATGTCATCAAATCTTGAGGGAAACATGATTGACTTCTGATAGATGCAATATCCACTGCAAGGTTATTTTTTAAATTGTTGGTCATTATTTTCAGGGCATCTCTGCCCAATATGAAAATGTATGCACAGTGGCATTTGAATGTCATCAAATCTTGAGGGAAACATGATTGACTTCTGATAGATGCAATATCTACTGCAAGGTTATTTTTTATTTGTTGGTCATTATTTTCAGGGCATCTCTGCCCAATATGAAAATGTCTGCTCAGTGGCATTTGAATGTCATCAAATCTTGAGGGAAACAAAATTGACTTCTGATAGATGCAATATCCACTGCAAGGTTATTTTTTAAATTGTTGGTCATTATTTTCAGGGCATCTCTGCCCAATATGAAAATGTCTGCTCAGTGGCATTTGAATGTCATCAAATCTTGAGGGAAACATGATTGACTTCTGATAGATGCAATATCTACTGCAAGGTTATTTTTTATTTGTTGGTCATTATTTTCAGGGCATCTCTGCCCAATATGAAAATGTCTGCTCAGTGGCATTTGAATGTCATCAAATCTTGAGGGAAACAAAATTGACTTCTGATAGATGCAATATCCACTGCAAGGTTATTTTTTAAATTGTTGGTCATTATTTTCAGGGCATCTCTGCCCAATATGAAAATGTCTGCTCAGTGGCATTTGAATGTCATCAAATCTTGAGGGAAACAAAATTGACCTCTGATAGATGCAATATCCACTGCAAGGTTACTTTTTAAATTGTTGGTCATTATTTTCAGGGCATCTCTGCCCAATATGAAAATGTCTGCTCAGTGGCATTTGAATGTCATCAAATCTTGAGGGAAACATGATTGACTTCTGATAGATGCAATATCTACTGCAAGGTTATTTTTTATTTGTTGGTCATTATTTTCAGGGCATCTCTGCCCAATATGAAAATGTCTGCTCAGTGGCATTTGAATGTCATCAAATCTTGAGGGAAACATGATTGACTTCTGATAGATGCAATATCTACTGCAAGGTTATTTTTTAATTTGTTGGTCTTTATTTTCAGGGCATCTCTGCCCAATATGAAAATGTCTTCTGAGTGGCATTTGAATGTCATCAAATCTTGAGGGAAACATGATTGACTTCTGATAGATGCAATATCTACTGCAAGGTTATTTTTTAAATTGTTGGTAATTATTTTCAGGGCATCTCTGCCCAATATGAAAATGTCTGTTCAGTGGCATTTGAATATCATCAAATCTTGAGGGAAACATGATTGATTTCTGATAGATGCAATATCTACTGCAAGGTTATTTTTTATTTGTTGGTCATTATTTTCAGGGCATCTCTGCCCAATATGAAAATGTCTGCTCAGTGGTATTTGAATGTCATCAAATCTTGAGGGAAACATGATTGACTTCTGATAGATGAAATATCTATTGCAAGGTTATTTTTTAAATTGTTGGTCATTATTTTCAGGGCATCTCTGCCCAATATGAAAATGTCTGCTCACTGGCATTTGAATGTCATCAAATCTTGAGGGAAACATAATTGACCTCTGATAGATGCAATATCGACTGCAAGGTTATTTTTTAATATGTTGGTCATTATTTTCAGGGCATCTCTGCCCAATATGAAAATGTCTGCTCACTGGCATTTGAATGTCATCAAATCTTGAGGGAAACATAATTGACCTCTGATAGATGCAATATCGACTGCAAGGTTATTTTTTAATATGTTGGTCATTATTTTCAGGGCATCTCTGCCCAATATGAAAATGTCTGCTCGGTGGCATTTGAATGTCATCAAATCTTGAGGGAAACATGATTGACTTCTGATAGATGCAATATCTACTGCAAGGTTATTTTTTAATTGGTTGGTCATTATTTTCAGGGCATCTTTGTCCAATATGAAAGTGTCTGCTCAGTGGCATTTGAATGTCATCAAATCTTGAGGGAAACATGATTGACTTCTGATAGATGCATTATCTACTGCAAGGTTATTTTTTAAATTGTTGGTCATTATTTTCAGGGCATCTTTGCCCAATATGAAAATGTATGCACAGTGGCATTTGAATGTCATCAAATCTTGAGGGAAACATGATTGACTTCTGATAGATGCAATATCTACTGCAAGGTTATTTTTTATTTGTTGGTCATTATTTTCAGGGCATCTCTGCCCAATATGAAAATGTCTGCTCAGTGGCATTTGAATGTCATCAAATCTTGAGGGAAACATGATTGACTTCTGATAGATGCAATATCCACTGCAAGGTTATTTTTTAAATTGTTGGTCATTATTTTCAGGGCATCTCTGCCCAATATGAAAATGTCTGCTCAGTGGCATTTGAATGTCATCAAATCTTGAGGGAAACATGATTGACTTCTGATAGATGCAATATCTACTGCAAGGTTATTTCTTAATTTGTTGGTCATTATTTTCAGGGAATCTCTGCCCAATATGAAAATGTCTGCTCAGTGGCATTTGAATGTCATCAAATCTTGAGGGAAACATGATTGACTTCTGATAGATGAAATATCTACTGCAAGGTTATTTTTTAAATTGTTGGTCATTATTTTCAAGGCATCTCTGCCCAATATGAAAATGTCTGCTCAGTGGCATTTGAATGTCATCAAATCTTGAGGGAAACAAAATTGACCTCTGATAGATGCAATATCTACTGCAAGGTTATTTTTTAATATGTTGGTCATTATTTTCAGGGCATCTCTGCCCAATATGAAAATGTCTGCTCGGTGGCATTTGAATGTCATCAAATCTTGAGGGAAACATGATTGACTTCTGATAGATGCAATATCTACTGCAAGGTTATTTTTTAATGTGTTGGTCATTATTTTCAGGGCATCTTTGTCCAATATGAAAGTGTCTGCTCATTGGCATTTGAATGTCATCAAATCTTGAGGGAAACATGATTGACTTCTGATAGATGCAATATCTACTGCAAGGTTATTTTTTAAATTGTTGGTAATTATTTTCAGGGTATCTCTGCCCAATATGAAAATGTCTGTTCAGTGGCATTTGAATATCATCAAATCTTGAGGGAAACATGATTGATTTCTGATAGATGCAATATCTACTGCAAGGTTATTTTTTATTTGTTGGTCATTATTTTCAGGGCATCTCTGCCCAATATGAAAATGTCTGCTCAGTGGTATTTGAATGTCATCAAATCTTGAGGGAAACATGATTGACTTCTGATAGATGAAATATCTATTGCAAGGTTATTTTTTAAATTGTTGGTCATTATTTTCAGGGCATCTCTGCCCAATATGAAAATGTCTGCTCACTGGCATTTGAATGTCATCAAATCTTGAGGGAAACATAATTGACCTCTGATAGATGCAATATCGACTGCAAGGTTATTTTTTAATATGTTGGTCATTATTTTCAGGGCATCTCTGCCCAATATGAAAATGTCTGCTCGGTGGCATTTGAATGTCATCAAATCTTGAGGGAAACATGATTGACTTCTGATAGATGCAATATCTACTGCAAGGTTATTTTTTAATTTGTTGGTCATTATTTTCAGGGCATCTTTGTCCAATATGAAAGTGTCTGCTCAGTGGCATTTGAATGTCATCAAATCTTGAGGGAAACATGATTGACTTCTGATAGATGCAATATCTACTGCAAGGTTATTTTTTAAATTGTTGGTCATTATTTTCAGGGCATCTCTGCCCAATATGAAAATGTCTGTTCAGTGGCATTTGAATATCATCAAATCTTGAGGGAAACATGACTGATTTCTGATAGATGCAATATCTACTTCAAGGTTATTTTTTAAATTGTTGGTCTTTATTTTCAGGGCATCTCTGCCCAATATGAAAATGTCTGCTCAGTGGTATTTGAATGTCATCAAATCTTGAGGGAAACATGATTGACTTCTGATAGATGCAATATCTACTGCAAGGTTATTTTTTTTATTTGTTGGTCATTATTTTCAGGGCATCTTTGTAAAAAATGAAAGTGTCTGCTCTGTGTCATTTGAATGTCATCAAATCTTGAGGGAAACATGATTGACTTCTGATAGATGCAATATCTACTGCAAGGTTATTTTTTAAATTGTTGGTCATTATTTTCAGGGCATCTCTGCCCAATATGAAAATGTCTGCTCAGTGGCATTTGAATGTCATCAAATCTTGAGGGAAACATGATTGACTTCTGATAGATGCAATATCTACTGCAAGGTTATTTTTTAAATTGTTGGTCATTATTTTCAGGGCATCTTTGCCCAATATGAAAATGTATGCACAGTGGCATTTGAATGTCATCAAATCTTGAGGGAAACATGATTGACTTCTGATAGATGCAATATCTACTGCAAGGTTATTTTTTATTTGTTGGTCATTATTTTCAGGGCATCTCTGCCCAATATGAAAATGTCTGCTCAGTGGCATTTGAATGTCATCAAATCTTGAGGGAAACATGATTGACTTCTGATAGATGCAATATCCACTGCAAGGTTATTTTTTAAATTGTTGGTCATTATTTTCAGGGCATCTCTGCCCAATATGAAAATGTCTGCTCAGTGGCATTTGAATGTCATCAAATCTTGAGGGAAACATAATTGACTTCTGATAGAAGCAATATCTACTGCAAGGTTATTTTTTATTTGTTGGTCATTATTTTCAGGGCATCTCTGCCCAATATGAAAATGTCTGCTGAGTGGCATTTGAATGTCATCAAATCTTGAGGGAAACATGATTGACTTCTGATCGATGCAATATCTACTGCAAGGTTATTTTTTAAATTGTTGGTCATTATTTTCAGGGCATCTCTGCCCAATATGAAAATGTCTGCTCAGTGGCATTTGAATGTCATCAAATCTTGAGTGAAACATGATTGACTTCTGATAGATGCAATATCTACTGCAAGGTTATTTCTTAATTTGTTGGTCACTATTTTCAGGGAATCTCTGCCCAATATGAAAATGTCTGCTCAGTGGCATTTGAATGTCATCAAATCTTGAGGGAAACATGATTGACTTCTGATAGATGAAATATCTACTGCAAGGTTATTTTTTAAATTGTTGGTCATTATTTTCAAGGCATCTCTGCCCAATATGAAAATGTCTGCTCACTGGCATTTGAATGTCATCAAATCTTGAGGGAAACAAAATTGACCTCTGATAGATGCAATATCTACTGCAAGGTTATTTTTTAATATGTTGGTCATTATTTTCAGGGCATCTCTGCCCAATATGAAAATGTCTGCTCGGTGGCATTTGAATGTCATCAAATCTTGAGGGAAACATGATTGACTTCTGATAGATGCAATATCTACTGCAAGGTTATTTTTTAATTTGTTGGTCATTATTTTCAGGGCATCTTTGTCCAATATGAAAGTGTCTGCTCACTGGCATTTGAATGTCATCAAATCTTGAGGGAAACATGATTGACTTCTGATAGATGCAATATCTACTGCAAGGTTATTTTTTAAATTGTTGGTCATTATTTTCAGGGCATCTCTGCCCAATATGAAAATGTCTGTTCAGTGGCATTTGAATATCATCAAATCTTGAGGGAAACATGATTGATTTCTGATAGATGCAATATCTACTTCAAGGTTATTTTTTAAATTGTTGGTCATTATTTTCAGGGCATCTCTGCCCAATATGAAAATGTCTGCTCAGTGGTATTTGAATGTCATCAAATCTTGAGGGAAACATGATTGACTTCTGATAGATGCAATATCTACTGCAAGGTTATTTTTTAATTTGTTGGTCATTATTTTCAGGGCATCTTTGTCCAATATGAAAGTGTCTACTCAGTGGCATTTGAATGTCATCAAATCTTGAGGGAAACATGATTGACTTCTGATAGATGCAATATCTACTCCAAGGTTATTTTTTAATTTGTTGGTCATTATTTTCAGGGCATCTTTGTCCAATATGAAAGTGTCTGCTCAGTGGCATTTGAATGTCATCAAATCTTGAGGGAAATATGATTGACTTCTGATAGATGCAATATCTACTGCAAGGTTATTTTTTAAATTGTTGGTCATTATTTTCAGGCCATCTCCGCCCAATATGAAAATGTCTGTTCAGTGATATTTGAATGTCATCAAATCTTGAGGGAAACATAATTGACTTCTGATAGATGCAATATCTAGTGCACGGTTATTTTTTAAATTGTTGGTCATTATTTTCAGGGCATCTCTGCCCAATATGAAAATGTCTGCTCACTGGCATTTGAATGTCATCAAATCTTGAGGGAAACGTGATTGACTTCTGATAGATGAAATATCTACTGCAAGGTTATTTTTTAAATTGTTGGTCATTATTTTCAGAGCATCTCTGCCCAATATGAAAATGTCTGCTCAGTGGCATTTGAATGTCATCAAATCTTGAGGGAAACATGATTGACTTCTGATAGATGAAATATCTACTGCAAGGTTATTTTTTAAATTGTTAGTCATTATTTTCAGGGCATCTCTGCCCAATATGAAAATGTCTGCTCAGTGGCATTTGAATGTCATCAAATCTTGAGGGAAACATGATTGACTTCTGATAGATGCAATATCTACTGCAAGGTTATTTTTTTTATTTGTTGGTCATTATTTTCAGGGCATCTTTGTAAAAAATGAAAGTGTCTGCTCTGTGTCATTTGAATGTCATCAAATTTTGAGGGAAACATGATTGACTTCTGATAGATGCAATATCTACTGCAAGGTTATTTTTTAAATTGTTGGTCATTATTTTCAGGGCATCTCTGCCCAATATGAAAATGTCTGCTCAGTGGCATTTGAATGTCATCAAATCTTGAGGGAAACATGATTGACTTCTGATAGATGCAATATCTACTGCAAGGTTATTTTTTTATTTGTTGGTCATTATTTTCAGGGCATCTCTGCCCAATATGAAAATGTCTGCTCAGTGGCATTTGAATGTCATCAAATCTTGGGGGGAAACATGATTGTCTTCTGATAGATGCAATATCTACTGCAAGGTTATTTTTTAAATTGTTAGTCATTATTTTCAGGGCATCTCTGCCCAATATGAAAATGTCTGCACCTTGGCATTTGAATGTCATCAGATCTTGAGGTTACATGATTGACTTCTGATAGATGCAATATCTACTGCAATGTTATTTTTTAATTAGTTGGTCATTATTTTCAGGGCATCTTTGTCCAAAATGAAAGTGTCTGCTCTGTGGCATTTGAATGTCATCAAATCTTGAGGGAAACATGATTGACTTCTGATAGATGCAATATCTACTGCAAGGTTATTTTTTAATTTGTTGGTCATTATTTTCAGGGCATCTCTGCGCAATATGAAAATGTCTGCTCAGTGGCATTTGAATGTCATCAAATCTTGAGGGAAACGTGATTGACTTCTGATAGATGCAATATCTACTGCAAGGTTATTTTAAAATTGTTGGTCATTATTTTCAGGGCATCTCTGCCCAATATGAAAATGTCTGCTCAGTGGCATTTGAATATCATCAAATCTTGAGGGAAACGTGATTGACTTCTGATAGATGCAATATCTACTGCAAGGTTATTTCTTAAATTGTTGGTCATTATTTTCAGGTCATCTCTGCCCAATATGAAAATGTCTGCTCAGTGGCATTTGAATGTCATCAAATCTTGAGGGAAATATGATTGACTTCTGATAGATGCAATATCTACTGCAAGGTTATTTTTTAAATTGTTGGTCATTATTTTCAGGGCATCTCTGCCCAATATGAAAATGTCTCCTCAGTGGTATTTGAATGTCATCAAATCTTGAGGGAAACATGATTGACTTCTAATAGATGCAATATCTACTGCAAGGTTATTTTTTAAATTGTTGGTCATTATTTTCAGGGCATCTCTGCGCAATATGAAAATGTCTGCTCAGTGGCATTTGAATGTCATCAAATCTTGAGGGAAACATGATTGACTTCTGATAGATGCAATATCTACTGCAAGGTTATTTTTTAAATTGTTGGTCATTATTTTCAGGGCATCTCTGCCCAATATGAAAATGTCTGCTCAGTGGCATTTGAAATTATATGTATATTGTATATGACTGTATTTCTACATACGTTTTCTAAATTACTGCCAAATTTTAAAATTGTGAAATAATTCTACTAGAAATGACAGCCAACAATCTTCAAAAATTCTTTCTTTGGAATTTGCCCATTTAACTGGGATTGAGCCTTATGTGCTCGAATCAGCAAATTCCGCCTCATCTGCATAATATGTACGAAGGCCTGTTCAGCTGCTGATTAGCCGAGGTTATGCTGCCACGTAGCCTATGTTTTTATAAATGTTTGGCCAGAAATCAAATTCAGAGGAAGAGCCACACAAATGCGAGACATTAAGTTGTGTGTTTGCACAAACATGCCCGTCATGGGTGATGGCTTTTTTTAACTTTTGACTTGTGTTGTACTGGTATTCCCTGACCCGGGGGGTACTTCGCAGACTTTTATATACGGATGCGCCATGGCAATTTTGAAAACTGGAACCATTCTAATCCGGAACCAACGCCAAACCACCAACCATTTTTATCCTTGAGAAAAAATTTCGGCAACCATTTTAATCTTTTTGATTTTGGAAACCATTGAAATTGTCTTTTCAAGACAATTCTAACGATACCAAATAAGTTGGGGTGGCAAAACCGGGGACCAAATTAATCTGAATGGTCAAAAAACCAAAACCATTTTAATCCAAAAAGGCCAAAAAACCATTACCATCCAGTGCCGCCTCTATACCTTTTCATAGTAAGTACCCCCCCCCCCTCCCGGGGTTCCTGGATCAGCCGGGCCAGCTCAACTGCCCAAAGGAGCCTCAGCCTCAACCACCATCTTCTGTGGAGTGAGCTGCACTTCATTTTTGGTGACCGCCATATGATGATGAGATGAGGAGACTGGGAGTCTGGAACATTCCTTATTAATTCAGGGATGCCCAGGGTCTTTTAGTTACCCCAGCATAGAATACTGGATACAACCCGCCTCCATTGATTTCGGTGTCTCACGGGCTCGCACCAACCGTCTACAAGTCAACAGAATTTCGATCTCTGGAAGAAACCAGGACAGTGTGGAAGAAACCAGGACAGTTCCATCATTTAGTGATGGTCTAGTTTATTTCCAAAAACTCTGTAGGTATCTAATCTGACTTTGGCTGGCTTCAGTTTTAAGCAGACAGCTTGTAAATACCAAATAAGTTGGAACTATTTTTTATCATGGAGGATGTATACATAGTAGCTTACATATAATGCCAGTATAGATGGGGCCACTTGTGGCATGGACAAGACATTTTGTTTCAAGAGTGTTACACAGCTTTCATGAAATTGTAAATTATATTGTTGTCCTAATTAATAACTCTATAAAAAGTAACAGAATAATTACAAATGAGCATTTTTGATGTCACAAAGCAAAAACATTGGCTTTGTATGGACACATGATTAAGTGAGAGAACATTCTTTTTGGACACTTTTCTGACACAACATGTTCGGGAAGAAAGGGCGATAGAGGATTTCTACGAGTGGGATCACCCCGTAATGAACTGTATTGAATATTATAATGAGTAGAATATCATCGAACTGTGTCCATGGATTGCTAACTTTGGTCACTAGGATATTTTGATTCAATCTGACACCTTGGCATATTTTTGAAAGGTTTTCTTGGATAGCTTTCATATTATTATAAGTTGGCGGTTTAGTGGAGTTGACTCTCCAGCTAACCCATCGGACATTTGGGCAGGTAACCACTCTATTTTTGCCGGTCACACGCTATTTTTGCCGGTTTTGACCGGCAAACCGGCACTTTTCGCGGACTCTGCACAACGACCAAAATGATTTAGTTCGTGCCTTTTGGATAGTACCTGGTTTTGTCAAATTGTTTAATCGTCTAATTGGGCAGACTATCAAATGACAACTCCTATTTGGTTGTAAAATATACATGTCTGTTTTTCTGTACTAAATCTCAAATGCGATTAAAAGGTCCATAGTGAGGCAGGAAATGGTCGCAGTTGAATGATTTCTGGTGCAATTATGCTTGTTGACGAATGAATCAATACCATCTATTTGGTTTTGGCCAAAAAAATTGATCTGCAAAAATATGATCTAAAATCAAGTGTACTCTTTCCTTTGTGGGTGATTGTGTTAAGTTTAGATTGCAATGGATAATACTTGTATTAAAAAAATGCGTATCTTTGATATATTCTATATATTATGAGAAAACAACAATTTGGCAATTTTGCAGTGAAAATGAATGGGTCTGGTTCTCTTCACGAATACAAAAAGACACTGATTGTCGGAGTGACTTTAAACTTTCATACCTTTCAAACTTGGCGTTCTCCATTTTTTGTTGTTCCAATATTCAGGAGCAATGTAGATAACTTTTGCGCCAAGCTAGAAAAAAAAACAATCGATAGAGCAGTGTACACTGCTAACATTACTTAAAGGAGCAGGGTCATTCCACGGTAACTGAGTCTTTTGTGTCACTCAAGCTGTTTACAGCAAAGTCACAATATTAGGATTTTGTTTCTAATCATATGCCTTTCCCCTCTTTTAAAGAAGTTATTTTCATTGTTAAATGGAAATTATCAGCTACTGCTTATATAGTGCACCCTTCACAATATCTGAAATATATCCAAAAAGTGATGTCACAGAAAATTCTTCTTTCAATTATCATTCGTTTTTTAACCTTGTCAAATCAATGTAAACATTTGTGGTGGGTCTAAATCTCAGGACAACTACTCCACATACTTGTATCCCAAAACCGACTGAATTTTTCCTCTTCTATGTATACTGTGGGAAACAAAATGACCTTGTCACCAGAAAACATGTCACTGGTGTTACTGTTACTTATTAAATAAAGCATGGCTGTAAAAGGAATGCTCCCTTCTATCTTTGGTCTAATAAGATAAGATAGATAAGATAAGATAAAACTTTATTTAACGTCGGTGATGAAACAGTAAAACAATATCACAAGCTGCAAAGCTTTTAGCCGACAGTTAAAATAACACAATAAGATGAATGATGTGGAATTATATACAAAATGATAAATGAACTTGATTACTTAGATTCATCTAGAGGGTATTTCTTAAGCATAAAATACATGATCCACATTCACAATTCATAAATACATTGTTTTTCCTTATGGCAGTCTTGAAAGAGCAAATATCTTCAGAAAATTTAACATGAGATGGCAGAATATTCCATAATGAGGGACCTTGGTATCTGATTGACCTTTTACCATATTGAATTGTATAAAATTTAGGTTGGATCAACTTATTGTTATCCCGCATGTTGTATGGAGATACTTGCTTTGGGAAAAAAGAACTATCATTCGGAGGTGCTAACTCATTTAGAACCCTGTAAACAAATTCTGCTAAATTGTTTTTGTAAGTTACATGTAACATTGTTTTGCCAGTTTTTGCAAGTAAGTCATTATATGTGCTGATGTGATCATTACAGACTAGCCTTAGAGCTCTTACATTTAGTTTTTCAATTTTTCTATCTTGCGCAATTGAGAAACTGTGATACGCAACAGAGCAATACACAAAGTTCGAGGCCACAAATGCCTCATATATCCTTAACCTGCCCTCATAGTCTACATACTTGCATAATCTTTGTAAAGCATTTATCTGTCTGGCAGCTTTTTTGGACACAATTGACGTATGATGATTGAAGTTCAACTTCCGGTCAATGTGAACGCCCAACAATTTCACTACAGATTCAGTTTTAACTGTGACATTTTCAATTTTGAATTCCATTTCAGTATCCTCCCTACTGAAACATATAGCTTGGAATTTTGAAGGGTTTGCCTTCATGTAATTTACTCTAAACCATGAAATAGCTTTTTCAGAAGCTTTTTCGAGGGACTTCTTAACAATCGATTTATCCTCATGACAGTACGACAGTGTGTTGTCATCTGCGTAATTATACACTTCGCAGACATTATTTAACTCCATCAAAAAGTCATTAATAAATATGTTGAACAAAAGAGGGCCCATAATAGATCCTTGCGGAACACCAGTTTTCAGGTTCATCCATTCACTTCAGATGTTACCTAACCTAACGGATTGTTTTCGATTTCTAAGGTAGTCTAGGATAAAGGAGCAAGCTTGTACTGAAACACCATAAGCATGTAGTTTCATATATATTTTTATCCAAATATGACACATTCACGCGTGGTAGTGAGCGCACATACACGCGCGTGTACATGTAATTGCGCGCATCATTACGCGTGTATATGTGTTCACGATCACCTGTGTACATGTCATCCAGCGCATGCGTGTATGTGCCATCTAGCACACGCGTGTATGTGACATCGTGAATGTGCCATCCAGCGCAAGCTTGGACATGCAATCCAGCGCAAGCTTGGACATGCCATCCAGCGCAAGCTTGGACATGCTATCCAGCGCAGTATTGCATGTATGCAAATATACATTGTAGGGAAATCTCAGCCCAGTGGCGTATCAATTGCGGGGGTCTTAAATAGAGACATGGGATACTGACTCCTTTTTAAAGTACCCATGTAGTGGCCTTATATCGGCCAGTGGTTGATTCAACCCCCCCCCCATGACCCGGTCTGGTTCCGCCACTGGTGGTCTGTCTCCAATATGGATATGTGCATTTAAACTGCCCATATGCGCTGGAAAGCATGTCCACTTGTGTGCTGGAAAGCATGTCCACAGGTGCGCTGGAAAGCATGTCCACTCATGCGCTGGAAAGCATGTACACGAATCCAAAATCTTCACGCGTGCGCGTTGTAGCACATCCACGCGCGTGTATGTGTCAAATCTTGCACATCCACGAGTCCCAAAAACGTGTATGTGCGCGCTAGCGCATGCGTGGATATGTCATATTTGGATAAAAATATACCTCGTAGTTTAGCAATTAGAAGTCCATGGGGTAAACTGTCGAAAGCTTTAGAAAGATCTATCAATACACATCCTACATTGCAATTGTTGTCAAGGGCTTTTCTCCAATTTTCTATACATTTGACAAGTACATTGTTACAGCTATACAATTTACGGTAAGCAGAAAGATCACTTGACAGTGAGCTGGACATAAAATCAAGGAGTTGATCACATAATTATGACATTTTCAAAAATCTTGGAAGTTGAAGGAAGTACACTTAATGGTCTATAGTTTTCTTTAGCTAGCTGGTCTGACTTTTTATAAAGTGGCGTAACTTCAGCCTTTTTATTGTAGTCTGGAAATTTGGAAGTTGCCATGCTTTTATTTACTATTTTTGTTAGAGAGTCACTAATATGGTTTGAGCCTAACTTTAGAAGTTTTGGTGAAATGTAATCAAAGCCAGTTGCTTTGTTTGGCTGGAGATGTTTGAGTTTGTTTAGTACAATTGAAGGTTTAACTGAAGTAAAGCTAAAGTGTTGTTCATTGGTTACATGTTGGCGGATTAAATTTATACTTGGGTGATCCTTGTAGAGGTCAATGACCTGATCAGCTGACATTTCATTCACTTCATTTGGCTCACAAAAATCATTAGTTACATTTATGAAGTATTTGTTGAAAGTGTTGCTGACATCTATTGGCTTACTAATAAGAGAGTTGTTCTCATAAAGTGTTATATTTTGATTGCTCAACTTCACATTATTAGTCATGAAGGGTTTGACAATTTCCCAAAAATGTTTCCCTTTACTTTTTTGATTATTACAATTTTCTTCAAAGTAATTTCTAAGCGACTTTCTTTTTATCTTTGTCACAAGATTTCTCTGTTTCTTAAATTTTTGGAATGCTGAATCATCTTTGGAATTTTGAAATTTTCGTCTTAGTGCAGCTTTGACATTTATGGCTTTTCTTAGATTATCATTCATATAAGGAAGTTGTTTGTATTTGACAATTTTCTGTTTTCTAGGAGCATTTTTATCAATTACATCTAACAATAAAGAATTGTGGAACCATAACTGGTCGTCTACATCATCAAACAAATGTGATACATGGAACGGTGCCCTCTCTAAATCGCAAATGTACTGTTCTTCACTAAATTTTTTAAAAGACCGATAATGCACTATTTTTGGCTCATTTGATGGACATGTGAGTTTAGTTGCTGCGCCTATGAGGTTATGGAAATCACTTATCCCTAAACACAAGTTAAGCGTTTGTTTGATAGATTTTGGATTGCTTGTTAGAATTATATCAAGAAGAGTTGGGTTTTCAGTGCTTTTGAAACAAGTGGGACCTTTTATCACCTGTTTAAGATCATAATTATCACATAATTGCATTAAATGGTTAGAAGTATGAAGAAAGTTGATATTTAGATCCCCTATCACATAAATATCATTGCTTTCAGAAAAGCACTTGTTCAACATGGTTTCTAAGGCATTATTTAGGGCTATAGCATTAATACTGGGTGGTTTATAAATATGCAGGAAGAACATGTTTTTGTCTCTTGTCTTGATTTGAATTACTATGCTTTCAATACCATTTACATTTACAGCAATATCAGCCCTATTTCTGTGGGGAATTGAGTCTTTAACATAACATATCAATCCACCGCCATGGGAATTTCTGTCTTGTCTATGGATTGAGAACTGATCAATATGAAATTGTGCATTTGGAAAAGAGTTGTCTAATTTAGTTTCAGACAGAAACAGAATATCACTTAGACCATTATTCAAAATATTGTGTATCTCCATATACTTGCTTGAAAAGCTGTTTACATTTAAGTGAGTAAAAATCATATTTTTGGAATTGCGTTTCGAGAAATTTGACAGGTCCTCATTTTGGCTTTCTACACAATCATCATTTGACTTTGTACTTTGTTCAACATGATTTGAGTTAGCTGAATTGTTCATTGTTGGAATTACAGAATTTTCAATAGCACCAAGGTTAGTTATAGCACAATATGCAGCTACATCACAATTTTCAGATACACCAGTGAAATTATTTCTATGAATTCCATAAGTTATATTGGCCCTATTTGAAATCAATTCACAATTTTCAGCATTAAAGTCACAAACATTAAAATCACCAACATTTAAATCACCAACATTAAAATCACAGTTGACAATATTACAATTCGAGTCAGCATAGCTTCTGTCAGAGTCATTAAAATCAACAAGTGTCTCTACATTTTTCACAGTCCTGCAATGACCGGCCACATCTCCCTGGCCTGATCTCTAATGCGACTGCTGACAAAATTTCCTCTTGTGGCCAAGTCCATTGCAGGAGTAGCAGCGTAAGGGAGAGGGATGGCGGCATGTGGTCTTTGTGTGAGATGCTTCTCCGCAGTTGAAGCATCTCAGCTGCTGACTCCTTGCGTGGGGCTGCGAATGTCCATAAACGTTACGGGGAGGGACAACGGCGGGTCGTGGGGTGAAGTGGACAACGGCGGGTCGTGGGGTGAAGTAATGTACCAGGGTGCTTCTTCTGATGGACAGGCATCCATGATAACTGCAAAGTTTGGCATTTATATGTTTTTAGCGTGCAGGGTGGCTCTTCAGTGAGTTGAAATTAAGAACATTCTTTTTCTGTTTCACAGGTGTTACCCTCAAAAATGGTCTATAATTCTAGAATTTTCAAAAACTGCCTCAGTCATAGGATATGTCCTGTTTATAGAGATCAATCTTTGTCAACACCTGTTCAAATCATTGCATCACTGAGGGAGCAATTGGTATTTCAGAGCAAACTGTCACTAGTGTTACCGTCACTTGTGTTACTAAAAAATGGTTAACACTGGAGTCCAGTGGTAACACTAGTAATAAATGGTGACAGAAAATGCAATGAAATTCTTATTTTAATGGGAATTATTTCAAACAATTATGAATTTGGTCACTGACAGTTATTGTGGAATGACCCAGCAAGGCACATTCAAAGTCAGTTCCAGTTTTGGCTGTTTCAACTAAATATGGATGAACTGTCAAAAATTACAAACATGTAACTGACATGTTCGTAATTTTTGACAGTGCATCCGTATTTAGTAATGTCTGTGACAGAAATTTAATGATGACATGCAGGGTCAACAAAGCAGATCTATGTCAAAACATACCCAGGGTTACGTTTAAAATCAGGGTTACAATTAGGGTTCTCAAGGTTTATGGACAGTGTCAACTCTTTGTTTTTTCTTTGAATATCTGCTGCTGATCTCTTCATATGACAATTTTCTCGGTAATTAATGCACAATTTCTCCCTGAAATAGCCATTACTGGCAACAATAATGAAAAAAAAAGAACCTCACACTGATTAAGGGAGCAAGGGTATTGTTCATTGTTGTTGCCAGTTATGGCTGTTTCAGTGAGACATCATGTATCAAATGTCAGAGCAAATTGACATGTGAGAAGATCAGTTGCAGAAATTAAAAGGAAAAACCTCACGTTCTTCTTCAGCCCTAACGCTAACCTTGTCCATAAAACTAACCCAAATTTTGAACTTAACCCTGACCCGTTTTCACATCCGTACCGGATTGTATCAATGTTTATCATGTGTTTTGCTAAAGAGGTTAAGTAATTTTACTGATATTGTGTCAATGCTAACAATAAGTTAGATAAATAGTTTTAATCAACTGATCTCAAGTTACAACATGAAACTTGTTTTTGTCAACCGCACAGTCTTAAGATACGTTTTTGGAGCTGACCACTTCAGGATAAGCTGTGAAAGCATTCGTACAATCCGGTACCCTATTGACCCTATGTTATGTCATTAAATTTCTGTTGCAGACATTCTTGCATGTTCATTATTTTTGACAGTTCATTCATACAATTCTCACATTATTTAAAGGAGCAAGGCGGCAATCATAGTCAGTTCCAGTTATGACTGTTATAACTAAATGTGGATGTACTGTCAAAAATATTGAACATGTAAAAACTTCTGTTATAGAAACTTAGTGACAAAACACAGTGTCAACACATCGAATGTGAAAACAGGCACAGGGTTTAGTTTAATATTAGGGTCACAGTTAGGTTTAGGTTTATGGTTGGGGTTAGGGTTGGGGTTAGGGTTAGGGTTGGGGTTAGGGTTTGAGTTCAGGTAGACCCTGTGTTTTTTCATTAAATTTCTGCATCCAATCTCTTCACTGGTCAATTTTCTATGAAATTTTATGAATTATTTCTCGCTTAAACAGCCATAACTGGCAAAAACTAGAAATGTCATAACCGGAAACCGGTGAATGATGCGCTGCCCGGGTGAATCACACATGTATCCGTAGTTAGTGTATATCCCTCCGTGTAATATTTCAGTCAAATCTTGGCTCACAGGATCACTGCTGTCTTGGCTAAATACACATTTCCTGGCCATCCCACTGACCAAAACTATTCACCTGTCTTTGATTTTACTCTCCTGTCTTTCTCCCCAGGAGTAATTTACCAGCTTGTTATTGCTCTCTCATTTACGATTGGCAACACTGCTATTCCTTTAAAAAACGGGCAAGCACTTTTAAGAGTTGCTTGCATCTATCTATCTACCTATCTACCTATCTACCTATCTATCTATCAATCTATCTATGTGTCTAGCTGTCTATCTATCTGTCTACACAGCGAGCTTGAACAAACTTTGGGGATAAAAAAATTGACCAAGAAAACGACCAGCGCAATGATGTAGAGGAAGCTCAGACGAACATTTTGATGTATCAAGCAAAAAAATCTGTTCTGACTTTTCTTAGATATTTGAGTTTTAGATTTATTATTTATCACACCCTATTCTTAGCATGTAATCTCAATGAAAAAGTGATCAAAACTGTCCATTTTTCCTGTTAGGTAATATCTAAGATAAAAGTCAACATTCAGAAGTAAAAATATGTAGTCATTTTCTCTGCAGAAAGTATATATACCACTTCATCCAGACTGACAGGGTGTGATAAACCTATAACAGCTAACATTTCTGGCTAAAGGCCTGAGAAAATGTTTGCAATACCAGGTAGTGTTAGTTACATAATTCTGGTAAATAATTTTAGCAAATTTGGTCTCATCATCTCATTGTAACTGGCTTTGTTGAGATTTTTGTGCATTTTATCACAAATTTTGCCACCATGAAACAAGCATTTCGTAACAATGTAAAAGGATTGACAAAGTTGAGTAAATTATCAGGCAATGGATGCATCGAATGTTTGTAAGTGTCTGCTTCACTGTGGAGTTGAATCCCCTGATATTACATGAAAAGTCTTTTCAATAGGACAAAAAGACAAAAATAAGATTAAAAGCTATAAGTAAACAGTAATATTCATGCTTAATGTATTTTGAGTACTTAAAATGGATGTTGGGTGTTTAATGTTGATGTAGGTTATCTGGCATCCAAAATTAACCAATATTTTATTGCATAGAACATCAAAAATAGCATAAATTCAGTAAATTATGTGAAAATGTAGTTAATACAAACATGTACAACTATTGCACATTAAGACTGCAATGTATTTTACTCCATAATTAACTAAATGCTTCCAAACATTCTATCTATGCGTTTTCTGATGATTCACTCAACATTGGCTACACTTTACATGGTTGCAAAAGTGCTTGTTTCACAGTAGTCAAATTTCTTAAAAAACACATAAAAACCTGGATAATACACCACAGAGTTCAAAAGTGAGATAGATTCTACTACAATTATTCACCAGAATGATGAAACTGGGGACAAGCTGGCAAATAAACATATTTATAAATTTTCTGAGAAATGTTTACTGTTATAGGTTTATCACACTCTGTCAGTCTGAATGAGTTGGTATGTACTTGCTCTTGTGGCAATGACTGCATATTTTTACTTCTGAATAATGACTTTTATCGTAGATATTGCCTAACAGGAAAAATGAGCAGTTTTGATAATTTTTAGATGGAGATTCCATGCTAACAATAGAATGTTATAAATAAAAAGTTTAAAACTCAAATATCTAAAAAAAATTCCCAACAGATTTTTTCGTTTGATACATCAAAATGTTCGCCTGATCTTCCTCTACTTCACTGCACTAATCGTCTTCTTGGTCAATTTTTTTAACCCCAAAGTTTGTTCAAGCTCGCTGTGTCTATCTATCTCGAGGCCTTCCCTTCCTTCCCCCACTACATTCCTCCTTTCATTCCTTTGTTCATTCCTTTGTTCATTCCTTTATTCATTCCTTCCTTCCTTCCTTCTTTTCTGCATTCTTTCTACCGAATTTGTAAACACTGGATCTAGCTGGCACTAGAATGCTTTTAGGACAAATTTAGTATAAACAAGTTGTTGATAACAGCTAACTTTTACAGTTAACATCAAACAGGACTGCTACAAGGTGTTTCATGTTTGTAACACATGTTCATGTAACCTAGTTCCATGTGATAAATGGACATTCTTGAAGTATAAAGTATACGCGGACCTGCTTTTTTCACTTCTACGGGAATACTTGATATGTGAGCAGGAATTAAGGTATGTTTTTCTTTAGGCCTCTTATCATTGTCAGCTAATAGTACACAGTATCCTTGAACGAAGTTTAGGGTTAAAAAGAATGTACAAAGAATCTGTCAACACAACATTGTAGAATGTGGTCTCAGCTTCGATTTGATGTAAAGATAAAAAAAATCTGTTGGGAAAATTTTGAGAAAATTGAAATTAAAAATTTTTGGTTTTTCACACCCTTGTTGCATGCAAAATATCCATTATAGCATTTTGAAAACGATCTGTTGGAATGAGTTGAAGGTATAAATGCTTTCTTTGACCACCCTGGTGCCTATATTAACAGTTGAACAAATTCAGAATTATGATTAAGTGAATTTTAAAGGAATATATTCAGAAGGTGTTACAAACTTGCTAGACTACATCCTGCATTCCCAGAGCACGTTTTTAAAACATCTAATCAGCTGAACCTGCATAGGTTTACTGATTCATTGAGTGCTTAAGTTAAATAGGCAAACACTGCAGCAATATAGTCAATAATAAGACATATTTAGATATTTTATAGCATTTTTAAACCCATATTACGAGACATATGTCGCAACACTTTCAGAGTGCATCTCTTCATATTAATATCAAACCCTCTCATCCCAATATGAAATATGATTGTCTCAATTGTCCATTCCTCAAATATGATATTTTTGTTCAGGAACTTTATTTCCGAAGGCATGTTATAGATTTTCTTCAATTGTTCATAATCCTCAAATTAGTACTTTCTCCGTAGTTTTCACATCACTAATGCAATGAATTGGCAATAAAATACGTGTAAGATACAATTTAGAGTGTTTTCATTCTGACAATGAAAGAAAAATAAGTAATTTTGCCAATAATTACTTGTTTCAGAATTCCTGGAATGAAGTTAACTTGTTTAAAATGCTGATAACTGTTCCTTTTTGTTCACAGATAATCTATATTAAGTATGTGACTATAGTGTAGAATCTGTTGACTAATAGTTTAATAATACGTTGATTGCACAAAGGCATGATACTACTAAAGAACTGAATCTTGGAATTCCGCCACTACTAAATTCTAAGAAATAATCTCAATAATTGGCAAAAATGGGTAAAAAAGCAGTTAAAATCCTTCAGAAGACCACAAATTGCTACCTATATTTCAAATGGATAAAGACACTGTAATGAAACTTGGAAATGGCCATCTTAAATGTTCATTAGCCCACTGGCATAATTTTTTGTATTGATTTTAGAAAATAATTTTATCAAAATATATAATTTCCTTAAATATAAAATACAACTTACATGCAAAGCAGTGGTGAAGATACACATTTGCCAGATCCCAGCTGAAGGTATTAATACAGGTGTCTGCTGTTTATTGTCTGATAACAGATGTTTTGTGAATCTTTTTTGAAAAACGTCAACTGTTGAAATGCTAAAAATCTCACTTTACATCACTAAACAAGTTAACAAGGCATTTTCTGACACACTGGTGGTTCATTTACTGCTTTTCCTTAGTTCAAGAAATAATAAAGCCGAAATGGTCATGTTTATATATGATTTAAACACATTGTAATATTCGGTGAGTTTGCAACACCCCTAACTATTGGAAGTGATATGAAAATTAAAAAGGCTTTTCTTTGATTTGTTTTACCTAATTGAGTAACCTAATGTATAACTAAATAAAGGGTAATTCCATGTCATTTCATCAAATTTCAGAAAATTTTCCCACTCGACCGATTCAGAATGCCTTTAAAACTTACCAGGATGAAGGTTTCTTGCCTAAAAGCGCAAATCCCAAGTAATACAGTGACATCTTAAATAGTTTCTCTGAAAAAAATTCATGAAAAATTCGAGATTGTTCCTGAAATTTTCTAAGTCCAGAAATATGAAGGCATGTAACTCAGTCAATGTAAAACCTAGAGACTTGCAATTAGGCAACATGTTTTTAATGTAGCCCAGGTGTAAAAAATGCATTGTTTCAGCCACCTCAATGCATTTTCCTCTATTTCACGGGTTGTCAAAAAAATCTGAAAATTGCAGTTTATTCACATTTTTGTCCCAACATTTCTCAGTCGATATAACAAGTGGAGGTTTAATATCATAGTTGACGAATCTTTGCTATGACTTCTTAACATGTGTACAGTATCAAGCTAACCACACAAATATTCTTGGAGATGTATGGTCTGAAAAATGTGTAAAATTGGTCAACTTCTGACCGAATTTTACAAGGTATAGTAGCCTATACCAAAAAACTGAATACAACGACCTAAAGAACAACATCACATGTGTTCATATAAAAAATTTCAAGTTGGTATCTTTTGGCTTTATATCTACATAGATTTTTTAAAAATATGTTGTTTGTGTATTAAACGGGCATTATCCGAAGTTTTTAAGAAAATGTACAAATAAATCTGCTTGTGTTAGTAGTTTTTTAATGTATTCTGCTATAATTAAAAGTTGTCTTTGTGTATTGTTGTGGTTAGAATTCATTGACATTGTTCATGTTTCAGCTTAATTGGTTTATTGTTGTCTGAGTCCATAATGCACTTTGATCCAAATTCTACTATTGGGGTTCTGGTGGGGCCCATTATTATCATGGCATATTTGGTACCCAGCACAAACCATTTAATTTTGCCTTTGCCAGACTATGTGGATTCAGAAATTGTTCAAGAACATCATCCTCAGCTTTTGATGCCTTTTTGTAATTAAGAAAACCCATAATGATTACAAAAGAATTTGAGATGTTTAATTAATCTATTAACTGACCTAATCTACACAAAGCAAAACTGGTGATTAATGCCGAAGATGATATGCATTTGATAATGCCAAAAACAAATCAAGATGTTTTCGTAATCCATCAGTGTCTTTGACAACATAACAAAGTGTATTTCAGGTTGCTGCAAAACTTTTTTTTAGTGTAAGAAAATCATATCAATATGTCATTGATAAGGTGCAGTGCAATAGTGTGTATAAAAAAGATCACAAGAATATTTTTCGTGGCGAAAATGTATCAATATGACAAATTTATAATCTTGAAACAAGAAATTTTTGACATTTTGTGTAACAAAAGCGCCAACAGATACCAACTGGAAATTTTTTCTGTGAACACATGTGATGTTGTTCTTTAGGTTGGTGTATTCATTTTTTTGGTATAGGCTACTATACCTTGTAAAATTTGGTCAGAAGTTGACCGATTTTACACATTTTCAGTTTTTCAGACCACATTTCTGCAAGAATATTTGTGTGGTTAGCTTGATACTGTACACATGTTTAGAAGTCATAGCAAAGATTCTTCAACCATGATATTAAATCTCCACTTGTTATATCGACTGAGAAATTTGGGGACAAAAATGTGAATAAACTACAATTTTCAGATTTTTTTGACAACCTGTGAAATAGAGGAACATGCATTGAGGTGGCTGAAACAATGCGTTATTACACCTGGGCTACATTAAAAACATTTGGACTAATTGCAAGTCTCTAGGTTGTACACTGATTTAGTTACATGCCTTCATATTTCTGGACTTAGAAAATTTCAGGAAAAATCTGGAATTTTTCATGAATTTTTTTCAGAGAAACTATTAAAGATATCACTGTATTACTTGGGATTTGTGCTTTTAGGCAAGAAACCTTCATTCTGGTAGATTTTCAAGGCATTCTGAATCGGTCGAGTGGGAGCCATTTGTTGAATTGACACGGAATTACCCTAAATCATGATGTTTCAGTATCACTGAACTGCCATTTGATATATCTATAACAGATATTTTGCATGCAACAAGGGTGTGAAAAACCAAAAATATTAAATTTCAATTTTCTCAAAATTTTCCCAACAGATTTTTTTTATCTTTACATCAAGTCGAAGCTGAGACCACATACTACAATGCTGCGTTGACAGATTCTTTGTACATTTTTTTTAACCCTAAACTTCGTTCAAAGACACTGTGAGTAACTAACATGTCACATGAAATATTGTCCATTAGATTTTTAATATGATTGCACCATTTTCAATAAACTTCCTGTTGAGATTAACTGAGTACAAGGAAGCACTGACATAGACCAACTGCAAAAATCAAGTAAAAAGAATCATTGTACTTATATTTGAAATTAAAGAATTAGATTTGCCAATTCTACATAGAATTCAACTTGCATTAGAATTAGATTTGCCAATTCTACATAGAATTCAACTTGCATTAAAATAACACAAACTGGTAAGTTCACAACATTGGGGTGATATGAAACAATACCAATCAACACAATTGCATGTTTTTCAGAATTAAGTCTCTCAAATTTCGTTTTCTTAAATTTTTGGTAATATGACATGCTATGATATAAAATGCTATGGAAGTTCAGCACCGTGATGTCAGGACCTGCAGGGTCATGAACATTAAACAACGGGGGGCACCTCAGTAGCGACAGAAGACAGTCTTGGAGGTGTCTCCCCTTTACATTGATTTAAATAATTGTAAATGACATGTGTAATTTTGTAATGTACAGTGTAAAGGAATAAACTAGTGTCTGAGTCTGAGTCTAATTATATTTCTGCTTATATCTTGATCTTCAAATACTCATTAAGTCTGACATTCCATCTGCTTGTATATAATGCATAAATGATCCAGCAGACTAGCACCATTGTACATCAGCGATCCTTTTTCATGTACTACATGCCTTTGTGTTATTCATCGCTGAGCAATGCTGGTATTTTTCCATTTACGGCAGCCATACTGGTTTAATTTTGCTACCATCCTGATTATCTCCGAAGAAAACACAGCAACAGGTTTCATTTGTACATAGTTGGACTCAGCAGCCCAGAAAACCCCTATTTTGATGTATTACACAAGTATATAGTGTCACTGTGAGCAATTTAACTCATTTTTCTCATCACGGCAGCCATCTTGGTGGCCATCTTGGATTTCTCCTAACCTGCCAACGCCAGATGTCTACCCTAATTTTTCTTGAAGGCCAGACTATATAGTAACAGAATATGAAGTCAAACGCTCTCCCTCTCTCGTTCACACAAATGACCCCCAGGCCAAGGACTATTTCAGGGAGTCCCTCTGACACTTCGTGTCATCAGCATAAGTAGGGACTCGTGGAGTCTGGACAAGACCTGTTAAAAAAATATCTTTGCTTTATTTCACTGCTAAATGCTGTGATTCTAATTGCCCAAACAGTTGAATAACAGAATATAATAATTTTTTACGATGGAGATGCCTGCTTTATGAGCTATGGGATTTTGGTGAAAATTGTGTATAAATCGCAGAAAATAACAAAGCCTGACTGTCAAATTTCATGCTATATCTAGACCAGAATTGACTACAGGATGACATGTAGACCGAAATATGCTGGTGGGATCAAGACTGTCGGTAGGATTGAGTCAGCCTTTGTCGGACTAGACGACATGAGGGATATTATTTGAGAGCTAATAGTGTGGTTTATCACTTGGTACAACTCACACCTTCCGGATTCAATTTGGGTGAATATATATTATGAAATATAACAGCACTGTTTTTCGCAATTTGAACATTTTAGGCAAAAGTTAACATTAAAACTTAATTACTCAAAAGCAAGCTATTTCCAAGGTCAAAATTCAAAAATTTGTTATTTTTGTAGTTTCATTATTTGGAGAATACAATGTGAACTGAAATAAAACTAAAATTGTCTTTCATACGGGTTTAGTCATTCTGCCGTGCTTTTGTAAATGAAAAATGTTAACTGACGAGCAGATGGGAGTTGAAATATTATTGTACGCCATTGATGTTAGTATGCAAATTGAAGCTCTTGTTAAGACCTTTTCAACTTCATATTTATAATTCCGTGTGATTAAAATTGACAAAAGTATAGAGAACCGCCGGTTCGCGAAAATGGTAAAAAAAAGAAAGAAAATAAATCAAAACTTTGATTGAAAATTTACCCAGCAAGGAACAGTCGTATCTCAATTTCGAGAACAGTTTTGGATTCCCCAGGTCAAATGCCATCTTTTTAGCACTAGGCTTTTTTGGATTTGCTAGTCGCAACTAAAGCAGGCTGCACTCATGCACTAGCCCGCTCTAAAGCACGCAAAGTAAGTTGCACTTACCAGTCTAATGACATGACAGTCCAAAAAATAATAATGTGCAAGCACTTCAAGCAGCGCGAAATGTCAACATAATATAGGCTTACCAAGCATGGGGCAGCTGCCCTCATTAAAATATAGCAGTAGACTCAAAGTGGATCCAGACTGTCACGGCTGAATGCACAAGGCAGCCACCTGGCCAAGCACACTGAAAACATGCTGCATACAAATTCAGCTGACCTTTGACGCCGTGAAAAGAAGCCTATTTGTTTTCTTTATTAATTTGTATTGTAACAGTGGGGCACCAAAAGTTTATCGTCGTGATTTAAAATTCAGGAGAGGCTGTATGCTAAGTTGGAATAAGATTGGTAAGCAGGGGCACCCATGGTTATGGTCATAAGTTTTGGCAAAAATTCTTCTATAACAGCTAGCGTTTCGTGATGCTAAAAAGTGTATGCATGAAAACGCATCATTAATCAGAAGAAAAGTCTTTATTTTGCTGTGAATCAGAAGCTTGGTGTTTTACATCTAAGGCCTCGAAATAAATATTAAAACAATACTAATTTTCTCAAGAAATATTAGTCACCAGCATTTATTGATTTTATTTTCACAAGAATGTTAGTGCATGACTGAGCTTGGGTTTTTTCATCCATTATGTGAATATACGACGTTGTGTGATGATTTTACCCAGTACGCTCAGAAAGGCTACCATCACTATACCAATTGATGTAACACACATTCCAAAGCATGTCAGTCCAGTATAAGACCTCACAGGTATTACATCCAAATTCAGGACATAGAAGTGGTCCATCTTTAATTCTGCAAGTTTGGCAGCTATAACAGCAGCAAGGTCTGAGTCTCTGGTATCCGGGTCAATGCATATTCCATTGCAAGATTTTTCTTCACCTACCATAAGCTTTGTTGATTTAATTTCAATCCTTTGAGACTGAGTTTGTTTAATCTTTCAAGGAACTTTAGGATTAGTTAAAAAAGATTGTTCGCAGATACTGCCCATGAAGGGTAGATTCCTTGTTGGAAATTTTGTGAGAAGATTACAAGGCCACAAACAGCATAAGAACTCCGGCAGGATTAAAGTGCGATTTGTGAGTCGAGCTATTGGCAATGCAGTGAGGAGAGTTTTATAGCCGTCCGTTGCTCTGAAGGAGTCCTTAGGGACAATGTATGTCAGATATTTTTGAGTATCACTGGAGTAGTATCCATTTCTATCTACAAACCAGAGGTTCATTTCTTTAAGTTTGTATACTTTGTTCACTAGGCCACCAGTGTAACTCAAGTGAAACACAACACAGTTTTTAGCATCTGGTCCAGAAGAAGCGAACTGCGATCGGGGCATGAAAACTTCAGACCCGCAAAATCTTTGATGGGCAAGTGCTGAATCCTGAGGTCTTTCACATGTCGTATCAAGGCATTTGTGATGTGTTGATCATGGTGTTCTATATCCGAACTCATCTCCAATACACTTCTCTGAAGTTCAAGGGCTGGTTTGGTTGGCTTGAGAAATACAAATCCTGTGTTAAGCGCGCCTGTACTGTCTACCTGCGATATGTAGTCACAATCTTTGCACCTGAGGTATGGCCAAGAATTTTTTTAGGAAAATTATATCTGCATCTACTATCAGTGCATTTATTCCCATCTCTAGAAGGAGAATAGATGCTCTTGTTTTGGTAACAGTTATGCGATAATAATTCATTGTTACGGCATCGAAATTGAAACGCAGTGAATATCCATGGCAACAAGTTTTTCACAGGAATCAAGGCTAATGAATATGTAATTGGTCATGTTGAATTTGTTGAAGGAACTTTCCCACAAGTTCAGAGCAAACTCCTCCATGGCATGATTTATTATGGAAAACATCACTGTGTTATTGACCTTCTGTGCCAGGAAAACCTGTTTCAAACGCTCCTTTTGTTTTTCCGTAATATCTGCTTCCTTTGGCCTCGTGTTATACTTGTACTGGTAATAGTCCACAGCTAATGGGTAGTAATGTTGCCTCACGAGGATTATGTACATCACCGTGATAACTGCAGAGAGAAATGCCCCTGCAAAAGAAATTCTCAAGGTCACCGGTTTTGGTGACGCGGTATGACTTTAAAATTACGTAACTCAAGAACCGGTACTGCCAATGGAAAATAAAAAGCCCCGCAGGTGTCCCGTTTGGACACGTTTTGGTACCATCGACATGACTCTATGACTTACGGATTCTGAGATCCCGCGATCAACCTCAAACCATGAAAACGGACTCTGTAAAATGTGACCTTGACCTACTTTCATGAAAGTACGTAAAGGTGTTTAGAAATTGTCTAGGACATTTTCATGTACAGGAAAGTGAAATCCGGTAAAAACCGGATGACCTACATGCATTTGAAGTTTTGCAAAATTCGACTTTAAAAGGCTCTGTGACCTTGAAAAATAGGTCAAGGTCACTCATATTCAGAATTTGTAGTAAGGTCATTATAGACCATGTATATGAATTTTTTGAATATTCTACGAAGAAGTTTATTGGAAAGAATAATAAATAAAAACTAGTGGACGTAACCGCGAGCGGTAACAAAACTTCACCTACTGTGGTACCAGTAACTCGAACAGACACAAGTAGATGAGCAAGTAAAAGGTACATGGAAAAGTACACAGGAATCATACATAATTATGTAACATGCATACAGACAAGAATACAAGAATGTTTCCTGTACATTGAGTACATGCAAGTATGCACAGAAAAACAAGTACATAAACCAGTACATAAACCAGTACATGAACCATACATGAACCAGTACATGAACCAGTACATCCACCAGTACATCCACCAGTACATCTTCTGCTATTTCTGAGAACATCAGAAATACATGAAATTTTCAGGGTCTGGCGATCTTTTAAACCGTCATAGCTACGACAAAATGTTCAGAAGATGAAAACTAGAGGAGAATTTGGCCTTTTCAAATCTGTTTACAGATTCTCTGTATCTTAATTAGAACCGGAATTATCGCAGATTGAAATTATGGTACAATTCAGGAATATGAACTTTAGAAATACCTGAAAAACTGTAGTTTTAAACTTAAAATCACTGTATAACCAAAACGGTTCAATGAAAACATATATAATTTGCCAGGATTATGTAAACAGATGTTATAAAGAGGTCCAGGCAGATTGATAAAAAAAGGATGATTCCTTCCTTGTCAAAATAATGATATATTGTGAAAATTCGAAAAAAAAACATGAAATTTTCAGGGTCCGGCGATCTTTTTAACCGTCGGAGCTACGGCAAAATGTTCAGAAAATGAAAACTAGAGGACAATACGGGCTTTCCAAATCTGTTTTCAGATTTTCTCTATCTTTATTAGGACAGGAGCTACGGCCTTTTGAAATGACGCTATCTTTGAGAAATGTTTAAAAAAATCATAAATTTTTCGCTCGTTTTTTTACCTTTTGACCTTTACAGTGCAACGAAGATCAATCCGAGGACCTTGAAAATTTACAGGAAGCCTCTAAAGTATTGTAGCAAGTATGTCTACCATTTTTGTAACAATATCTTGATTCCGTCTTAGTTAAAAAATATGAAACGTCAAAAATGTAAAATTTTTTGACATGTTTGACCTTGAGTGTGACCTTGAAAAACATTTTGTAGGTCAAAATAAATATAATTTTCATAATGGCATTGTATGAAAAAGGGGGGGTCAGCCATGCATTGTAACCCTGTACAAGCAATATTTCCTTGTCCAAAATGTGGAAATGGGTAATTTTTTAACCTTTGTCGGTTAGCAATATTAAAAAAATTTTCATAAATCCGGCGATAGAGGTACACAAAATGTTATTAGATATTATGAATAAGCAGGCCAATGTTCATCTGTCACCAGTAAATCACGATGATATTTTGAAAAGAACATGGTGAAAAAAATTGCTGAAAATGGCACCTTTTCAAACTTTTTCGGGTCAAATGACCTTGAAAAATGAGGTCAAGGTCAAATTTAAAGGTCATCTTGGGCTTATTAGGTCTATGTTTAGGGGGGTTTACTATGACATGTTATGACCTAACATCGATATTTCAAGGTAAAATTCTCAAGGTCACCGGTTTTGGTGACGCGGTATGACTTTAAAATTACGTAACTCAAGAACCGGTACTGCCAATGAAAAATAAAAAGCCCCGCAGGTGTCCCGTGAGTTTGGGCACGTTTTGGCACCATCGACATGACTCTATGACTTACGGATTCTGAGATCCCGAGATCAACCTCAAACCATAAAAACGGACTTTGTAAAATGTGACCTTGACCTACTTTCATGAAAGTACGTAAAGGTGTTTAGAAATTGTCTAGGACATTTTCATGTACAGGAAAGTGAAATCCGGTAATAACCGGATGACCTACATGCATTTGAAGTTTTGCAAAATTCGACTTTAAAAGGCTCTGTGACCTTGAAAAATAGGTCAAGGTCACTCATATTCAGAATTTGTAGTAAGGTCATTATAGACCATGTATATGAATTTTTTGAATATTCTACGAAGAAGTTTATTGGAAAGAATAATAAACTAGTAGACGTAACCGTGAGCGGTAACAAAACTTCACCTACTGAGGTACCAGTAACTCGAACAAACACAACTAGATGAGCAAGTAAAAGGTACATGGAAAAGTACACAGGCATCATACATAATTATGTAACATGCATACAGACAAGAATACAAGAATGTTTCCTGTACATTGAGTACATGCAAGTATGAACAGAAAAACGAGTACATAAACCAGTACATGAACCAGTGCATGAACCATACATGAACCAGTACATGAGCCAGTACATGAGCCAGTACATGAACCAGTACATGAACCATCCACAAGTACATCCACCAGTACATCCACCAGTACATCTTCTGCGATATCTGAGAACATTGATTTTTAGGGTCATGTGATCTCTTTGACCATCAGAAATACATGAAATTTTCAGGGTCCGGCGATCTTTTAACCCTTGTAGCCGCAACGGATTTTGGGTACACAAAGCCGCAATGGGGGCCTCTGAGGCCCCCTCCCTTTCTCAACTCAAAAATATACAAAAGTTTAAATATTTTACATCAAAAGTAGTATTAGTATATTAAATTAAGTCAAATTGGAGGATAGTGGCAGTGAAATTGGGAACAAATGAAATTGTATAGCTAAGAATATTAAATAATGTTCCGTCCAATTTTCGCAATTTTGTGCCAATTCGATTCATTTTTGGAATATGCAGTATTTTTCAAGTTTTTCAAAGCCAAACTGTTCTGTAAATGATAGGGATTGCCTTCTTATTTCATTACAAACCTTTTTGTGGCCTAAAAATTGCAACAGATGAGAAAAGGACCACTGAAAATGGCCATTTTGGCTCTTGCCCTACAAGATCCATTCTTTCAGGGGTCCATTTCGAGCCATTTTTTTTAAAGAATAAATGTCCTGCACTTACATCACATCAGCTTACATTTACAAAATCATCACTATAGGGGTTTTTGATGATGCTGAATCCATTTTTGGAGGTTTTAGATCGCTAAAAGGTCAATGTGGCCTGATTTAAGGTAAATTTATACAAATTTTACTCAAAATGCAAATAAATATTATTTTAATTTTGTTGAAATGGACAGGGAGGCAAATACCAGCTCTCCAAACATACAAAAATGACTGTATTGAACCTAATTTGATCTGTTATAAGTGGCAGCACAGGTGCAGTATTCATCAACAATTCATATGACACACACAAGGGTGGGGGCCTACGAGGCCCCCATTGCGGCTTAGTGTCGGAAAAACGCTCAAACTCTTGCCAGTGACCATGTTCAATATTGATACAGTCTCAACTTTTGGATGTTGTTTTAAATTAGTTGGACTAGGATTACATAGAAATCTGAATGCGATTGACCAAATATTGTGCGAGATACAAAAGCGAAAAGTCCCAGGGGGGCCTCCGAGGCCCCCATTGCGGCTACAAGGGTTAAACCGTCATAGCTACAACAAAATGTTCAGAAGATAAAAACTAGAGGAGAATTAGGCCTTTTCAAATCTGTTTACAGATACTCTGTATCTTAATTAGAACCGGAGTTAATGCTGATTGAAATTATGGTACAATTCAGGAAAATGAACTTTAGAAATACCTGAAAAAATGTAGTTTTTAACTTAAAATCACTGTATAACCAAAACGGTTCAATGAAAACATACATAATTTGCCAGGATTATGTAAACAGATGCTACAAATAGCTCCAGGCAGGTTGATCAAAAAAGGATGATTCCTTCCATGTCAAAATAATGATATATTGTGAAAATTCGACAAAAAACATGAAATTTTCAGGGTCCGGCGATCTTTTTAACCGTCGTAGCTACGACAAAATGTTCAGAAAATGAAAACTAGAAAAGAATTTGGCCTTTCTGAATCTGTTATCAGATTCTCTCTATCTTAATTAGGGGCGGAGCTACGGCCGTTTGAAATGACGCTATCTTTGATAAATGTGAAAAAAATCATAAATTTTTCTCTCGTTTTTTGACCTTTTGACCTTTACAGTGCAACATAGGTCAATCCCAGGACCTTGTAAATTTACAGGAAGCCTCTAGAGTATTGTAGCAAGTATGTCTACCATTTTTGTAACAATATCTTGATTCCTTCTTTGTTAAAAAATATGAAATGTCAAAAATGTAAAATTTTTTGACATGTTTGACCTTGAGTTTGACCTTGAAAAACATTTTGTAGGTCAAAATAAATATGATTTTCGTAATGGCATTGTATGAAAAAGGGGGGGTCAGCCAGGCATTATAACCCTGTACAATCAATATTTCCTTGTCAAAAACGCGGAAATGTGTCATTTTTTAACCTTTGTCGGTTAGCAATATTAAAATTTTTTTCATAAATCCGGCGAAGGAGGTACACAAAATATGATTAGATATTATGAATAAACAGGCCAATGTTCATCTGTCACCAGTAAATCATGATGATATCTTGAAAAGAACATGGTGAAAAAAATTGCTAAAAATGGCAATATTTCGAACTTTTTCGGGTCAAATGACCTTGAAAAATGAGGTCAAGGTCAAATTTAAAGGTCAGTTTGGGCTTATTAGGTGTATGTTTGGGGGGGTTTACTATGACATGTTATGGGCTAACATTGATATTTCAAGGTAAAATTCTCAAGGTCACCGGTTTTGGTGACGCAGTATGACTTTAAAATAACGTAACTCAAAAAACGGTACTGCCAATGGAAAATAAAAAGCCCCGCAGGTGTCCCGTGAGTTTGGGCACATTTTGGCGCCATCATCATGACTCTATGACTTACGGATTCTGAGATCCCGCGATCAACCTCAAACCATGAAAACGAACTTTGTGCAATTCGACCTTGACCTACTTTCATGAAAGTAGGTCAAGCTGTGTAGAAAGTGTCTAGGACATTTCTATGTACAGCAAATTGAAATCCGGTTATAACTAAATGACCTACATGCATTTGAAGTTTTGCAAAATTCGACTTTAAAAGGCTCTGTGACCTTGAAAAATAGGTCAAGGTCACTCATATTCAGAATTTGTAATAAAGTCATTGTAGACCATGTATATGAATTTTTTAAAAATTTTCCGAAGAGGTTTGTTGGGAAGAATAATAAATAATACCGATTACAAGAAACTTCACCTATGTGTAGGTGAAGTTTAACTAGTGGACGTAACCGCGAGCGGTAACAAAACTTCACCTACTGTGGTACCAGTAACTCTAACAGACACAAGTAGATGAGCAAGTAAAAGGTACATGGAAAAGTACACAGGATTCATATATAATTATGTAACATGCATACAGACAAGAATACAAGAATGTTTCCAGTACATTGAGTACAAGCAAGCATGCACAGAAAAACGAGTACATAAACCAGTACATGAACCAGAGCATGAACCATACATGAACCAGTACATGAACCAGTACATGAACAGGTACATGAACCAGTACATCCATCAGTACATGAAACAGTACATCCACCAGTACATCCACCAGTACATCTCTGAGAACATCGATTTTTCAGGGTCATGTGATCTCTTTGACTATCAGAAATACATGAAATTTTCAGGGTCCGGCGATCTTTTAAACTGTCATAGCTACGACAAAATGTTCAGAAGATGAAAACTAGAGGAGAATTTGGCCTTTTCAAATCTGTTTACAGATTCTCTGTATCTTAATTAGAACCGGAGTTATTGCAGATCGAAATTATGGTACAATTCAGGAATATGAACTTTAGAAATACCTGAAAAACTGTAGTTTTTAACTTAAAATAACTGTATAACCAAAACGGTTCTATGAAAACATATATAATTTGCCAGGATTATGTAAACAGATGTTACAAAGAGGTCCAGGCAGGTTGATCAAAAAAAGATGATTCCTTCCTTGTCAAAATAATGATATATTGTGAAAATTTGAAAAAAAACATGAAATTTTCAGGGTCCGACGATCTTTTTAACCGTCGGAGCTACGACAAAATGTTCAGAAAAAGAAAACTAGAAGAGAATATAGGCTTTCCAAATCTGTTTTCAGATTCTCTCTATCTTAATTAGGTCCGGAGCTACGGCCGTTTAAAATGGCGCTATCTTTGAGAAATGTGAAAAAAAATCATAAATTTTTCGCTCGTTTTTTGACCTTTTGACCTTTACAGTGCCACGTAGGTCAATCCGAGGACCTTGATAATTTACAGGAAGCCTCCAGAGTATTGTAGCTAGTATGTCTACCATTTTTGTAACAATATCTTGATTCCTTCTCTGTTAAAAAATATGAAATGTCAAAAATGTAAAAATTGTTGACATGTTTGACCTTGAGTTTGACCTTGAAAAACATTTTGTAGGTCAAAATAAATATGATTTTCATAATGGCATTGTATGAAAAAGGGGGGGTCAGTCATGCATTGTAACCCTGTACAATCAATATTTCCTTGTCAAAAACGCGGAAATGTGTCATTTTTTAACATTTGTCGGTTAGCAATATTAAAAAAATTATCATAAATCCGGCGAAGGAGGTAGACAAAATATGATTAAATATTATGAATGAGCAGGCCAAGGTTAATCTGTCCCCAGTAAATCATGATGATATCTTGAAAAGAACATGGTGAAAAAAAATGCTGAAAATGGCACTTTTTCTATCTTTTTCGGGTCAAATGACCTTGAAAAATGAGGTCAAGGTCAAATTTAAAGGTTGATTTGAGCTTATTAGGTGTATGTTTGGGGGGGTTTACTATGACATGTTATGAGCTTACATCGATATTTCAAGGTAAAATTCTCAAGGTCACCAGTTTTGGTGACGCGGTATGACTTTAAAATTACGTAACTCAAGAACCGGTACTGCCAATGGAAAATAAAAAGCCCCGCAGGTGTCCCGTGAGTTTGGGCACGTTTTGGCACCATCGACATGACTCTATGACTTACGGATTCTGAGATCCCGCGATCAACCTCAAACCATGAAAACGGACTTTGTAAAATGTGACCTTGACCTACTTTCATGAAAGTACGTAAAGGTGTTTAGAAATTGTCTAGGACATTTTCATGTACAGGAAAGTGAAATCCGGTAATAACCGGATGACCTACATGCATTTGAAGTTTTGCAAAATTCGACTTTAAAAGGCTCTGTGACCTTGAAAAATAGGTCAAGGTCACTCATATTCAGAATTTGTAGTAAGGTCATTATAGACCATGTATATGAATTTTTTGAATATTCTACGAAGAAGTTTATTGGAAAGAATAATAAACTAGTAGACGTAACCGCGAGCGGTAACAAAACTTCACCTACTGTGGTACCAGTAACTGGAACAGACACAAGTAGATGAGCAAGTAAAAGGTACATGGAAAAGTACACAGGAATCATACATAATTATGTAACATGCATACAGACAAGAATACAAGAATGTTTCCTGTACATTGAGTACATGCAAGTGTGCACAGAAAAACCAGAACAGATAAACCAGTACATGAACCAGCGCATGAACCATACAGGTACCAGTATAGGAACCAGTACATGAACCAGTACATGAACCAGTACATGAACCAATACATGAACCCGTACATCCACCAGTACATCCACCAGTACATCTTCTGCGATTTCTGAGAACATCGATTTTTCAGAGTCATGTGATCTCTTTGACCATCAGAAATACATGAAATTTTCAGGGTCCGGCGTTCTTTTAAACCGTTATAGCTAGGACAAAATGTTTACAAGATGAAAACTAGAGGAGAATTTGGCCTTTTCAAATCTTTTTACAGATTCTCTTTATCTTAATTAGAACCGGAGTTATCGCAGATTGAAATTATGGTACAATTCAGGAATATGAACTTTAGAAATGCCTGAAAAAATGTAGTTTTTAACTTAAAATCACTGTATAACCAAAACAGTTTGATGAAAACATACATAATTTGCCAGGATTATGTAAACAGATGTTACAAAGAAGTGCAGGCAGGTTGATAAAAAAAGATGATTCTTTCCATGTCAAAATAATGATATATTGTGAAAATTCGACAAAAAACATGAAATTTTCAGGGTCTGGCGATCTTTTTAACCGTCAGAGGTACGACAAAATGTTCAGAAAATGAAAACTAGATGAGAATTTGGCCTTTCCGAATCTGTTTTCAGATTCTCTCTATCTTAATTAGGACCGGAGCTACGGTCGTTTGAAATGACGCTATCTTTGGGAAATGTGAAAAAAACAATCATGAATTTTTTGCTCGTTTTTCGACCTTTTGACCTTTACAGTGCAACGTAGGTCAATCCGAGGACCTTGCAAATTTACAGGAAGCCTCTAGAGTATTGTAGCAAGCGTGTCTACGATTTTTGTAACGATATCTTGATTTCTTCTCTGTTAAAAAATATGAAATGTCAAAAATGTAAAATTTTTTGACATGTTTGACCTTGAGTTTGACCTAGAAAAACATTTTGTAGGTCAAAATAAATATAATATTCATAATGGCATTGTATGAAAAAGGGGGCGTCAGCCATGCATTGTAACCCTCTACAATCCATATTTCCCTTTCAAAAACGCAGAAATGTGTCATTTTTTAACCTTTGTCGGTTAGCAATATTAAAAAATTTTTCATAAATCCAGCAAAAGAGGTAGACAAAATATGATTCAATATTATGAATAAGCAGGCCAATGTCCATCTGTCACCAGTAAATCACGATGATATCTTGAAAAGAACATGGTGAAAAAAATTGCTGAAAATGGCACTTTTTTTAACTTTTTCGGGTCAAGTGACCTTGAAAAATGAGGTCAAGGTCAAATTTAAAGGTCATTTTGGGCTTATTAGGTCTATGTTTGGGGGGGTTTACTATGACATGTTATAACCTAACATTGATATTTCAAGGTAAAATTCTCAAGGTCACTGGTTTTGGTGACGCGGGATGACTTTAAAATAACGTAACTCAAGAACCGGTACTGCCAATGGAAAATAAAAAGCCCCGCAGGTGTCCCGTGAGTTTGGGCACGTTTTGGCACCATCGAAATGACTCTATGACTTACGGATTCTGAGATCCCGCGATCAACCTCAAACCATGAAAATGGACTTTGTTCAATGTGACCTTGACCTACTTTCATGAAAGTAGGTCAAGTTGTTTAGAAATTGTCTAGGACATTTTCATGTACAGGAAAGTGAAATCCGGTAATAACCGGATGACCTACATGCATTTGAAGTTTTGCAAAATTCGACTTTAAAAGGCTCTGTGACCTTGAAAAATAGGTCAAGGTCACTCATATTCAGAATTTGTAGTAAGGTCATTATAGACCATGTATATGAATTTTTTGAATATTCTACGAAGAAGTTTATTGGAAAGAATAGCCCCCGCAGGTCTCGGGCCTCCCCGTGGCGGTGGGTGGTAACACTAAGGTGAAGACCTGTATCCTTAGTGGCCAACACGAGACAGTGCGCAAGCACACGTCTCCCCGACGGAAAAGGGGCAACCTGTTTGCCGTGGGTTGCGACCCGTGTTGGAGGATGAAGGGGTCCTGGTAGTTGAGTTGGGTGGGACTAAGTTGGCCCCCCCATACAATACACTACTTTGGCCTGGATTTCTCCCAGACGGGAGGCTGGATTGGCCCGGTCCAGTCAATCGGCTTGTCATGTTCTCAATAGGACTTTGGTCCTATTTGGCCATGGCTGATGGGCCAATCAACGGAGGTTATGATCAAGTATACGTGCCGGCCATGTCCTGTACTATGATTGCGGCTGTAATACTGACTAGCCTTTTGAGAGTATATCCTCCATGTATCCCTGGGACTAGGGTACTGGGCACTGCCCTACCCATATTGGTCTCCCCTTGTTGGGCTCCGTGGTGGGTGGGGACCATGAAGGATGAAACATAGAAATCTTCATGGATTTTTTCGAACACAACTTTTCTCAAACAGGATCTTTTAACGGTGAAACTGACCCTTGGCCAAGGTACATAGTACTGAAAGGTAAAGATGAGACATACCAAAAACTGTCCTCGGTGGTTCGTGCGAAAGCTCTCCATCAGGCAATCGGCAAACCTGAAGATGTCAAGCGATTTCCTAGCTCACTTTTGATTAAGTGTAGGGACAGACAGCAAGCCTTACTACTACTTGATTTGGAAAAACTGGATATTGCGGAGGTGGAAGTGACTCCTCATGAAAGGCTGAATTCTATCAGGGGAGTAATCAATTCATTTGATAGTCACGAGAGTTCAGATGACCAGCTACTTGACTGGTTTGAATTCCGTAAAATCCCGGTTGTGTCTATATATAGGATGGGAAAAAGAAAGACAAAAGACGGATCCACAGTAGAGACCCTTAGTCTCACTTTCAAGGGTAACCGACTGCCAGATGCCGTAGAAATCGGATTTGAGTTTTGTCGGGTACGGCCCTATATTCCAAATCCTCGGCGTTGTTATCGATGCCAAAGATATGGCCACATTACAAAGACATGCAGAAACAGAGTGGACATATGTGCCACCTGTGGAAGCTCAGAACACACACACACAAAGGATGCTCCGTGTGGCAATCCACCAAGGTGTGTAAACTGTAACGGAAACCACAGGTCATTCGACAAATCATGTCCAAAATGGACGTTTGAGAAAAAAGTCCTTGAGATCAAGGCAACTTCCAGTGTATCATTTCCTGAAGCACGAAGGTTAGCACAGTCACAGTGCGGGGCTAGTAGTTATGCCAAGGCACTCACTGGTGGAGATAGTGTGAATCGTGATGCAGGATCGCAGTTGTCACAGAGATCGGACCATCATTACTCTTCTGGACCCAGGTCCTCGCCCAGAACTACTCCCAGGAAAAGACTTGACCTAGACGCCACCTACAATTACTCAAAAAATTATGACAAAACTAACTCTCAAAACCACCAAGAGAAGTTCTGTGCACTGTTTGACCATGCAGGGATGGGTGAACTCCTTGAAGCACATGGGCATCACATTGAACAACAACATGACCAGACAGGCAAAACGCAACAGAAAGACACGCAGGCAAAATCAACAAAAAGGAAGTCAGACAACAGTAGTTCTGATGAAAGAACACCTTCAAAAATCCCAGCGACAGAGGTGGTAGAGTCAGACCTCAACGACACGTTTGAAACCGTAGACTCTCAACAGACCGAGGAAGAAGATATGGAGTCTCAAACCCCTCCCTCTGCGGCTGGAATAGTTCAGGACAAACAAACTAACAACACCTCCCAGACCCCATCCGCTGCTCCAATAGGTGGGAAGCCGGGTCAGGGAGGTCAACCAGACAAAACTAAAAACCCTACACAGGACAAACTACAACACGGAACCCCAACAACTCAAACACATCACCAAAAGAAAAGTCCTGACTCAAAGAACACAAGTCAAACACATCCAACAAGTACAAAAAAACCTGGCCCTCCAAACACAAATATGGGGGGAAGAACTACTAACACCAATCAAATTCTGAAACGTGACGAACATAAAGTCACGAATAGAGCCCCGTTAAGAAGATTTATGACTGAACAAACTCATTCCATGGACAACATAGTTCAGTGGAATTGCAGAGGTTTAAGAGCAAATTTTGATGAAATAAAAATATTGACATCTGAGCATAGGGCGAGCATCCTATGTCTCCAGGAGACCTACTTAAAACCATCCGACAACATTACTATCAGAAATTATCATATGTATAACTCATATGGAGAAATTGTCCATGATAGGGCAATAGGTGGTTCTGCCATTCTGGTCAGACAGGGCATAATACATACTTGCCTTAATCTGACCACCACTTTGCAGGCTACTGCCGTCCGCCTAACTTTACGTAAAACGATTACCGTGTGCTCCCTTTACTTGTCACCGAGTTTCCGGGTGACCCTACAAGATCTAAATAACCTATTTGACCAATTGCCTGCCCCCTCCATTATTCTTGGAGATTTTAATGGTCACAGCCCTTTATGGGGTAGTGCAGACCTGAATAGTAGAGGTGAACTGATAGAGGACTTTATAAATGGAAATAATCTTTGTGTCTTCAATGATGGGTCAGATACATTTCTACATTCAGGACATGGCACTTACTCTGCTATTGACCTAAGTATAAGTGATCCAAATTTGTTTTTAGATTTTGAATGGAAAGTGCTAGAGGATACACATGGAAGTGATCATTTCCCAATCCTATTGAAATCGTTAAATGTTGGTCCTAACTCCAGTTTATCAAGGTGGAAATTCAATAAAGCAGACTGGAATCTCTTCTCAGAACTCTGCAACAAAAATATTACCCAACAGAAATATGCAGATTCCGATTCCCCTGTAGACCATTTCACAAAAGATATTATAGACATAGCAAATAAAGCGATACCGAAATCTCAAGCCAATCCTCACCATAGCCCTAAACCTTGGTTTGACACAGAGGTCAAAGAGGCTATCAAAGCCCGCAAAAGCATTACGTACCTTTAAATCTCGCCCAACACCAGAAAATCTAAATCAATTTAAAATCTTCAGAGCAAGAGCGAGAAGGATAATAAGACAAAAGAAAAGGGCTACCTGGCAAAACTATGTCTCTAAACTTAATACCCGTACACCCAGTTCCAAAGTATGGAAAATGATAAAGAAGATACAGGGAAGAGATACATCCACACATATTCAACATCTTGTCATCGACGAAGAAGAGATAACCACAACTGAGGAAATTGCAAATAGAATAGGTGACCAATTCGCATTTAATTCCTCATCGAACAATTACACCCAAGAATTCCAACAATTTAAAGAGAGGGCCGAGTGACAAAATTTAAATTTCCAGTCTGATAACTCTGAAGCATATAACACGCCCTTCTCCATGGAAGAGCTCATAGCGGCATTGAATAAGGCTAAAGACTCTGCTACTGGAGCAGATGAAGTTCATTATCAACTACTAAAGCATCTACCGGAAACAAGCCTTAAAATTATGCTGCAGATTTATAATAGAATATGGGACTTTGGTACATTCCCAACGCTGTGGAAGAAAGCGATAGTAATACCAATCCCAAAACCTAACAAAGACCACAGTGATCCACTTAACTATCGTCCGATTGCACTCACCAGTTGTCTTTGTAAGACCATGGAAAGGATGGTCAACAATAGACTAGTATGGTATTTGGAATCAACTGAAGCCATAACAGAATATCAGTGTGGTTTCAGGTCCAAAAGAAGTACATTGGACCATTTAGTATCATTAGAAACTTACATAAGAGATGCCTTCATTAAGAAAGAACATGTAGTTGCAGTATTTTTTGACCTAGAAAAAGCTTATGACACCACTTGGAAATTTGGAATTATGAAGGACATTCATGAAATGGGTCTCCGGGGAAGGCTTCCTCAATTTATAAATTCATTCCTTCAAGATCGTAACTTTCAAGTCAGAATAGGAAGCACACTATCCAACAATTTTACCCAAGAAATGGGAGTTCCTCAAGGAAGTATTATCTCTCCGACATGTTTTAATATTAAGATTAACAACATAGTCCGACATATCAAGGAGAATGTCAAGTGCTCTTTATACGTTGATGATTTCCTCGTTGCTTTTAAGTCAACCAAAATGACAAGTGTCGAACGTCAACTGCAACTTAACCTAAACAGGTTGCAAAAATGGTCATATGAGAATGGTTTTAAATTCTCCAAAAATAAAACGGTATGTATGCACTTCTATCCTCCCAGAAGCTTTCAGCCGGATCCAATCCTAATGTTAGAAAATTCGAAAATCAAAGTAGTAAACCAGTACAAATTCTTAGGAGTTTTACTGGATTCTAAATTCTCTTTATTCCACATATCAATGAACTTAAAGCTAAAGGTTTAAAATCTCTTAATCTTCTCAAAGTAGTCAGCAAGCTCAGTTGGGGTGGAGACACCACTGTATTGCTACGACTATATAGGGCTATAACCCGATCACGTCTCGATTATGGGAGTATTGTATATGGATCAGCAAGACCGTCTTACCTCCGATGTCTAAATACAGTACACCATCTGGGCATTCGCCTGTGTCTTGGGGCATTTAGAACATCGCCAATAGAGAGTCTATATGTCCTTGCGAAAGAACCACCATTGTCACTACGTCGTATAAAACTTTCGCTGCAATATTTTGTAAAACTGGCAGCATGTCCAACAAATCCGGCTTTTTACCCGGTATTTCAGCCAAAGTACCAACAAATTTATATGACTAAACAAAGTGTTATAAAACCCCTAGGGCTTAGAATGAAACCCTACTATGACATAATAAACAAAGACAACTGCATAGTTGCTGAAGTGCAGGTTCCATCCATATCTCCGTGGACCCTTCCTTCACCAATTTGTATTCTAGACCTGACAAGTCTTAGAAAATCTTCTACAAGTCCCCTGGAATACCAGAGCAAATTCCTCATAATAAAATCCCGGTATCAATCATACAAGTTTCTTTACACGGATGGGTCCAAAGATGGACTTCTGACTGGTTACGCAGTCACCTCCGCAAAGACAAGTTACTGTAATGAACGTATACCTGATGTGTGCTGGATATTCACAGCGGAACTGACAGCTATCTACAAGGCGGTAGAAATGGCAGTCAACTCGGAAACTAACAATTTTGTAATTTGCTCTGACTCAAAGTCTGCATTGCAGGCAATAGCCAACAAGCAGGTGGAAACCCCTCTTGTATTAGACATTCTTTTTACCTTAGCAGCAATGAAAGAAAACAAGGAGATTATATTTTGTTGGATTCCAAGTCATGTCGATATCAAAGGAAATGAGATGGCTGATCTTCATGCGAAGAGAGCCTTAAGTAAAAACTTAACGGACTATGTTGTCCCTTATACGGATTTTAGAAAGCATATCAATGATTTTACCAAGTATAGTTGGCAAGTACGATGGAATGCTTGCCAACGAAACAAGCTACGCACAATACTACCACACGTCATGAAAGATATGAAAATTGATGTGCACTCACGCAGAGAGCAAATCGTAATTCATAGATGTCTTATAGGACACAGCAGATTAACCCACTCACACTTATTAAACAATGACGCAGCACCAATATGCAAAGGGTGCCAAGTACCACTTTCGATCAAACATATCTTGATAGAATGTAATAACAATCTACATCACCGACCCTTTCAATCAGGTAATCTCAAACACTTATTCTTAGAAAATTCAGCGTCCAGTATAACACAGTTCCTCAGAGATAACGACTACTTCTACAAATTATGAGAAATTAGTTCCAGGATAATCTATCTAACCAATGTTGCCTCTAAATAGCCCACACTGGTGCTGATGGGGCGTAAAACACTAACTCACTCACTCACTCACTATTGGAAAGAATAATAAATAACTAGTAGACGTAACCGCGAGCGGTAACAAAACTTCACCTACTGTGGTACCAGTAACTCGAAACAGACACAAGTAGATGAGCAAATAAAAGGTACATGGAAAAGTACACAGGAATTATACATAATTATGTAACATGCATACACAAGAATACAAGAATGTTTCCTGTACATTGAGTACATGCAAGTATGCACTGAAAAACGAGTTGATAAACCAGTACATGAACCAGTGCATGAACCAGTACATGAACCAGTACATGAACCAGTACATGAACCAATACATGAACCAGTACATGCACCAGTGCATCCACCAGTACATCTTCTGCTCTTTCTGAGAACATCGAGTCATGTAATCTCTTTGACCATAAGAAATACATGAAATTTTCAGGGTTTGGCGATCTTTTAAACCGTCATAGCTACGACAATATGTTCAGAAAATTAAAACTAGAGGAGAATTTGGCCTTTTCAAATCTGTTTACAGATTCTCTGTATCTTAATTAGAACCGGAGTCATCGCAGATTGAAATTATGGTACAATTCAGGAATCTGAACTTGAGAAATACCTGAAAAACTGCAGTTTTTAACTTCAAATCACTGTCTAACCAAAACGGTTTGATGAAAACATATATAATTTGCCAGGATTATGTAAACAGATGTAACAAAGAGGTCCAGGCAGGTTGATCAAAAAAGGATGATTCCTTCCTTGTCAAAATAATGATATATTGTGAAAATTCGGAAAAAAACATGAAATCTTCAGGGTCCGGCGATCTTTTTAACCGCGGGAGCTACAACAAAACATTCAGAAAATGAAAACTAGGGGGGAATATGGCCTTTCCAAATCTGTTTTCAGATTCTCTCTATCTTAATTAGGACCGGAGCTACGGCTGTTTGAAATGACGCTATCATTGAGAAATGTGAAAAAAAATCATAAATTTTTCGCTCGTTTTTTTACCTTTTGACCTTTACAGTGCAACGTAGGTCAATCCGAGGACCTTGAAAATTTACATGAAGCCTCTAAAGTATTGTAGTTTGTCTATCATTTTTGTAACAATATCTTGATACCTTCTTTGTTAAAAAATATGAAATGTCAAAAATGTAAAATTTTTTGACGTGTTTGACCTTGAGTTTGACCTTGAAAAACATTTTGTAGGTCAAAATAAATATGATTTTCATAATGGCATTGTATAAAAAAGGGGGGGTCAGCCATGCATTGTAACCCTGTACAAGCAATATTTCCTTGTCCAAAATGCGGAAATGTGTCATTTTTTAACCTTTGTCGGTTAGCAATATTAAAAAAATTTTCATAAATCCGGCGACGGAGGTACAAAAAATATGATTAGATATTATGAATAAGCAGGCCAATGTTCATCTATCACCAGTAAATCACAATGATATCTTGAAAATAACACGGTGAAAAAAATAGCTGAAAATGGCACTTTTTCGAACTTTTTTGGGTCAAATGACCTTGAAAAATGAGGTCAAGGTCAAATTTAAAGGTCAGTTTGGGCTTATTAGGTGTATGTTTGGGGGGCTTTACTATGACATGTTATGACCTAACATCGATATTTCAAGGTAAAATTCTCAAGGTCACCGGTTTTGGTGACGCGGGATGACTTTAAAATAACGTAACTCAAGAACCGGTACTGCCAATGGAAAATAAAAAGCCCCACAGGTGTCCCGTGAGTTTGGGCACGTTTTGGCACCATCGACATGACTCTATGACTTACGGATTCTGAGATCCCGCGATCAACCTCAAACCATGAAAATGAACTTTGTACAATTTGACCTTGACCTACTTTCATGAAAGTAGGTCAAGCTGTGTAGAAAGTGCCTAGGACATTTCTATGTACAGGAAAGTGAAATCCGGTAATAACCGGATGACCTACATGCATTTGAAGTTTTGCAAAATTCGACTTTAAAAATAGGTCAAGGTCACTCATATTCAGAATTTGTAGTAAGGTCATTATAGACCATGTATATGAATTTTTAAAATATTCTACGAAGAGGTTTGTTGGAAAGAATAATAAATAAAAACTAGTAGACGGCCACCGCAGAGCGGTGACAAAACTTCACCTACTGCAGAACCAGTAACTCGAAATAGACACAGGTAGACGGGCAAGCAAAAAGTAAATGGAAAAGTATACAAGAATCCTACATAATTATGTAATGCATTGCAGTGCATGTATGCACGTATGCAGAAAAACATATATAGAACAGTATATGAACCAATACATGAACCAGTAAATGGACCATTGTACCAATACATCTACCAATACATGGACCAGTACATGGACCAGTACATGGACCAGTACATGGACCAGTACATGGACCAGTACAGATATGATCGATTGAAATGACGGTACAATTCATTAACATAGACTTCAGAAATTCCTGGAAAAATGTGGTTTTTAACTTAAAATCGGTCTAGAATTCAAACGATTCAATGAAAACATATATAACTTTCCAGGACTATGTTAACAGAAGTTATGGATAGGTGTAGAGAGGTTCATTGCAATAGGATGATTCCTTCCTTATCAAAATATTGGTATATTGTCAGAATTTGACAAAAAACATGAAATTTTCAGGGTCCGGCGATCTTTTATACCGTCATAGCTACGACAAAGTGTTCAGAAAAGGAAAACTAGTGGAGAATTTGGTCTTTCCAAATCAGTTTTCAGATTCTCCTTAACCTAGTTAGAACCGGAGTGACGGTAGATTGAAATTATGGTACAATTCAGAAATACGAACCTTAGAAGTCACTGAAAAAATGTAGTTTTTAACTTAAAATCACTCTGGAACAAAAACGGTTTTATGGAAATATATATAACTTGGCAGGATTATGTAAACAGATGTTAGAGATATGTCCAGACAGGTTCATTAGTAAAGAATGATTCCTTCCTTGTCAAAATATTGATATATTGTGAAAATTTTACAAAAAAGATGACATTTTCAGGGTCCGGCGATCTTTTTAACCGTCGGAGCTACGAAAAAACAATCAGGAAGTGAAAACTAGAAGAGAACTTGGCCTTTCCAAATCTGTTTTCAGATTCACCGTAACTTAATTAGGACCGGAGCTACGGCCGATTGAAATAACGCTTTCTTTGAGAAATGTGGAAAAATATCGTAAATTTTTTGCTAATTTTTTGACCTTGTGACCTTTACTGTGCAACGTAGGTCAACCCGAGGACCTTGAAAATTTACAGGGAGCCTCTAGACTATTGTAGCAAGTATGTCTGCCATTTTTGTAACAATATCTTGATTCTTTCTATGTGTAAAAAAATCGAATGTAAAAGAAGTACAATTTTTTGTTATGTTTGACCTTGAGTTTGACCTTGAAAAACATTTTCTAGGTCAAAATAAATATGATATTCTGAATCGCAGTGTGTGACAAAGGGGGGGTCAGTAATGCATTGTAACCCTGTGCAATCAATATTTCCTTGTCAAAAACGCAGAAATGTGTCATTTTTTAACATTTGTCGGTTAGCAATATTTAAGAAATTTTCATAAATCCGGAGACAGAGGTAATTAAAATATGATTAGATATTATGAATGAATAGGCCAATGTTTATCTGTCACTTAAAAATCATGCTGATATCTTAAAAATAACATGGTAAAAAAAATTGCTGAAAATGGCTCCTTTTTGAAGTTTTTTGTGTCAAATGACCTTGAAAAATGAGGTCAAGGTCAAATTTAAAGGTCTGTATGGGCTTATTAGGTGTATCTTTGGGGGGGTTTACTATAACATGTTAGCAGATAAAATCGATATTTCAATGTGAAATTCTCAAGGTCACCGATATTGATTACGCGGTATGACTTTAAAATTACATAACTCAAGAACCGGTACCCAAATTGAAAAATAAAAAGCGCCGCAGATGTCCCGTGAGTTTGGGCACGTAATGGCACCATCGGTATGACTCTACGACTTACGGATTCTGAGATCCCGCGATCAACCTCAAACCATGAAAACGGACTTTGTATAATGTGACCTTGACCTACTTTAATGAAAATAGGTCAAAGTGTGTAGAAACTGTCTAGGACCTTTCAATGTACCGGAAAGTAAAAACCGGTAATAACCGGATGAGGTACGTGTATTTGAAATATTGCGATTTCCGACTTTGAAAGGCCCTGTGACCTTGAAAAATAGGTCAAGGTCAAATTTTTCAAAATGATTCTCTTGTATTTCTGTAGGCTACGTATACAAATTTTTTGAGAATTTTCGAAAGAAAAAAGTTGGAAAGAATAATAACTAGTAGACGGCCACCGCAGAGCGGTGACAAAACTTCACCTACTGCAGAACAAGTAACTCGAAATAGTCACAGGTAGATGGGCAAGTAAAAAGTACATGGAAAAGTATTCAAGAATCCCCCATATTTATGTAATTCATTGCAGTACATGTATGCATGTATGCAGAAAAAGACATAGATAGACCAGTACATGAACCAACACATGAACTAGTAAATAGACCATTGTACCAATACATGTACCAATACATGTACCAATGCACGTTCCAATACATGTGCCAATACATGTACCAGAACATGGACCAGTACATGGACATGTACCAGTACATGGACCAGTACATGGACCAGTACAGGGACCAGTACATGGACTAGTACATGGACCAGTACATGGACTCTTATCAAATGACTGCAATTTCTGAAAACATAAATGTGTCAGGGTCTGGCGATCTTTTAAACCGTCAGAGAAACAAGAAAATGTTCAAATGAAGAACATAGAGGAGAATATGGGCTTTCCAAATCTGTTTTCAGATTCTCTGTAACTTAACTAGGACTGGAGCAACGACAGATTGAAATTATGGTATAATTCAGAAATATGGACCTTCAAAAATCCCTGAAAAAATGTAGTTTTTAACTTGAAATCACTCTGAAACAAAAATGGTTGAATGGAAATATATATAACTTGGCAGGATTATGTTAATAGATCCTAGGAATATGTCAAGACAGGTTCATCAAAGAAAGATGAATCTCTCCTCTTCAAAATATTGATGTATTGTGAAAATTTGACAGAAAACATGAAATTTTCAGGGTCCGGCGATCTTTTAAACCGTCGGAGTTACGACAAAACGTTCAGAAAGTGAAAACTAGAGGAGAATTTTTCCTTTCCAAATCTGCTTTCAGATTCTTTTTATCTTAATTAGGACCGGAGTTACGTCCGTTTGAAAATACGCTATCATAGAGGAATGTGAAAAAATATTGTAAATTTTTTGACCTTGTGACCTTTACGGTGCAACGTACGTCAATCCGAGGACCTTGAAAATTTATTTGGAGCCTCTAGAGTATTGTAGCAAGTACGTCTATCATTTTTGTAACAATATCTTAATTCCTTCCATGTTTAAAAAAATGAAACGTCCAAATAGTAAAATTTTTTGACATGTTTGACCTTGAGTTTGACCTTGAAAAACATTATCTAGGTCAAAATCAATATGATTTTCTGAATGGAAATGTGTCAAAAAGGGGGGTCAGTCATGCATTGTAACCCTGTAGAATCAATATTTCCCTGTCCAAAATGCGGAAATGTGTCTTTTTTTTTCATTTGTCGGTTAGCAACATTAAAAAAATTTTCATAAATCTGGTGAAGTAGATGGACAAAATATGATTAGATATAATGAATGAGTAGGCCAATGTTCATCTGTCACCTATAAATCACACTGATATCTTGAACCGAACATGGTGAAAAAAATTGCTGAAAATGACACCTTTTCTAACTTTTTCGGGGCAAATGACCTTGAAAAATGAGGTCAAGGTCAAATTTAAATGTCTAAATGGGCTTTTTAGATGTATATTTGGGGGGGTTTACTATGACATGTTAACAGATTAAATCGATATTTCAAGTTCAAATTCTCAAGGTCACCAATTTTGGTGACGCGGTATGACTTTAAAATTACGTAACTCAAGAACCGGTACTGCCAATGAAAAATAAAGACTCCCGCAGGTGTCCCGTGCGTTCGGGCACGTAATGGCACCAACGGTATGTCTCTACGACTTACGGATTCGACGGCACAGGGGTCAACCTCAAACCATGAAAATGGACTTTGTACAGTGTGACCTTGACCTACTTTCATGAAAATGGGTCAAGCTATGTAGAAACTGTGTGGGACATTTCCATGTACAGGAAAGTGAAAACCGGTAATAACCGGATGAGGTAGACGTATTTAAAATATTGCAAAATCCGACTTTGAGAGGCTCTGTGACCTTGAAAAATAGGTCAAGGTCAAAAATCTAGAAATTGTTTTCTTAGATTTTTGTAGGCTACGCATACAAATTTTTTGAGAATTTTCGGAAGAAAAAAGTCGGAAAGAATAATAATAAATAATAATACCGATAACAAGAAACTTCACCTATGTGTAGGTGAAGTTTAACTAGTAGACGGCCACCGTAGAGCGGTGACAAAACTTCACCTACTGTGATACCAGTAACTCGAAATAGACGCAGGTAGATGAGCAAGTAAAAAGTACGTGGAAATGATACAGGAATCCTACTGTAATACATTGCAATACATGCAAGTGTGCGAAAAACATAGACCAGTACGTAAACCAATACATGAGCCAGTAGGCTACATGCACCATTGGACATGCACCAGTACATGCACCAGTACAATGTACCCATGCAATGGACCAGTACATGCCCCACTGAGTACATGCACCAGTAGTCCAGTACAATGTATCATACAGTGGACCAGTACATGGACTGGTACATTGACCAGTATGTGAAGTACATGCTCCAGTACATGAACCAGTACTTGCAGCAGTAGTCCAGTACAATGTAAGAGTGTAATGTACCAGTACAATGTACCAGTGAAAAGGTTATTAGGGGTTAGGGTTAGGGCTAGGGCTAGGGTTAGGGTTAGGGCTAGGGTTAGGGCTAGGGTTAGGGTTACCAGTGCAATGGACCAGTACATGCACCAGTACATGAACCAGTACTTGCACCAGTAGTCCAGTACAATGTAATAGTGTAATGTACCAGTACAATGTACCAGTGAAAAGGTTATTAGGGGTTAGGGTTAGGGCTAGGGTTAGGGTTAGGGTTAGGGTTAGGGTTACCAGTGCAATGGACAAGTGCAATGGACCAGTACATAGACCAGTACATGGACCAGTACATGGAACAGGACATGAACCAGGACATGGACCAGTATATGAACCAGTATATGAACCAGTATATGAACCAGTGTATGAACCAGTGTATGAACCAGTATATGAACCAGTATATGAACCAAGTACATGAACCAGTACTTGCACCAGCAGACCACTAAAATGTAAGAGTGTAATGTACCAGTACAATGTGCCAGTGAAAAGGTTATTAGCGGTTAGGGTTACGGTTAGGGTTAGGGCTAGGGTTAGGGTTTGGGTTACCAGTGCAATGGACCAATGCAATGGACCAATGCAATGGACCAATGCAATGGACCAATGCAATGGACCAGTACATGGACCAGTACATGGACCAGTACAGATATGATCGATTGAAATGATGGTACAATTCATTAATATAGACTTCAGAAATTCCTTGAAAAATGTGGTTTTTAACTTAAAAACGGTCTAGAATCAAAACCATTCAATGAAAACATATATAACTTTCCATGACTATGTTATAGTCCTTGTCATACTTACGTGGAATCTCAAGTTTCTTTCTATGCTATTGAACTGTGATGTCAGAGATGATTCTATTCTAGCATTGCAATATATGTAAATTAACTACAAGCTGTGATGTCATTTCAAACTGGGTCAGATTCCCCAGCTTCTAACCAATGCGAATCTACCAAACTGAGCATCACAGTTTCAACTCAGTGTCAGAGTTAAAATTGTGTCTGGGAAAAACCCATGCAAGTGTGACATCACAGCCTCTCAGCCAATGGGCTGCCAGAACAAATATACATAACATAAGCCATGTGTTTACAAACAAATTGTCAAAGCCTTCTGTTTATACCAACTTCCATCAAAGTTTGAAGTTGTAAGTTAGCAAGTTTGTAGATTTATCAAACAACTCTGTTGGGATTATAACAGTTGTCTACTGTGAATGCTCACAAAGCTGCCATTTGGTAGGATTAGACTGGTGATTGCTGTGATAAATCATTGGGATAAAAAATGTAATGCTTCCTTCAATGTATCAATGTTTGAACTGTGATGACGTAGTTTACGGTCAGCCCATTGGCTATCAAGCTGTGATGACGTAGTTGTAGGGGCTATCCCTGATAAAACTCTTACTCTGACACTGTGTTGAAACTGTGACGCTCAGTTCAGGAGGATCAACATTGGCTAGAATTTGGGGAATCTGACCCAGTTTGAAATGACATCACAGCTTGAAGTTAATTTACATATATTGCAATGCTAGAATAGAGTCATCTCTGACATCACAGTTCAACAGCATAGAAAAAAAACTTGAGATTCCACGTAAGTATGACAAGGACTGTAACAGAAGTTATGGATAGGTGTAGAGAGGTTCATTGCAATAGGATGATTCCTTCCTTTTCAAAATATTGGTATATTGTCAAAATTTGACAAAAAACATGAAATTTTCAGGGTCCGGCGATCTTTTATACCGTTATAGCTACGACAAAGTGTTCAGAAAAGGAAAACTAGTGGAGAATTTGGTCTTTCCAAATCGGTTTTCAGATTCTCCTTAACCTAGTTAGAATCGGAGTGACAGTAGATTGAAATTACGGTACAATTCAGAAATACGAACCTTAGAAGTCACGGAAAAAATGTAGTTTTTAACTTAAAATCTCTCTGGAACAGAAACGGTTAGATGGAAATATATATAACTTGGCAGGATTATGTAAACAGATGTTAGAGATATGTCCAGACAGGTTAATTAGAAAAGAATGATTCCTTCCTTGTCAAAATATTGATATATTGTGAAAATTTGACAAAAAACATGAAATTTTCAGGGTCCGGCGATCTTTTTAACTGTCGGAGTTACGACAAAATGTTCAGAAAATGAAAACTAGAAGAGAATTTTGTCTTTCGAAATCTGTTTTCAGATTCTCTGTATCTTAATTAGGACCGGAGCTACGGCCGTGTGAAGTTACGCTATCTTTGAGAAATGTGAAAAAACATCATAAATTTTTCGCTCGTTTTTCAACCTTGTGACCTTTACAGTGCAACGTAGGTCAATCCGAGGACCATGAAAATTTACAGGAAGCCTCTAGAGTATTGTAGCAAGTGTGCCTGCCATGTTTGTAACAATATCTTGATTCCTTCTATGTAAAAAAAAATGAAACATTCAAATAGTAAAATATTTCAACATGTTTGACCTTGAGTTTGACCTTGAAAAACATTATCTAGGTCAAAATGACTATGATTTTTAGAAAGGCAGTGTGTGACAAAGGGGGGGTCAGTCATGCATTGTAACCCTGTAGAATCAATATTTCCCTGTCAAAAACGAGGAAATGTGTCATTTTTTAACATCTGTCGGTCAGCTATATTTAAAAAATGTTCATAAATCTGGCAAAGGAGGTAGACAAAGTATGATTATACATCATAAATAAACAGGTCAATGTTCATCTGTCACCTGGAAATCACGCTGATATCTTGAAAATAACATGGTGAAAAAAATTGCTGAAAATGGCACCTTTTCAAACTTTTTCGGGTCAAATGACCTTGAAAAATGAGGTCAAGGTCAAAATTAAGGGTCTGTATGGGGTGCATACATGTATATTTGGGGGGGTTTACTATGACATGTTAGCAGCTAGAATCGATATTTCAAGGTCAAATTCTCAAGGTCACCGATTTTGGTGACGCGGTATGACTTTAAAATTACGTAACTCAAGAACCGGTACCCAAAATGAAAAATAAAAAGCGCCGCAGATGTCCCGTGAGTTTGGGCACGTAATGGCACCATCGGTAAGACTCTACAACTTACGGATTCTGAGATCCCGCGATCAACCTCAAACCATGAAAAATGACTTTGTATAATGTGACCTTGACCTACTTTCATGAAAATAGGTCAATGTGTGTAGAAACTGTCTAGGACCTTTCCATGTACCGGAAAGTGAAAACCGGTAATAACCGGATGAGGTACATGTATTTGAAATATTGCAATTTCCGACTTTGAAAGGCCCTGTGACCTTGAAAAATAGGTCAAGGTCAAATTTTTCAAAATGATTCTCTTGTATTTCTGTAGGCTACATATACGATTTTTTTGAGAATTTTCGGAAGAAAAAATTCGGAAAGAATAATAATAAATAATAATAATAATACCGAAAACAAGAAACTTCACCTATGTGTAGGTGAAGTTTAACTAGTGGACGTAACCGCGAGCGGTAACAAAACTTCACCTACTGTGGTACCAGTAACTCGAACAGACACAAGTAGATGAGCAAGTAAAAGGTACATGGAAAAGTACACAGGAATCATACATAATTATGTAACATGCATACAGACAAGAATACAAGAATGTTTCCTGTACATTGAGTACATGCAAGTATGCACAGAAAAACAAGTACATAAACCAGTACATAAACCAGTACATGAACCATACATGAACCAGTACATGAACCAGTACATCCACCAGTACATCCACCAGTACATCTTCTGCTATTTCTGAGAACATCAGAAATACATGAAATTTTCAGGGTCTGGCGATCTTTTAAACCGTCATAGCTACGACAAAATGTTCAGAAGATGAAAACTAGAGGAGAATTTGGCCTTTTCAAATCTGTTTACAGATTCTCTGTATCTTAATTAGAACCGGAATTATCGCAGATTGAAATTATGGTACAATTCAGGAATATGAACTTTAGAAATACCTGAAAAACTGTAGTTTTAAACTTAAAATCACTGTATAACCAAAACGGTTCAATGAAAACATATATAATTTGCCAGGATTATGTAAACAGATGTTATAAAGAGGTCCAGGCAGATTGATAAAAAAAGGATGATTCCTTCCTTGTCAAAATAATGATATATTGTGAAAATTCGAATAAAAAACATGAAATTTTCAGGGTCCGGCGATCTTTTTAACCGTCGGAGCTACGGCAAAATGTTCAGAAAATGAAAACTAGAGGACAATACGGGCTTTCCAAATCTGTTTTCAGATTTTCTCTATCTTTATTAGGACAGGAGCTACGGCCTTTTGAAATGACGCTATCTTTGAGAAATGTTTAAAAAAATCATAAATTTTTCGCTCGTTTTTTGACCTTTTGACCTTTACAGTGCAACGAAGATCAATCCGAGGACCTTGAAAATTTACAGGAAGCCTCTAAAGTATTGTAGCAAGTATGTCTACCATTTTTGTAACAATATCTTGATTCCGTCTTAGTTAAAAAATATGAAACGTCAAAAATGTAAAATTTTTTGACATGTTTGACCTTGAGTGTGACCTTGAAAAACATTTTGTAGGTCAAAATAAATATAATTTTCATAATGGCATTGTATGAAAAAGGGGGGGTCAGCCATGCATTGTAACCCTGTACAAGCAATATTTCCTTGTCCAAAATGTGGAAATGGGTAATTTTTTAACCTTTGTCGGTTAGCAATATTAAAAAAATTTTCATAAATCCGGCGATAGAGGTACACAAAATGTTATTAGATATTATGAATAAGCAGGCCAATGTTCATCTGTCACCAGTAAATCACGATGATATTTTGAAAAGAACATGGTGAAAAAAATTGCTGAAAATGGCACCTTTTCAAACTTTTTCGGGTCAAATGACCTTGAAAAATGAGGTCAAGGTCAAATTTAAAGGTCATCTTGGGCTTATTAGGTCTATGTTTAGGGGGGTTTACTATGACATGTTATGACCTAACATCGATATTTCAAGGTAAAATTCTCAAGGTCACCGGTTTTGGTGACGCGGTATGACTTTAAAATTACGTAACTCAAGAACCGGTACTGCCAATGGAAAATAAAAAGCCCCGCAGGTGTCCCGTGAGTTTGGGCACGTTTTGGCACCATCGACATGACTCTATGACTTACGGATTCTGAGATCCCGAGATCAACCTCAAACCATAAAAACGGACTTTGTAAAATGTGACCTTGACCTACTTTCATGAAAGTACGTAAAGGTGTTTAGAAATTGTCTAGGACATTTTCATGTACAGGAAAGTGAAATCCGGTAATAACCGGATGACCTACATGCATTTGAAGTTTTGCAAAATTCGACTTTAAAAGGCTCTGTGACCTTGAAAAATAGGTCAAGGTCACTCATATTCAGAATTTGTAGTAAGGTCATTATAGACCATGTATATGAATTTTTTGAATATTCTACGAAGAAGTTTATTGGAAAGAATAATAAACTAGTAGACGTAACCGTGAGCGGTAACAAAACTTCACCTACTGAGGTACCAGTAACTCGAACAAACACAACTAGATGAGCAAGTAAAAGGTACATGGAAAAGTACACAGGCATCATACATAATTATGTAACATGCATACAGACAAGAATACAAGAATGTTTCCTGTACATTGAGTACATGCAAGTATGAACAGAAAAACGAGTACATAAACCAGTACATGAACCAGTGCATGAACCATACATGAACCAGTACATGAGCCAGTACATGAGCCAGTACATGAACCAGTACATGAACCATCCACAAGTACATCCACCAGTACATCCACCAGTACATCTTCTGCGATATCTGAGAACATTGATTTTTAGGGTCATGTGATCTCTTTGACCATCAGAAATACATGAAATTTTCAGGGTCCGGCGATCTTTTAACCCTTGTAGCCGCAACGGATTTTGGGTACACAAAGCCGCAATGGGGGCCTCTGAGGCCCCCTCCCTTTCTCAACTCAAAAATATACAAAAGTTTAAATATTTTACATCAAAAGTAGTATTAGTATATTAAATTAAGTCAAATTGGAGGATAGTGGCAGTGAAATTGGGAACAAATGAAATTGTATAGCTAAGAATATTAAATAATGTTCCGTCCAATTTTCGCAATTTTGTGCCAATTCGATTCATTTTTGGAATATGCAGTATTTTTCAAGTTTTTCAAAGCCAAACTGTTCTGTAAATGATAGGGATTGCCTTCTTATTTCATTACAAACCTTTTTGTGGCCTAAAAATTGCAACAGATGAGAAAAGGACCACTGAAAATGGCCATTTTGGCTCTTGCCCTACAAGATCCATTCTTTCAGGGGTCCATTTCGAGCCATTTTTTTTAAAGAATAAATGTCCTGCACTTACATCACATCAGCTTACATTTACAAAATCATCACTATAGGGGTTTTTGATGATGCTGAATCCATTTTTGGAGGTTTTAGATCGCTAAAAGGTCAATGTGGCCTGATTTAAGGTAAATTTATACAAATTTTACTCAAAATGCAAATAAATATTATTTTAATTTTGTTGAAATGGACAGGGAGGCAAATACCAGCTCTCCAAACATACAAAAATGACTGTATTGAACCTAATTTGATCTGTTATAAGTGGCAGCACAGGTGCAGTATTCATCAACAATTCATATGACACACACAAGGGTGGGGGCCTACGAGGCCCCCATTGCGGCTTAGTGTCGGAAAAACGCTCAAACTCTTGCCAGTGACCATGTTCAATATTGATACAGTCTCAACTTTTGGATGTTGTTTTAAATTAGTTGGACTAGGATTACATAGAAATCTGAATGCGATTGACCAAATATTGTGCGAGATACAAAAGCGAAAAGTCCCAGGGGGGCCTCCGAGGCCCCCATTGCGGCTACAAGGGTTAAACCGTCATAGCTACAACAAAATGTTCAGAAGATAAAAACTAGAGGAGAATTAGGCCTTTTCAAATCTGTTTACAGATACTCTGTATCTTAATTAGAACCGGAGTTAATGCTGATTGAAATTATGGTACAATTCAGGAAAATGAACTTTAGAAATACCTGAAAAAATGTAGTTTTTAACTTAAAATCACTGTATAACCAAAACGGTTCAATGAAAACATACATAATTTGCCAGGATTATGTAAACAGATGCTACAAATAGCTCCAGGCAGGTTGATCAAAAAAGGATGATTCCTTCCATGTCAAAATAATGATATATTGTGAAAATTCGACAAAAAACATGAAATTTTCAGGGTCCGGCGATCTTTTTAACCGTCGTAGCTACGACAAAATGTTCAGAAAATGAAAACTAGAAAAGAATTTGGCCTTTCCGAATCTGTTATCAGATTCTCTCTATCTTAATTAGGGGCGGAGCTACGGCCGTTTGAAATGACGCTATCTTTGATAAATGTGAAAAAAAATCATAAATTTTTCTCTCGTTTTTTGACCTTTTGACCTTTACAGTGCAACATAGGTCAATCCCAGGACCTTGTAAATTTACAGGAAGCCTCTAGAGTATTGTAGCAAGTATGTCTACCATTTTTGTAACAATATCTTGATTCCTTCTTTGTTAAAAAATATGAAATGTCAAAAATGTAAAATTTTTTGACATGTTTGACCTTGAGTTTGACCTTGAAAAACATTTTGTAGGTCAAAATAAATATGATTTTCGTAATGGCATTGTATGAAAAAGGGGGGTCAGCCAGGCATTATAACCCTGTACAATCAATATTTCCTTGTCAAAAACGCGGAAATGTGTCATTTTTTAACCTTTGTCGGTTAGCAATATTAAAATTTTTTTCATAAATCCGGCGAAGGAGGTACACAAAATATGATTAGATATTATGAATAAACAGGCCAATGTTCATCTGTCACCAGTAAATCATGATGATATCTTGAAAAGAACATGGTGAAAAAAATTGCTGAAAATGGCAATATTTCGAACTTTTTCGGGTCAAATGACCTTGAAAAATGAGGTCAAGGTCAAATTTAAAGGTCAGTTTGGGCTTATTAGGTGTATGTTTGGGGGGTTTACTATGACATGTTATGGGCTAACATTGATATTTCAAGGTAAAATTCTCAAGGTCACCGGTTTTGGTGACGCAGTATGACTTTAAAATAACGTAACTCAAAAAACGGTACTGCCAATGGAAAATAAAAAGCCCCGCAGGTGTCCCGTGAGTTTGGGCACATTTTGGCGCCATCATCATGACTCTATGACTTACGGATTCTGAGATCCCGCGATCAACCTCAAACCATGAAAACGAACTTTGTGCAATTCGACCTTGACCTACTTTCATGAAAGTAGGTCAAGCTGTGTAGAAAGTGTCTAGGACATTTCTATGTACAGCAAATTGAAATCCGGTTATAACTAAATGACCTACATGCATTTGAAGTTTTGCAAAATTCGACTTTAAAAGGCTCTGTGACCTTGAAAAATAGGTCAAGGTCACTCATATTCAGAATTTGTAATAAAGTCATTGTAGACCATGTATATGAATTTTTTAAAAATTTTCCGAAGAGGTTTGTTGGGAAGAATAATAAATAATACCGATTACAAGAAACTTCACCTATGTGTAGGTGAAGTTTAACTAGTAGACGTAACCGCGAGCGGTAACAAAACTTCACCTACTGTGGTACCAGTAACTCGAATAGACACAAGTAGATGAGCAAGTAAAAGGTACATGGAAAAGTACACAGGAATCATACATAATTATGTAACATGCATTCAGACAAGAATACAAGAATGTTTCCTGTACATTGCAGTACATGCAAGTATGCACAGAAAAACCAGTGCATGAACCAGTGCATGAACAAGTACATGAACCAGTGCATGAACCAGTGCATGAACCAGTACATGAACCAGTACATGAACTAGTACATGAACTAGTACTTGAACCAGTACATCCATCAGTACATCCACCAGTACATAGATCAGTACATCTGGAGAATTTGTGTTACCAAATCATTTTTCAGATTCTCTGTAAATTAAATAGAACCGGAGATAGGGCCTATTGAAATGATGACTATTCAGAAATATGGACTTTCAGGAATTCATGAAAAAAATTATTTTTTAACTAATAATTGGTCTAGAACCAAAATGGTTAAATAAATTATGTTAACAGAAGTTAGTGTTTTGTTTAAATTTAAGGCATAGTAGTACTCTACTGGACTAATAAAATGAATGTAACTGAATTAATTCTGAAAAATATGCAACTGAGTTGATTACTAATGTATCATATCACCACAATGTTGTGAATGTACCAGTTGCTGTTATTTTAATGCAAGTTCAATTTTATCTAGAATTGCCAGATCTCATTCTTTAATTTCAAATATAAGTGCAATGATTTTTTTACTAGATTGTGCAGTTGATCTATGTCTCTGCATGCTTAGAACTACTCAATTAATCTCCAAGGGAAGTTTATTCAAAACGCTACAATCGTAATTATATTGTATTAAAATCGAATGAACAATATTTAATGTGACATGTTATTCACCATTAGCTGACAATGATAATAAAACCTAAAGAAAAACATACCTTAATTCCTGTTCACATGTCAAGTATTCCCTTGGAATTTAAAAAAGCTGGTCAGCATATATATTTTTACTTCAAGAATGTCCATTTGTCACATTTAACTAGGTTACATGTTTGAGGGAACATGAAGCACCTTGCAGCAGTCCTGTTTGATGTTAACTGTAAAAGTTAGCTGTTGGCAATATCTTTTTTATACTAAATTTGTCCTAGAAGTTAGCTGTTATCAATAACTTGTCTGTACTAAATAGTATCAAGGTGGGGTTATTCTTAATTTTAATGGTCCATCTATTTAATTAACGATCATCATTATGTTCAATTCCATACAAGTGGTTTTACTTATTTCTTATTGTGTTGGACCAGTTTGGGTTGATGTGTAAAAATGCACACCCAAGCACACACTGGACCTCTGTTGGGTCCTCAACACCCTTGCAAGCCAACCTTGGCAACCCAAGCCCCTGGCCCCACTATTTGTGTCACAGTGGTGTCACTGCTGCTGCTGCTGCCGGCCTGCTGCTGCATATGCATGAGATGACCAGTACTGATTTAAAGTATGAACTGAATGCACTGACCTCACTCTGGCCTGACCTCAACCAGAGAAAAGAAAGTTTATTTGCAGCTATCTGTCTGAATGAATGAGAAATATGATAGAATAGAATAGAGCATGACAGAATAGAATAGAATAAAAAGATATTAGTTTATGTGAGGAGAGGACTGTGTGTGTTGTGTATTCCCTGGCTCTTCAGGAAAAAACATGAAATTTTCAGGTCTGCCGATCTTTTAAACCGTCATAGCTACTGCAAAATGTTCAGAAGATGAAAAATAGGGGAGAACTTGGCCTTTTCAAATCTGTTTACAGATTCTCTGTATCTTAATTAAGACTGGAGTTATCGCATATTGAAATTATGGTACAATTCAGGAATTTGAACTTTAAAAATACCTGAAAAAATGTAGTTTTAACTTAAAATCACTGTATAACCAAAACGGTTCGATGAAAAAATATAATTAGCCAGGATTATGTAAACAGATGTTAGAAATAGGCCCAGACAGGTTGATCAAAAAAGGATGATTCCTTCCTTGTCAAAATATTGATATATTGTGAAAATTTGACAAAAAACATGAAATTTTCAGGGTCCAGCGATCTTTTTAACCGTCAGAGCTACGACAAAATGTTCAAGAATGAAAACTAGAGGAGAATTTGGCCTTTCCAAATCTGTTTTCAGATTCTCTGTATCTTAATTAGGACCTGAGCTACGGCCGTTTGAAATGACGCCATCTTTGAAAATGTGAAAAAAAAAATCATAAATTTTTCGCTAGTTTTTCGACCTTTTGACCTTTACAGTGCAACGCAGGTCAATCCGAGGACCTTGAAAAAATACAGGAAGCCTCTAGAGTATTGTAGCAAGTATGTTTACCATTTTTGAAACAATATCTTGATTCTTTCTCTGTTAAAAAATATGAAATGTCAAAAATGTAAAATTTTTTGTCATGTTTGACCTTCAGTTTGACCTTGAAAAACATTTTGTAGGTCAAAATAAATATGATTTTCATAATGGCATTGTATCAAAAAGGGGGGGTCAGCCATGCATTGTAACCCTGTACAAGCTATATTTCCTTGTCCAAAACGCGGAAATGTGTCATTTTTTAACCTTTGTCGGTTAGCAATATTAAAAAAATTTTCATAAATCCGGCGACAGAGGTACCAAAAATATGATTAGATATTATGAATAAGCAGGCCAATGTTCATCTGTCACCTGTGAATCATGCTGATATCTTAAAAATAACATGGTAAAAAAAATTGATGAAAATGGCACCTTTTCAAACTTTTTTGGGCCAAATGACGTTGAAAAATGAGGTCAAGGTCAAATTTAAAGGTCAGTTTGGGCTTATTAGGTCTATGTTTGGGGGGGTTTACTATGACATGTTATCAGCTAAAATCAATATTTCAAGGTAAAATTCTCAAGGTCACTGGTTTTGGTGACACGGTATAACTTTAAGAGTACGGAACTCAAGAACCGGTACTGCCGATGGAAAATAAAGGGTCGGGCAGATGTCCTGTGAGTTTGGGCACGTTTTGGCACCATCGGTATGACTCTACGACTTACGGATTCTGAGATCCCGCGATAGACCTCAAACCATAAAAATGGACTTAGTACAATATGACCTTGACCTACTTTCATGAAAGTATGTCAAACTGTGAAGAAAGTGTCTGGGACCTTTCCATGAACAGGAAAATGAAAACCGGTAATAACCGGATGAGGTACATGCATTTCAAATATTGCGAAATCCGACTTTGAAAGACTCTGTGTATTCTGGACGCGAGGGATAACGAGAGGATGAGTTTGATGCAGCATTTATTTCACACAACCAAGTAGATGTTGATCGACGATTGATCGGTAAATCTGTACACAAGAGAAATAAACATTGTCACTATAATGTCACATAAAGATATGTATACATGTATCAATGTAATATTATCATAATTGTCATTTAATTAATTGAAGAACTGAAGGGAGTTATCACATTATACCATCAAGCATCAAATGTGCATATATAAAAAAGAACAATATAAAAATATGACATTATACACCACAGGATGATTAAACTGAGCATGGTTATGCTATAAAGGAAACTTACAACAATGTGCTGCAATGAAATTATCCCAGATCCAGATTCCAAGTCAGTCATTAAATTCAGAGTCATCTACAAATTTAAATAATAACACTAAATGTCTACTGCTACCAACAAATGATTTATGAAATATTTATATGTACAAATGAACAAGCTAATAGATCTACACTAAGTAATAATTAAATACAACATACCTTTTAACATAAATTGGTGTCATGATAATGCATTTCTGCACAGCTAGTAACTCTTCATATTGACTTCTGATGTTCAAGTGACACTACATTTGTGACACATCCTACTACAGTTTGCACACAATGTAAAAAAACAAAGAACAACTGTGACTGACTTGGTGTCGCATTAATGTGTTTCACACTTTAAACAATTTCTGTACAATGGGCAACTGAATGATTCTCAATGAGAAACTCAACACTCCCACCTTGAAACATGTTTCAACATAACAATCAAACCTGTGAATGACATTCAATTAAGTATTAATATGAAGTTATAGAATTCAAGAATGATTATAAACAGTTCAATCAATTGGAAACAAAACAATTTAGATCTACACTCACAATGCATTTATGAACATTCAAAATCAATATGTACAACAGGCCAATATAAATGGCATAAAAAATCAAGATATTGTCATACTGTTACACAATTACTCTCCTTCAATAAAGACCACTTTTGTCACAGGTCTGACCAACTGACTGGTTCTTGTCTTCAACCTTACAGATCTGACCAGATTATCTCTGCCAACAATAGCTTCAGTTACAATGGCAAGTGGCCACAATCCTCTGGGAGTTAAATCATCCACAATTAATACAATGTCTCCACATTTCAGATTTTTGGTTTTGTCAAACCATTTACGTCTTTTGGTCAGCTCAGGGACATACTCCTTCATCCACCTCTTCCAAAATTGTTCAGCAAGGTGCTGGACATACTTCCAACGTCTCTTGTACATGGAGCTTTGATCAAAGACACCAGGAGGAGCTACTGGACCATGCCTCATCAATAACAAATGGTTTGGAGTCAACGCCACAGGTTCATCACATTGATCACTGACCTTTGTAATTGGCCTACCATTGACTATGCTTTCAACCTCAGCAAACAGAGTTAACAAAAATGTCATCAGTTAACCTTGAATCAACCATAATTCCACTGAGGACCCTTCTGATTGTACGAATTGCTCTCTCATATATTCCACCCCAATGGGAGGCATGGGGAGGATTAAAGTGCCATTCAATGTCTAAGTCAGAACCATATTTTCTAATTTTGTCAACATTCATTTCCTGCAAACATTTAGACAATTCAGACCTGGCCCCGACAAAGTTAGTACCATTATCACTCCAAACTTTCTCAGGCTGCCCCCTTCGGGAAACAAACCTTCTAAAGGCATTGAGAAAAGACTCGGTGTCCATCCCTTCAAGTTTTTCTATGTGAATGGCCCTAGTAGTGAAACATGTGATTATACAACCATATCTCTTCACACTTGACCTTCCTAACTTGACCAAAAATGGACCGAAGCAGTCTATGCCTACAAAGCTAAATGGTGGCTTATCAGGAGTCAACCTTTCAGGAGGGATATCAGCCATTCTTTGAACACATGGAGAACCATAAAGTTTTCGACAACTGACACATTGAAACTTCACCTTTTTTATGACTACTCTAGCCTTTGTCAACCAGAATTTCTCTCTTAGCACACTCAAGGTCCACTCCACACCGAGATGAGCTCGATTGTGGATCTCTCTAACAATTACTTCAGCGATTGAATGAGTGTGTGGAATTATGACCGGATGTCTATTGCCTACTTCAAGATCAGCATGTCTGAGACGACCACCGACACAAAGCAAACCATCAGAGTCTAAGATTGGAGACAGATCACGAATTGCACTTGACTTCCCAACTGGTTTGTCCTGCCTTAGATCACGCAGCTCATTCTTAAAAGAAAGAGACTGTACTCGTTTGATGACTAGAAGTTCTGCAGCTCGAATATCTGACACAGACAAATAATTGGAAGACGCTTTCTTTGACTTCAACACATCCACAAACTTCATCAACCAGCCAACTGCTCTCTTCAGTCTATTCCAGCTGGAATAATGCTGAATCAGAGCATCAACAGGATGCGACTCAGTAGTCTCGGTGACACATGAAACAACAGAAGAAGATCCAACAGCACCTTGTGATTTAACTTCAGGATCATTTGACTGCAAAGGTGCTATGGGAACAGGATCACCCCAATCAGACTTGTGTTTAAGCAATATCTCAGGACCGGAAAACCATTCTGACAACTTCAGACCCTCTGGACTCACACCTCTGGATACAATATCAGCTGGATTACTAAATCCTGGAATATGACGCCACTGCGAAGGACTAGTATGTCTGCGGATTTCTCCCACCCTGTTGCCAACAAATACATTGAAACGCTGAGTCTCATTTCTAATGTATTGTAAAACCACTGTGCTGTCACTCCAAAATGTTGATTCACCCAAGAGAAGACGCAACTCCTTCCTATAGACATCATCCATCCTTACTGCAAGTACGGCAGCCTGCAACTCTAACCTGGGGATTGATAAAGATTTCAATGGAGTAACCTTGCCTTTTCCACCAAGAAATGCAACATGAATTTTGCCATCTTTGTTCACGCACCTTAAATAAGAACAAACCCCATAGGCTCTTTCACTTGCATCACAACAATGATGAATTTCAAAATGAGCATCACTAAATTCCCTGGGAATCAAACAACGCGGAATTTGAATTTCCTTCAAAGAATCCAACGACCTAACCCACCGATGCCAACGCTGTACCAGCTCACTGGACACCTCATCATCCCAGGAGTACTTAGACCGTGTAGCATCCTGAAAGATCATCTTGCCTGTGATTATAACTGGACTGAGAAACCCCAACGGATCAAAGACAGAAGAAACCATTTGCAGAATCGACCTCCTCGTCACCTTGGTTTCAACTGGAAGAGTAACATCATAATACATGAAATCTAAACCAGGATTCCATTTAACACCAAGAGCCTTACTACCATAATCCTGATCGAAACTCTTGACCTCAATGGCTCTATCTGACTCAGGAACATGTAGCAATAACTCTTCATCATTTGTAATGAATTTGGTAAGATTGAACCCACCGTCGGACAACAATGACTTAGTACCATCTATGGCTGTCTTGGCTTCATCTCTGCTTGCAAATGAGCACAGACAGTCATCAACATAAAAAGAGTGCTGAATAACATCTGACACCAGTTCAGAACCATGAAAGTCATCAATTGTTCGCCTCAATGCATAGGTCGCTGCACTTCCAGACCAAATTCCACCAAAAACATGAGAAGTCATTCTGAAATGATCAACATCACCGAGGTCATTGAACCACAGAAACCTAAGATAGTCCCGATCCGTCTCTGGCACTCTGACCTGATAGTACATCTTTTCCACATCCGCCATGACTGCAAACTCAAACAATCTAAATCGGAGAAGAACATGAAGAAGTTTGTTGTTGAAGTCTGGGCCTTGAAGGCACTTATCATTCAGTGACTCACCAGCATACTTGGACGCACAGTCGTACACAACCCGCAGCTTGCCAGGTTTGTTTGGTGATATCACTGCATGGTGAGGCAAATACCACACATTAGAAGACCTTAAAACATCAAACAATGGAACTTTCTCAGCATGACCACCAGCTAGCAACTTCTGAATTTCTAAATTGTACTGATCAAACAATTCCCTCCGATCAAGACTGACTTTGAGAGACTTCAAACGAGAGACGGCAACCGACAGATTACTTGGAAATGCGCTATTCTCCCTAAATGGAATAGGCAGAACATAATGACCATCATGAAATTTTCCTTCTTCATCCCACAGCTGGACCACTTTTCTATCCTCAACAGACCAAGATTTTTCTTCCAACCAACCATCATTTTCAATGGACCATAACTTTTGCACAGAATCTTCAACACTGTTGGTGGTAATGAAATGCGACACAACATTTTTACTGACTGGACCCGAGCAAGGCGTTGGGCCATTTAAAGACCACCCCAGAAGTGTTTTTACAGCAAAAGGATCTCCAGCTGGACCTCGCCTACTCTCAAGGGGAATTAATGCTTCTGAATGGTCCTGCCCAATCAAGATTTCAACATTTGATTCGTTTCTAACAAGTGGCACATCACACAAATGTGGGAATTTACTCAAGTCAACATTTGGAATTTTAACCGGAATGTCATCTACGACATACACACATGACAATTTCATAGCTTCAGCCCCATCTGAAGACACAAGATTCAAATTAACCATTTCAGTTTGTCTACTTTCATTCGATCTATTGAGCGTACTCAAGCTGTACTGCACGGCACTGCCTTTTAGACCCAAAGAATTTGCCAGCCTACGAGTACAAAAGGAGTTAGTCGAAGCACAATCAAGCAAAGCTAGTACATCCATTCTATCATTAACCTTGACAGTTACAACAGGTACATTTACACAAGTATTTGAATTACTATTTGCATGTACATTAGCATTCATTGCATTTACACTGTTGCTGATACCTGCAGCTGATGATGTCTGATGATTGCGAGGTCTTTGATTGACATGTATATATTTCGTATGTTTCTGTCCGCAGCCTGGTACACTGCATGTGCTTTGCTTACGACAGTCCGCGACCTGATGATTCCCAAGCAAGCAATTCTCGCATAACTTGTGGTCTTTCACGAATTTGAGACGCTCATGTGGTCTCATGTCTTTGAAGACTTGGCAGCTGAATAGACGATGATTTTCACCACAAGCCTTGCAAGGCCACACACGAGAAGACACTCCTGAAGAACTATACGGCATCCGCACTTGCGTAGAAAACGATGAACCACCAGATTTTACAGTCGGTTTCAGTTTCGGAGTAGATCCAACATTTCCGTACACTGGATCATTCGCACCACTGGCCCTTTTGAGGACAAACTTCTCAAAATCCTCCAATGGCGGATACTTGTCATGTTTTTCCTTAAAGTCCAGGGCGATATCTCTCCATTTGTTCCTGATATAAAATGGCAAGCGCTTCATAACATCAACAATGAACATTTGATTGTCAACTTCTGCTAACCTTTCCATGCGACTCAGCACTGCCTTACAGTTGGAAATTTCATCAGCAAGTTGCAAAAGCTCCGTATTTGATTTTGCCTCCTTGCCAAAGCGAACAGTTTTTACAACAGTGTCAAATATGAGATGGTTATCCCCAAATCTGCGCTTCAAGATATCACGAGCCTGCTTGTAACCCTGGGCACCCCCAATGAGTGCACAGTTGCGTATCGCTTCTTTAGCTGGACCAGTGGTATACTGCAGAAGTCTTGTCAATTTGACGGATGGCTCCTGCCTTTGCCTATCAACATGCTCATCAAATACTGCGAAAAAGTTATGGAAATTCATCGGATTTCCATCAAAGGCTTCGAGTTCAACTTTTGGCATGTTTATAGCACCAAGAAGATCTGAATGTGAATACTCCGCACTGCCAGACTGAGATGATGGTGTTGCATCTTTCTGAGCAGTTTGTGAAGCAAGCCATTGCTTAATTTTCATGAGAGCATCTACATATTTACACTGAGCTTCATCAAAGTAAGTTTCTTCTGAATCGCATAACTCAGCATTTTCCTTAATCAGTTCCATATATTCATTGTGCACCTCTTCGAATGATGCAAACTTTGCCTTCAACGTATCAATGCGATTTCGAACCTCTTCTACTTTATCTTCAACAATGAATCGATTGACGTTGTTTATCTCACGTGACAATGCAGACTTACGGCCAGTTCTCGACTTTTTCTTTTCTTCTGCCATGATGGTATCGTATCGTTCAGTGATGTCTTGGGATGGGATGTCCTTCAAAGGTTGTCCTTCCACATTGTTATTTACTATTCTGGACGCGAGGGATAACGAGAGGATGAGTTTGATGCAGCATTTATTTCACACAACCAAGTAGATGTTGATCGACGATTGATCGGTAAATCTGTACACAAGAGAAATAAACATTGTCACTATAATGTCACATAAAGATATGTATACATGTATCAATGTAATATTATCATAATTGTCATTTAATTAATTGAAGAACTGAAGGGAGTTATCACATTATACCATCAAGCATCAAATGTGCATATATAAAAAAGAACAATATAAAAATATGACATTATACACCACAGGATGATTAAACTGAGCATGGTTATGCTATAAAGGAAACTTACAACAATGTGCTGCAATGAAATTATCCCAGATCCAGATTCCAAGTCAGTCATTAAATTCAGAGTCATCTACAAATTTAAATAATAACACTAAATGTCTACTGCTACCAACAAATGATTTATGAAATATTTATATGTACAAATGAACAAGCTAATAGATCTACACTAAGTAATAATTAAATACAACATACCTTTTAACATAAATTGGTGTCATGATAATGCATTTCTGCACAGCTAGTAACTCTTCATATTGACTTCTGATGTTCAAGTGACACTACATTTGTGACACATCCTACTACAGTTTGCACACAATGTAAAAAAACAAAGAACAACTGTGACTGACTTGGTGTCGCATTAATGTGTTTCACACTTTAAACAATTTCTGTACAATGGGCAACTGAATGATTCTCAATGAGAAACTCAACACTGTGACCTTGAAAAATAGGTCAAGGTCACTCATATTCAGAATTTGTAATAAGGTCATTGTAGGCTATGTATGTGAATTTTTTGAAAATTCTCCGATGAGTTTGAATAAATAAAAATAATACCGATTACAAGAAACTTCACCTATGTGTAGGTGAAGTTTAATAATACTACCGATTACAAGAAACTTCACCTATGTGTAGGTGAAGTTTAACTAGAAATAGTAACTGCAAGCAGTAACAAAACTTCACCTAGAAATATTGGTCCAAAACGAAAAAACGAAATGACAAAAGTAATTTGAAAAGTTCCAAAGTAATATGAAAAGTAATTTGAAAAGTAATTCGAAAAGTACTTGGAAAGGTAATTCGAAAAGTACTTTCAAAAGTAATTTGAAAAGTACATGGAAAAGTAATTTCAAAAGTAATTTGAAAAGTAACATGTCAAGTAACATGACAATAAATTGACAAGTAAATTGACAAATAAATTGACAAGTAAATTGACAAGTACATTGACAAGTATATTGACAAGTGCATTGACAAGTACTTCGACAGGTACATTGACAAGTAACTAAAAGCACCTGATCCATACCCACAGGCCAATGCCTCTACCAAATTTCATAAATTTCTCTGCACCTTCGTGAACAGTGCCCACAGGCTAACACGAATATCAAAGTCATAGCTCTAATTCAAATACTAAAGGTCGGCAAAACAAGAAAAGTGGTCATTTTGTGGCAGCCATTTTGGATTTCTCTACAAGTCCCAGATCGATACCTAGAACCCAATACTTGTACCAAATTTCATGTCTCTAAGTCAAATAATAAGGTCACAGTGGATGAAACAAGAAAAGCAGCCATTTTGTGTGTCAGCCATTTTGGATTTCTCCACATGTTCCGGGTCGATACCTAGAGCCCAATAGCTGTACCAAATTTCATGTCTCTAAGTCAAATACTAAGGTCACAGTCAGCGATTGAAGAATGGCGGCCATTTTGTGCGGCAGCCATTTCGGATTTCTCAACATCTTCCTGATCGATACTCTTAGGACAATACCTGTAGCAAATTTCATGTCTCTAAGTCAAATAATAAGGTCACAGTGGATAAAACAAGAAAAGCGGCCATTTTATGTTGCAGCCATTTTGGATTTCTCCAAATGTTCCAGATCGATACCTAGAGGCCAATACCTGTACTAAATTTCACGTCTCTAAGTCAAATACTAAGGTCACAGTGAGTGATTGAAGAATGGCAGCCATTTTGTGCACCAGCCATTTTGGATTTCTCAACATCTTCCTGATCGATACTCTGAGGACAATACCTGTACCAAATTTCATGTCTCTAAGTCAAATACTAAGGTCAAAGTGGATAAAAAAAGAAAAGCGGCCATTTTGTGTGGCAGCCATTTTGGATTTCTCAACATGTTCCAGATTGATACTTAGAGGCCAATCCCTGTACCAAATTTCACGTCTCTAAGTCAAATACTAAGGTCACAGTGGGCGATTCAAGAATGGCGGCCATTTTGTGTGTCAGCCATTTTGGATTTCTCAACCTGTTTTTGATAGATACTCTGAGGCCAATACCTGTACCAAATTTCATTGCTCTAAGTCAAATATTAAAGTCACAGTGGGCAATTCAAAAACGACAGACAACCGGACTGAGAGATGGATGGACGGACGTCGCTGTCCTCTGCAATGTCCAGGCCATGTCAACATAGCCGTGGGTAAAAATTACAAACTTTACCAGACTGACCTGGTTCCTTACAATTATTACACCAACACATTGCAAAAATGTGGAAATGATAGCTGTTGCTGACCGCAACTGTACAATTTTGACATTTACGAGATTCTACATTCAAAAAAATATTCTGAACGAGTGAAAGGCTGTACTTGAAATTTGACTGCAGCCCACTAACAAACATCTTAATGAGTACTTGTTGCAGCCATGAAAAAAGTAATTGCATGAAAATACATGGTGCGCTGAGTCATTGAAAATGTCACGTTTTTGCTCTGAAATCGGCAAAATGACCTTGAAAAATGAGGTCAAGGTCAAATCTGAAGGTCAATTTGGGGTAAATGGTAAAAAAGAGGTTTAGTTTACTATAGCATGTTATTAGCCAAAATTGATATTTCATGGTGAAATGATGTTGATCACAGATTGATCACCAATTTTCATGACATATCAATGTTTAAAATTACGTAACTCAAAATCCGGCCATAGAAATGCAACCACAATACAGCTGCAGATGTCCCGTTAGTCAAGCTACGTTATGCCACAATTTGGGGCACTTTGAGTGAAGAATGTGCAATTGCATAAGAAAAAACCATAAAACACTAAAAGTGACCATGGGGGACATTGACCTTGACCTACATTCATAAAAATAGGTCGAATTATGCAAAAGGGATCAGGAACCAAGTACCTAAAAGGAAAATGAAATCCAGCAATAACTGAAAAAGTTATTCACGTTTGAAATTTTTCAAAGTCGAACTTTGAAGTGACCTCTGACCTTGAAAAATGGTCCGGTGTCAAAAAAACTTGGGGAATGTAATGAGGGCATATGAGGCTCCGTTCATGAATTTTTTGAGGGTAGGTTAGGGTGAAAGAATAATAACTAGAACCCTGTAACTGACCAAGGTCAGTGACTAAGAATTTACCATGCACATGATTCCAGTTTATGGAGCATAGGCAAAAGAACTTGTTAGAAAACTATGATATTTAAAATCCAGTGTTGGTAAAACTGTGCCACCATAGTGATGTACAGAGCCACAATGATGCACAGTGCCACAATGATGCACAGTGCCACCATGATGCACAGTGCCACCACGATGCACAGTGCCACCACGATGCACAGTGCCACCACGATGCACAGTGCCACCATGATTCACAGTGCCACCACGATGCACAATGCCACAATGATGCACAGTGCCACAATGATGCACAGTGCCACCATGATGCACAGTGCCACCACGATGCACAGTGCCACCATGATGCACAGTGCCACTATGATGCACAGTGCCACCACGATGCACAGTGCCACCATGATGCACAGTGACACCATGATGCACAGTGACACCATGATGCACAGTGACACCATGATGCACTGTGCCACCATGATGCACAATTATGATAACCCTGAGCGCATAATAAGAGTGAAAGCTGATGTTCCACTCTCTGTAGAGCTACAGTCATTTGCTAAGGTGTGGGAAAGATGAATTTTTAAGGGTTCACCGATCTTTTTAGCTGTCAACGCTACAGGAAAATACACATTAGATTAAATTAAGAGGAGAATCTGAGCTTTCCAAAACTGCTTGTGTCATTCATGTAGCTTTATTAGAACCGGAGATAGAGCCCATTGAAATAACGGTAAAATTGTGATATTTCATCGAAAAACTATCCCTGAAAAATGTCAAATTTTAAACTTCAATTTGCTCCCGAAGGCAAACGGTTTAAAGGAGAGACTTGAAATTGCACAAACTACTGTAAATGTGTTTGGACTATACCCCCAAATATTATTGAATTTTTTGAAGATGGATTTCTGAGTTTAAAAAATGCAAAGATGCCAAATCATGACCAAAAACATGAATTTTTCAGGGTCGGGCGATCTTTTTAACTAGTAGAGATACGTTAAAATGTATAGAAAACAAATACTAGACGAGAATCTCGGCTTTCCAAATGTGTTTTTATTTTTTCTGTAACTTAATTAGAACCGGAGATACAGACCGTCAAAGTATGGGTACATGTGCAATGTTGACAAATCAGCAAGTCAATTTTGCAGTCATTTCTTGACCTTTTGACCTCAATTGTGTAATGTAGGTCAATCCGAGGGCCTTAAAATTTTGCATGGGGCCTCTAGGGTATTATGGCACCGAATTCTGAAGAGATAATACAAATCCCTCCATTGCTTCCCTGTTAAGAAAAGTATAATGTCTGAAATGTCCAATTTCGCCTAATATTTGACCTTGACTTTGACCTTGAAAATACCTTTCTAGGTCAAAACCAATATTTTCCCCAAATTGGCAATGTGTGACAAAGGGGGGGTCATTTAATTGTTGGAACTGTGTAGGACCAATATTTACCTGTCATCAGGGCAAAAATAGGGTGTTTTTACATGTGGCGCAGTATGCAATATTCGTGATTTTTTAACAAATCAGCACGAAAAGATATCTGAATTCCGATTTCCAGCATGAAACAAACTGGCTGGTGCCTTCCAGAAACCAGAAGATGAGACTGATATGTGAAAAAAAAGATAATTTTCAGAATTTCTGAAAATTGCCCATATTTGAACTTCGAGGGGTCAAATGACCTTGAAAAATGAGGTCAAGGTCAAATCTGAAGGTCAGTATGGGGTTTTTGGGGGCATGTTAAGGGTAGTTTGTTATACATTTACATGACCTAAAATGACTCCTTCATGGTGTTTTCATGACCCACATCCCATATTCGGCGGACTCATTTCACCAAAATGGCTGCTGCTCCGTAACCGTTGCAAATATCCAAATGAAAATTACGCGTGCACACAGCCCCAGATACTGGCCATCTTTCAGTGTAATCAACATTTCTCTACCTGCTTTCGTTTTTGAGTAAATTGGGAAAAACCTAAAACTCTGTTTTTTTCATAGCTCCGGTTCCGCTTGAGTGATTTCAAAAATGTTTGTACCTGAATACAGCCTAGTACTTTTGACTTAGACATGACCTGTACAATGATGCCACCTGCAATAGTTGCCGAGTAATAGGCCATCTAAATTTCCGGAATTTCATGTTTGAAAGGCCCTGTGACCTTGAAAAATAGGTCAAGGTCATGTTTTTTGGGTGTGGCCCAGTTTTAGTCCTAGAGGCACCTTGTGACCAAGTTTCGTGAAAATCGGAGAAAAAAAGTGTGTCGGAATAATAAGAATAATACCAAAAACAACTAGTGGACGTAACCGCGAGCGGTAACAAAACTTCACCTACTGTGGTACCAGTAACTCGAACAGACACAAGTAGATGAGCAAGTGAAAGGTACATGGAAAAGTGCACAGGATTCATATATAATTATGTAACATGCATACAGACAAGAATACAAGAATGTTTCCAGTACATTGAGTACGTGCAAGCATGCACAGAAAAACGAGTACATAAACCAGTACATGAACCAGAGCATGAACCATACATGAACCAGTACATGAACCAGTACATGAACAGGTACATGACCCAGTACATCCACCAGTACATGAAACAGTACATGAAACAGTACATCCACCAGTACATCTCTGAGAACATCGATTTTTCAGGGTCATGTGATCTCTTTGACTATCTGAAAAACATGAAATTTTCAGGGTCCGGCGATCTTTTAAACCGTCATAGCTACGACAAAATGTTCAGAAGATGAAAACTAGAGGAGAATTTGGCCTTTTCAAATCTGTTTACAGATTCTCTGTATCTTAATTAGAACCGGAGTTATTGCAGATCGAAAATATGGTACAATTCAGGAATATGAACTTTAGAAATACCTGAAAAACTGTAGTTTTTAACTTAAAATCACTGTATAACCAAAACGGTTCTATGAAAACATATATAATTTGCCAGGATTATGTAAACAGATGTTACAAAGAGGTCCAGGCAGGTTGATCAAAAAAAGATGATTCCTTCCTTGTCAAAATAATGATATATTGTGAAAATTTGAAAAAAAACATGAAATTTTCAGGGTCTGTCGATCTTTTTAACCGTCGGAGCTACGACAAAATGTTCAGAAAATGAAAACTAGAGGAGAATATGGCCTTTCCAAATCTGTTTTCAGATTCTCTCTATCTTAATTAGGACCGGAGCTACGGCCGTTTAAAATGGCGCTATCTTTGAGAAATGTGAAAAAAAATCATAAATTTTTCGCTCGTTTTTTGACCTTTTGACCTTTACAGTGCCACGTAGGTCAATCCGAGGACCTTGATAATTTACAGGAAGCCTCTAGAGTATTGTAGCTAGTATGTCTACCATTTTTGTAACAATATCTTGATTCCTTCTCTGTTAAAAAATATGAAATGTCAAAAATGTAAAAATTGTTGACATGTTTGACCTTGAGTTTGACCTTGAAAAACATTTTGTAGGTCAAAATACATATGATTTTCATAATGGCATTGTATGAAAAAGGGGGGGTCAGTCATGCATTGTAACCCTGTACAATCAATATTTCCTTGTCAAAAACACGGAAATGTGTCATTTTTTAACATTTGTCGGTTAGAAATATTAAAAAAATTATCATAAATCCGGCGAAGGAGGTAGACAAAATATGATTAAATATCATAAATGAGCAGGCCAAGGTTAATCTGTCACTAGTAAATCATGATGATATCTTGAAAAGAACATGGTGAAAAAAATTGCTGAAAATGGCACTTTTTCTATCTTTTTCGGGTCAAATGACCTTGAAAAATGAGGTCAAGGTCAAATTTAAAGGTCGATTTGAGCTTATTAGGTGTATGTTTGGGGGGGTTTACTATGACATGTTATGAGCTAACATCGATATTTCAAGGTAAAATTCTCAAGGTCACCAGTTTTGGTGACGCGGTATGACTTTAAAATAACGTAACTCAAGAACCGGTACTGCCAATGGAAAATAAAAAGCCCCACAGGTGTCCCGTGAGTTTGGGCACGTTTTGGCGCCATCGTCATGAATCTATGACCTACGGATTCTGAGATCCCGCGATCAACCTCAAACCATGAAAACGAACTTTGTACAATTTGACCTTGACCTACTTTCATGAAAGTAGGTCAAGCTGTTTAGAAAGTGTCTAGGACATTTCTATGTACAGGAAAGTGAAATCCGGTAATAACCGGATGACCTACATGCATTTGAAGTTTTGCAAAATTCGACCTTGAAAGGCTCTGTGACCTTGAAAAGTAGGTCAAGGTCACTCATATTCAGAATTTGTAGTAACGTTATTATAGACCATGTACATGAATTTTTTGAATATTCTACGAAGAGGTTTATTGGAAAGAATAATAAATAATACCGATTACAAGAAACTTCACCTATGTGTAGGTGAAGTTTAATAAGAATTTACCATGTAATGGTAAATTCTTAATAACTAGAAATGAGTAACTGCAAGCAGTAACAAAACTTCACCTAGAAATATTGGTCGAAACGAAAAACGAAATGACAGAAGTAATTTGAAAAGTTCCAAAGTAATTTGAAAAGTAATTTCAAATGTAATTTGAAAATTAATTTCAAAGTAATTTGAAAAGTACTTGGAAAAGTAATTTCAATAGTAATTTCATTGCAAAAGTAACATCTCAAGTAACATGTCAAGTAAATAGACAAGTAAATTGACAAGTAAATTGACAAGTGCATTGACAAGTACTTTGACAAGTACTTTGACAAGTACATTGACAAGTACATTGACAAGTACATTGACAAGTACATTGACAAGTACATTGACAAGTACTTGAATATTGTACATGCACTTGACCAATACCCGCAGACCGTAACCTGTACCAAGCCTGTACATAATTTCATAACACTAGGTGAAATACTGAGGTAACAGTGAGCAATTCCAAAATGGCCGCCATTTTGTGTCAGACATTTTGAATTTCTCCACACGTGCGTGAACAATACCCACAAGCCAATACCTGTACCAAATTTCATAACTGTATTTGAAATACTAAGGTCGCAGTAGGCAATCAAAAAATGACAGCCATTTTGATTTAACTTGAAATATGAATTCTTCGTATAAAAAACATCTGAATGAGTACTTGAATCAGTCACAAACAAAATAACTATATGAAAATTGCATGGTGTTCAAGGTCACTGAAAATAGCACATTTTTGCACTGAAATTCGCCAATGACCTTGAAAAATTGGGTCAAGGTCAAATGTGAAGGTCAATTTGGGGTGAATGGCAAAAAATAATAGCAGTTTACTATAGCATGTTATCAGCCAAAATCAATATTTCATGGTGAAATGACGAAGGTCACCAATTTTGATGACATACCAATGTTTAAAATTACGTAACTCAGAACCCGACCAAAGAAATGCAACCACAATACATCCACAGATGTCCCGTTAGTCTAGAAACATTTTGCCACAATTTGGGCCACTTTGCATGAAAAACGTGCAATTGCATAAGAAAAAACCATGAAACGCTAAAAGTGGTCATACGGGACATTGACCTTGACCTACATTCACGAAATTAGGTCAAATTATGTAAAAAGGGTTTTAAACAAACCTCCTAAAAGAACAATGAAATCCAGCAATAAACGAAAAAGTTATTGCCATTTGAAATTTTTTGAAGTCAAACTTTGAAGTGACCTCTGACCTTGAAAATTGGTCCGGTGTCAAAAAAATTTGGGGAATGTAATGAGGGCATATGAGGCTCCATTCATGAATTTTTTGAGGGTAGGTTAGGGTGAAAGAATAATAATAAACTAGTAGACGTAACCGCGAGCGGTAACAAAACTTCACCTACTGTGGTACCAGTAACTCGAACAGACACAAGTAGATGAGCAAGTAAAAGGTACATGGAAAAGTACACAGGAATCATACATAATTATGAAACATGCATACAGACAAGAATACAAGAATGTTTCCTGTACATTGCAAGCATGCACAGAAAAACGAGTACATAAACCAGTACATAAACCAGTACATAAACCAGTACATGAACCAGTGCATGAACCACACATGAACCAGTTCATGAACCAGTACATGAACCAGTATATGAACCAGTACATGAACCAGTACATGAACCAGTACATGAACCAGTACATGAACTAGTGCATGAACCAGTTCATGAACCAGTACAGTCCAACTCACAGAACACTGGCCTGTGTACTGATTGTCACTGATTGATTTACCTAGTTTCGTCTCGTTTTCGTGTGAATTTGTGACCCCCTGGTGTGATTTCATTGACCATGAACTCTTAATAGGCAGTACAGAGTAGTATAGCTACAAGTAGCTACTGTATATTCCATGTTGCATATTGGGTCCTTTAAGAGCACATGTGTTCAATCTCAGCCTCAGCCATTTATCAACTGTTAACCAGCTCCTGAGCTAGCCTCCTTGATTGCCTTTAAAAGGAACCATCTGGAAAAGAGGTGCCAGTTTTACCCCTTCCATAATACAACTGGTATAATGCTCATATTGCTAATACGTCTCTCTTTTTCTATCTATACACGTATCTATGTATGATAGTGCAGGGCCGGTGCTAGGGTTGTCAGCACCCTAGGCAAGATAAAGGTATGCGCCCCTTTCCTGAGGGGGTCTGGGGGTCCTCCCCCAGGAAATTTGAAATCCTAGATGCTCTGAGATACATTCTGGAGCATTTGAAACTCAAATAACAGTGTCATGATCATTGTCTATTTTACATGTAAACACCCAACTTTCAAGTGTTATCATTAAAATATTACCAGTTGATAATATGTAAGCCCATATGTAATTGCTTATATTTTACCCTGTTCTTTTAGAGATACATTTCTATTTAAAATTAGGTACATGTTTATCCCATGCAGCTGTGTTGCTGTAAGTAAAGCCATGTGACTGGCCCATTAATCACAAGGACTACCCCCACCCCAAAAACACTTTGTAGATACACCATTGTGCCTATGAGTAATTCTAACCTAACCTTGTATGTAACTTGATGACAAGCTTCTGGGCTGCTATGGTACCCCTCTACCCCCCTTCTTCTGGTGTCAATTAAATACATTAGCTGTAACTGGAGTGATCATTATTTAATTGAATAAAATAGAAAAAAATCATTGAGCATCTGATTTCATAATGCAATAACTGATAATAACACAAAATTGAAATAGAGTAACATTTTTAAGCTTGATTTTTCCCGTACATTTTACCATTCTAATAAAAAAAAAGTTCACAAAACATGTAGCAGCCATAGGCGTCGGAGCAACATCTGACCTGGGGGGGCTGAACTGGCAGGTCGGCTGGATGGGGGGGGGGGGGGTTGGAGGGGGACAGGTCATAGTTTGACATGAAAAAAATAAAACAGTTATAGGCCCACTTCAATTTACACCACCCAGAGTATCACTTTGCTGAAGTGATTTATACATACATGATTATTACATCCTGCATTTTGCCACAGTTCCAAAAGAAACAAATTCAAGATTAATTTACGGAGACACACATGTCTGCAATTTCCTGAAGATCAGTCTTAGCTGGGTCATGGTTGACCTCAGGTAGGTCTTCAGTCTGCTAAGAGATGAGAATGACCTCTCTGCAGCAACTGAACATTCAATTCAATAGGCAAAGTAAATGCCTAATATGATTTACCGGAAGTTAAATGTTTTGCACTTAGCGAAAAAAAAAGGAGCTATCCAATACTCTTTTGCCTTTTCATATTAAATGTTAGCAAGTATTTTGAATGTCCTCTCCTCTCTCTGGACAAGGTCCGTATGAGGATTATCTCAGAGAGGGCCTCCAGGATCCTGTCTCATGACTGAATCACTTTTTCAAAACGTGAATCATGAAACACTATCTTTTGTACATCTGTTTCTCATGATGCATCAACTGTGGTCCTTCTCCTTCAGCATCCAGTGAAATATTTGATTCATTTTTAAGGGGGGTTTAGCAGAGCTAAATAACTTGTAAATGCACCCTTTATTCAATAGCTACACCAGAGACAGACTCCTCAACACGGTGACAACAGGACCTACATCGCTTCCAGAAGAATAAACAGTTCATGGTTTATCAAGACTGTTGACAGCTGCAGTTTAGGACCTTTTAGAAGTGCCACTTTCAGCTCGAAGGAAACATTATTTGTAGCCACATAGTCCTGAACACATGTTATGTGTAAAGTCCTTGGCTGTTGACTGGCATTGTTTTTGTTTTAAAACATTGAATAATTCAACATTGTGACATCCTGAACCTGGGGGGGGGGCTGAATGATATTTCTGGCCCCCTTACCTCCAACCTGGGGGGGGGGGGCTGTCGCCCCCACAGCCCCCCCCCTGCTCTGACACCTATGAATTGTAGCATGTGTAGGGCTGACTTCAGATACGTTTTACAGCAAGAAAGCCTGAAACAATATCATATAATCAAATGATGATCAAATGATGATCAAATGATGATCAAATGATGATCAAATGATGATCAAATGATGATCAACTGATGATCAACTGATGATCAAATGATCAGCTTCCAGGATGCAGGATCATTTCATTGGGTGACTGGGGTGAGATTATCATCATTCTTTAATGAAAAGAAAAGGGTTTTAAAATTGATTAGCAAATTAGCCCTACTTCAGTGCAGCAACTGTTTATGTTATATATTTTTTTTAATGGTGTTTTCCTTGAACTGCATTTCCCCCTTTCAAGAATGAGTGCTTTGTCTGTCACATAGGTAGGCCTCGTGACAAAATAATGGTAGGCCCTAAGAATATCCACCGGATATTTTTGTTATAACTCCATAAAACAATGTATCTTGTGGTCAGGGAAAGCTAAGCTTAACAAGCTTATTAAAATGAGAAGTGAGGATATATAAACAGGAAATTCTGTCCCTGCCTCACCCACCCAGGGTGGCCAGAATGTTCTCTCCTGAGACCCATCACCCCCTTCAAGGTACCCTCCCCCCCCCCCCCATGCCTCTTTAACCACTTGTGAGAACTTTGTGACAAGTGGGCTAGGTGGGCATCCTCATAACTCAGGGCTCCCTAACCAAGAGAGTGAATTCAAGCTCTGTGGTAGGAGAATGTATAGGTGGGGGGGGGGGGGGCGATTTGGTGACTTGTGCTGCATGCTTGTTTTCACTTAAAGGTTTTTGAGTCGTCTGTCACACATTTGTGTTCTTTGTCAGTCTGTTAAATCTTTTTATTTATTTTTTTCCGCCCTCAGTGTATGCGCCCCCCTTTGCCCTGCGCCCTAGGCAGCTGCCTAGTTCGCCTAATGGTTGCGCCGGCCCTTTATGTATCTATGTATCTATTTATGTATGTATCGATCTATCTATCTATTTGTTGCAAAAATGTCTGTTAATAAAACCTTTGAAGCTTATGTCAGGCCTAGTATATATTAATGTCATGTAGTTTTATCTTTAAGAAATACATTAATTTTATCAGCAGACAAGCCACTGTACCCCTGGTTTCTGATTCTCAAACTCTCGGCAAATTGACATCCTTTCTTGTTGCCACCCTCCCTCCCAGTCCAATGAAGCAGACTGACTGGGGGTAGTGGATTTGGCAAACATCCCTCCTGGGCAAGTGGTGTCCCAAATGACCCTTCCACCCCCCCCCCCCTCTTTGAGTTGAAGCCCTGCAAAATGTGCATCTCTTGGTGATGAGATTTTAGCTTTGGAGTAATTAATATGCAATGAGAACTGAAAAAATAGGAAAATGTAAACATTTAGATATCTGATTGAAGTGAATCATTCCAAACCATTAATGTACATCATATTTGGGTACAAGAAGAAAGGAAGAAGGGAGAAAGAAGGAACGAAAAAGGAAGGAAGAAGGAAGGAAGAAGGAAGGAAGGAAGAAAAAGGAATACAAGAGAGAAAAGGAAAAGGAAGGAAGGAAAATGAAAGAAGAAAGGAATGAGAAGAAGGAAGGAGGAGAAGGTAAAGACAGGAGAACAAAGCAAGGAGAAAAAAGCCAGGAGAATGAAGCAAGAAGGAAACGAGGTGAAGGAAGCAAGAAGGCGGAAGCAAGGAGAAGGAAGGAATGAGTTCTATTGAGGTTAACTTTGATATAGGCCTAATGCAGCAATACACTGTATGTTTTAGGCCTATTGCTGGGTAAATTCAGGAGGGGGAGGAGTAGGCAGGGTGCAATATGCACATTTGGCTGGCCAGACTTGGCTGGCCAGTGCCAGCCACTGGCTGCCTTGCAAGGCTGCCCTGCTGTGCCATGCCCCAATCCAAAATGTCTGGTAAATTAGCTGAACTCCACTGGATAAACACATTGATAGCTGTGTGCATGTACAGGCAAATCAACTTACAGATAAAGAGATTGATACATATAGATAGATACATAGATATGTCCATAAATACAAAGATACATATAGATAGATACATAGATAGGTCCATAAATACTAAGATACATTGATAAACAGACACACATAATGAATTGACATCAGATACATATAAAATGATACAGTATATACATATATATATTATACATAGATACACTGATACACAGATAGATAGTTCTATGTAGATATTAATTTAGAATAGAATAGAATAAAAAGATTGGAGATTATATTAGAGGAGAGGACTGTTGTGTGTTGTGTATTCGCTGGCTCTGCAGGAAAAAACATGAAATCTTTCAAACCATCATAGCTACGACAAAATGTTCAAAGATGAAAACAAGAGGAGAATTTGGCCTTTTCAAATCTGTTTACAGATTCTCTGTATCTTAATTAGAACCGGAGTTATCGCAGATTGAAATTATGGTACAATTCAGGAATATGAACTTTAGAAATACCTGAAAAACTGTAGTTTTTAACTTAAAATCACTGTATAACCAAAACGGTTCACTGAAAACATATATAATTTGCCAGGATTATGTAAACAGATGTTACAAAGAGGTTCAGGCAGGTTGATCAAAAAAGGATGATTCCTTCCTTGTCAAAATAATGATATATTATGAAAATTCGGAAAAAAACATGAAATTTTCAGGGTCCGGCGATCTTTTTAACCGTCGTAGCTACGACAAAATGTTCAGAAAATGAAAACTAGAGGAGAATATGGCCTTTCCAAATCTATTTTCAAATTTTCTCTATCTTAATTAGGACCGGAGCTACGGCCGTTTGAAATGACGCTATCTATAAGAAATGTGAAAAAAAATCATAAATTTTTTGCTCGTTTTTCGACCTTTTGACCTTTACAGTGCAACGGAGGCCAGTCCAAGGACCTTGAAAATTTACAGGAAGCTTCTAGAGTATTGTAGCAAGTATGTCTACAATTTTTGTAACAATATCTTGATTCCTTCTCTGTTAAAAAATACGAAATGTAAAAATTGCAAAATTTTTGTCATGTTTGACCTTGAGTTTGACCTTGAAAAACATTTTCTACGTCAAAAATAATATGCTACTCAGAAAGGCAGTAGGTAACAAAGGGGGGGTCAGTCATGCATTGCAACCCTGTAGAATGAATATTTCCCTGTCAAATATGCAGAAATGTGTCATTTTTTAGCATTTGTCGGTTAGCAGTATTTGAAAATTTTTCATAAATCCGGAGAAGGAGGTAGAAAAAATATGATTAGATATTATGAATAAGCAGGCCAATGTTCATCTGTCACCAGTAAATCACAGTGATATCTTGTAAAGAACATGGTGAAAAAAATTGCTGAAAATGGCACTTTTTCAAACTTTTTTGGGTCAAATGACCTTGAAAAATGAGGTCAAGGTCAAATTTAAAGGTCATTTTGGGCTTACTAGGTGTATGTTTGGGGGGGTTTACTATGACATGTTATGACCTAACATCGATATTTCAAGATAAAATTCTCAAGGTCAACGGTTTTGGTGACACGGTATGACTTTAAAGTTCCGTAACTCAAGAACCGGTACTGCCGATGAAAAATAAAGACTCCCGCAGGTGTACCGTGAGTTCGGGCACGTAAAGGCACCATCAGTATGTTTCTACGACATACCAATTTTGCGGCACAGGGGCAGGTCTCAAACCATAAAAATGGACTTTGTACAATGTGGCCTTGACCTACTTTCATGAAAGTAGGTCAAATTGTGTAGAAATTGTCTGGGACACTTCCATGTACCGGAAAGTGAAAACCGGTAATAACCAGACGAGGTACGCGTATTTGAAATATTGCGAAATCCGACTTTGAAAGGCCCTGTGACCTTGAAAAATAGGTCAAGGTCAATTTTTTCAAAATGATTCTCTTGTATTTTTGTAGGCTACGTATATGAATTTTTTGAACATTTTCCGATGAAGTTTGTCGGGAAGAATAATAATAATAAAAATACTACCGATTACAAGAAACTTCACCTATGTGTAGGTGAAGTTTAATAATAACTAGAAATGAGTAACTGCAAGCAGTAACAAAACTTCACCTAGAAATATTGGTCGAAACGAAAAACGAAATGACAGAAATGATTTGAAAAGTTCCAAAGTAATTTGAAAAGTAATTTGAAACGTAATTTGAAACGTAATTTGATAAGTAATTTCAAAGTAATTTGAAAAGTACTAGGAAAAGTAATTTCAATAGTAATTTCAATGCAAAAGTAACATGACAAGTAAATTGACAAGTAAATTGACAAGTGCATTGACAAGTACATTGACGAGTACTTTGACAAGTACATTGACAAGTACTTTGACGAGTACATTGACAAGTACATTGACAAGTACATTGACAAGTACATTGACAAGTACATTGACAAGTACTTGAATATTGTACATGTACCTGACCAATACCCGTAGACCATAACCTGTACCAAGCCTGTACATAATTTCATAACTCTAGGTGAAATACTGAGGTAACCGTGAGCAAAACCAAAATGGCCGCCATTTTGTGTCAGACATTTTGAATTTCTCCACACGTGCGTGAACATTGAACAATACCCACAAGCCAATACCTGTACCAAATTTCATAACTGTGTTTGAAATACTAAGGTCACAGTAGGCAATCAAAAAATGACAACCATTTTGATTTAACTTGAAATATGAATTCTTCGTATAAAAAACATCTGAATGAGTACTTGAATCAGTCTCAAACAAAATAACTATATGAAAATTGCATGGTGTTCAAGGTCATTCAAAATAGCACATTTTTGCACTGAAATTTGCCTATTGACCTTGAAAAATTAGGTCAAGGTCAAATGTGAAGGTCAATTTGGGGTGAATGGCAAAAAAAAATAGCAGTTTACTATAGCATGTTATCAGCCAAAATCGATATTTCATGGTGAAATGACGAAGGTCACCAATTTTGATGACTTACCAATGTTTAAAATTACGTAACTCATAATCCGGCCATAGAAATGCAACCACAATACACCCACAGATGTCCCGTTAGTCAAGCAACATTTTGCCACAATTTTGGCCACTTTGCATGAAAAACGTGCAATTGCATAAGAAAAAACCATAAAACACCAAAAGTGGTCATACGGGACATTGACCTTGACCTAGATTCGCGAAATTGGGTCAAATTGTGTAAAAAGGGTTTTAAACAAACTTCCTTAAAGAACAATGAAATCCAGCAATAAACGAAAAAGTTATTGCCATTTAAAATTTTTTGAAGTCAAACTTTGAAGTGACCTGTGACCTTGAAAAATGGTCCGGGGTCAAAAAAACTCGGGGAATGTAATGAGGGCATATGAGGCTCCTTTCATGAATTTTTTGAGGGTAGGTTAGGGTGAAAGAATAATAATAAATAACTAGAAATCGGGTAACCGCGATGCGGTGACAAAACTTCACCTTTCATAGTAATTATTGGCAATGAAATGAAAGTGAGAAAACATGGAAATGATATTGGAAATGATATTGGAAATGATATTGGAACTGACATTGGAAATAACATTGGACATGAACTTGAAAATGAATATGAACTTGAACATGAACATGAACTTGAACATGAACTTGAACATGAACTTAAATATGAATGTAATTGCACAAGTCTTGTGCATGTAATATGCAATATCACACAGATTATCACTTGTAATATACAGTATCACTTGCAAAGTTACATGCAATGTATTAAACATACAATATCACTTGCAATATCATGCTAAATCATATCACATACAATATCTATTTATTACCTGTAATTTTGCATGCCAATTAAAATGTATATAGTTTGCACAGATATATGAAAGTACATATAAACTATCTGTCCATGGACTAGTTGTGATGTGACAGATAGTCAGCAGACAGATAAACCCTGCAATAAACCCTAACTGAAACATTTCAATCGGTTTGTGGCCATACGCTGACTGATGCACTGACTGTTACACTGACTGACTCAAAAACATTCTGAGGGACAGGGGATCTTTTAAACCGTCAGAGTTACAAGAAAAAATTCAGAGAATGAAAACAAGAGGAGAATTTGAGCTTCATTAATATATATATAGAAAATAACATGAACCAGTACATGCATAGTGCATGGACAGTACATTGACCTGTTCATTGACCAGTACATGAACCAGAACATGAACCAGTACCTGAAGAGTACATCAACCAGTTACATCAACCAGTTACATCAACCAGTTACATCAACCAGTTACATCAACCAGTTACATCAACCAATTACATCAACCAGTTACATCAACCAGTTACATCAACCAGTTACATCGATTAGAGTTACTGCTGATTGAAACTGGCATCGTTCTCATATTGGAATTTTAGGAATTTCTTGGCTAAAGTACTTCTTGTCCTGAAAACATTTGGAAATGACTGCAATTTCTGAAAACATACATTTTTCAGGGTCCGGCGATCTTTTTAACTGTCAGTGAAACAAGAAATTATTCAAATATAGAAACTAGAGGAGAATTTGTGCTTTCCAAATCTATTTTCAGATTCTCTTTAACTTTATTAGGACCGGAGATAAGGCCGATTGAAATTATGCTACAATTCAGAAATGCGGAATTCAGAAATTTCTGAAAAAATGTAGTTTTTCACTTAAAATTACTCTTGAACCAAAACCGTTCAATGGAAACATATATAACTTGGCAGGATTATGGGAACGAAAGATGAAAGTATGCTCAAATAGCTTCATTGAAATAAAATGATTATTTCCTTGTCAAAATGATGATAAATTGTGAAAATTTGACAAAAAACATGAAATTTTCAGGGTCCGGCGATCTTTTAAACCGTCAGAGCTACGACAAAATATTCAGAAAACAAAAACTAGAGGAGAATGTGGGCTTTCCATATCTGTTTTCAGATTCTCTGTAGCTTAATTAGGACCGGAGCTATGGACGATTGAAATAGCGCTATCATTGAAAAAATATTGTACAGTTTTCCTTCATTTTTTGACCTTGTGACCTTTTTAGTGTGACATATGTCAGTCCGAGGACCTTGAAAATGTACACAATCCTTCTAGACTATTGTAGCAAGTATGTCTGCCATTTTTGTAAAAATATTTTGATTCCTTGCCTGTGTAAAAAAATCTAATGTCAAAAAAGTAAAATTTTTCAACATGTTTGACCTTGAATTTGACCTTGAAAATAAATATCTAGGTCAAAACAAATATGATTTGTAGAATCAACATGTGAAAATAGGGGGATCAATTAATTATTGTAACTCTCTCTGATCGATTTTTCCACGTCCAAAACGCAATAATTTGTCATTTTTTAACATTCTCCGGTTTGCGATATTTGGAATTTTGTAGAAAATTAAGGTAAAATGTTAGAGGAATTTGGGTTGCATATTCTAAATGTACATATCTTTGTCTGTCTAGAGATAATATATCAAGGTGATATCATGAAAATAACATAATTTTCAGAATTTTTGAAAATAAGCACTTTTTGCACTTTAAAGAGCCAAATGACCTTGAAAAATGAGGTCAAGGTCAAATTTGAAGGTGGTTATGGGGGTTTTAGGGGTATCTTTGGGGGGTTCACTATACATTGTTATGGCCTAAAATCGATATTTCAGGGTGAAATTACCAAGGTCACTGGTTTCGATGATGCGGTTGTTACTCAAAATTACATAACTCAAAAAGAAAGCATGACATCATCACAAAAATAACTTCTTACCATGGGCCAGACATTTGGGCATCACATCGCATCAATTTTGATACTGTGTGGCTCACAGATCTTGAGATCATGCGCGCAAACCTCGAGCACTAAAAATTGATCTGTAGGACCGTGACCTTGACCTACATTCTTGAAATAGGGTTAGATTATGTAATGGACTTGTAGAACTTAGAACCTTAGATAAAAATGAAATACGCATGTAATTGCCTGTGATATGCCCTTGAGAAATATATGAAAAACAAACTTTAAAATGGCCTGTGACCTTGAAAAATAATTCAAGGTCACTGAAACTGGGTCAGTGTAATGAGGTCATGTAATACTATATACCTGATTTTTTTGAAGACATGTTTTCGGCGGAAAAAAGAAAAATAAACTAGATGGCTATAACTGACCATGGTCAGTGATAAAGAATTTACCAATACATTTATTATTTAAAGGTATATTGTATATGTTTATGTGTGACTATTGTGTGAATGCTCATGCTTAATTACGTTTATTTAGTTCAGTTTATTTAGTTCAGTTTAGCTTATTTAGTTTAATTAATTTAGTTTAGTTTATTTAGTATAGTTTACTCAGTTTGGTTTATTTAGTTAATACATTTAATTTTGTTTTATTGACCACTTGACAAGAAAAAAACAAATATGAATATTCAAGTACATGTACTTAGCATCATAGATATAGTAAGATCAGTAATGTATCACATTAACACAATAGGTCCATGCAACTTTTATACTGATTTTGTATTTCTTCACTGCAAAATTGACTTCTTTTAGCTCAGGGCACTAATTTGGTTATAATAGGTAAAGTTGAAATTTTCAGGGTTGACCGATCTTTTTAACTATTGATGGTACACCAAAATGAACATTAAATAAAATAAAGAGGAGAATCTGAGGTATTCAGAACTGCTTTCATCATTGCTGTACCTTAATTAGAACCGAAGATAGAACCGATTGAATTAATGACAAAAATGTGAAATATCACCGAAAAATTGACTCTGAAAATGTCAAGTTTTGAACATTATCTTTATCTCAAAGGCAAACGGTTTACAGCAGAGACTTGAAATTGCACACACTACTGTAAAGGTGTTAGGATTACATCTTCAAGGAGTATTAATTTTTTTGAAGATTGCCTTCTTTGTGAAAAAAATGTTAAAGTGTAAAATCATGACCTAAAACATGAAATTTTCAGGGTCCGGCGATCTTTTTAACTAGTACAGATACGTTAAAATGCATAGAAAACAAATACTAGAGGAGATTACGGCCTTTCCGAATATGTTTTTTAGTTTTTCTCTAGCTTAATTAGAACCGGAGATAAAGGCGATCAAAGTTTGGCAACAAATGCGAAATTGGAAAATGACCAGTCAATTTAGCTGTCATTTTTTGACCTTGTGACCTTTATTATGCAATGTACATCAATCCGATGAACTTAAAACTTTGCAAGGGTCCTCTAGGGCACTGTGGCACAAAACACTGACGAGATTGTGGAAATTCCTCAATTATTTCCTAGTTAAAAAAATTAGGTATCTCAAATATCCAATTTTGCCAAATATTTGACCTTGAGTTTGACCTTGAAAATACCTTTCTAGGTCAAAACCAATATTTTTCCCAGATTGGAAATATGTGACAAAGGGGGGGTCATTTTATTATTTGAACTGTGTAGGATCAATATTTATTGCTGTAGAGGGCAAAAATAGGCTGATTTTGCATGTTGCGCGGTATGCAATATTTGGAATTTTTTTATAAATCAACATGAAGAGATAGATCAATTCCGATTGCAGGGTTCAAACAATCCAGCTGCCGGCTATAAAAGTCTATAATATGATCCCGATATCTTTGAAAAAACATAATTGTTGGAATTTTTGAAAATGCAGTGAATTTAAACTTTGACAGGTCATATGACCTTGAAAAATGAGGTCAAGGTCAAATTTGAAGATTGGTATGGGGTGTAAATGGGTATATTTGGGGGGGTTCATTATACATTTGCATTACCTAAAATGACTCCTTCATGGATTTTGAACTCATGCACCTCAAACTTAGCAAATACAATGTACCAAAATGGCCGCCATTCCATAAATAGTAGCAATATCAAAATTAAAAATACGTTAAGCACTGGCCCGTACTATAGAACAACTTTTGGCACTATGAGCATGCTGCTATCACTTATGGTTTTTGCCGAACTCGAAACAATTCGAAAATTACCTAAATATTCATTGTGGAATGTTCCGCTTGAGTGATTTCGATTATTTTTTCGTCAAAGTATAGAATTATATTGTTAATGGACAGAAACTAAAGCAAATTACTCTAGTTTAATAGTTTATTCAGATATAGTAAATCAAAATATACTAAAATTCACACTAAAAAGGTCCTATATACCTCAAAAATAAAAATTCAAACTCAGGACCGGAATACAGTAGTCTACAAGTATATAGGTACATTCACAAAAATAATCAAGAAAATCGGAGCAAATTTTTTCCGGAAACTATAATAATAATAATAATAATAAGAATAATAGCAAAAACAATAAGAATTTACCATAGGTATGGTAAATTCTTAACTAGATGGCTATAACTGACCATGGTCAGTGATGAAGAATTTACCAATATATTTATTATTTAAAGGTATATTGTATAATGTTTAAGTGTACAGACCATCATTGTGTGAATGCTCATGCATAGTTTAGTTGATTTAGTTCAGTTTAGCTTATTCAGTCTAATTAATTTAGTTTAGTTTATTTAGTTTAGTAAATTTAATTTAGTTGACAAGAAAGAAAAAAATGTACTGAGCATCAAAGGTATACTAAGATCAGTATAATTTATCATATTTACACAATAGGCCCATGCAACTTTTATACTCATTTTGTATTTCTTCATGACAAAATTGACTTCTTTTAGCTCAGGGCACTAATTTGATTATAATAGGTGAAGTTGAATTTTTCAGGGTTGACCGATCTTTTTAACTATTGATGCTACACCAAAATGAACATTAAATAAAATAAAGATGAGAATCTGAGGTATTCAGAAATGCTTTCATCATTTGTATACCTTAATTATAACAGGAGATAGAGCCAAGTGAAATAATGACAAAAATGTAAAATATCACCAAAAAATTGACTCTGAAAATTTCAAGTTTTGAACATTATTTTAATCTCAAAGGCAAACGGTCTACAGGAGAGACTTGAAATTGGACACACTACTGTAAATGTGTTAGGATTACATGTCCAAGGAGTATTAATTTTTTTTAAGATTTCCTTCTTTGTCAAAAATATGTTAAAGTGTAAAATCTTGACCAAAAACATGAAATTTTCAGGGTCGGGCGATCTTTTTAAGTAGCAGAGATACGTTAAAATGCATAGAAAACAAATACTAGAGGAGGTTATGGCCTTTCCGAATATGCTTTCAGTTTTTCTCTAACTTAATTAGAACCGGAGATACAGGCCGTCAAAGTTTGGGTACAAGTGTGAAATTGGAAAATGAGCAGGTCAATTTAACTGTCATTTTTTGACCTTGTGACCTTTATTATGCAATGTACATCTATCGGAGGAACGTAAAACTTTGCAAGGGGCCTCTAGGGTACTGTGGCACCAAATGCTGAAGAGATTGTGGAAATTCCTCAATTATTTCCTAGTTAAAAAAATTAGGTATCTCAAAAAACCAATTTTGCCAAATATTTGACCTTGAGTTTGACCTTGAAAATACCTTTCTAGGTCAAATCCAATATTTTACCCAGATTGGCAATGTGTGACAAAGGGGGGGTCATTTAATTATTTGAACTGTGTAGGATCAATATTTATTGCTTAAGAGGGCAAAAATAGGCTGATTGTTCATGTCGCGCGGTATGCCATATTTGGAATTTTTTTATAAATCAGCATGAAGAGATAGATCAATTCCGATTTCAGGGTTTAAACAATCCAGCTGCAGGCTATAAGAATCTATAATATGATCCCGATATCTTTGAAAAAACATAATTGTTGGAATTTTTGAAAATGAGGTGAATTGAAACTTTGACGGGTCATATGACCTTGAAAAATGAGGTCAAGGTCAAATTTGAAGATTGGTATGGGGTGTAAATGGGTATATTTGGGGGGGTTCATTATACATTTGCATTACCTAAAATGACTCCTTCATGGATTTTGAACTCATGCACCTCAAATTTAGCAAATACACCATACCAAGATGGCCGCCATTCCATAAATACTTAAAATATCAAAATTAAAAATATGTCTTACCATGTCCCATATCATAGAGCAACTTTTGGCGCCATCAGCATGCTGCTATCATTTATGGTTTTTGCCGAACTCGAAACAATTCGAAAATGACCAAAGTATTCAGTGTGGCCTATTCCGCTCTAAGAATTTTGATTAATTTTGCTTCAATTTATTGCTCTTTACAGTTCATTCAGTGAAAGTAAAGTAAATTACACTGGACTATAAATTTATTGAGATATAGTATATTGAAATATACAAAAATTCACACTAAAACGGTCATATAAACCTTAAAAATAAAAATTGAAACTCAGGACCGGAATACAGTAGTCTACAAGTATACAGGTACATTCACAAAAATAATCAGGAAAATCGAAGCAACTTTTTCGGATATAATAATAAGAAGAATAATAGCAAAAACAATAAGAATTTACCATAGGTATGGTAAATTCTTAATAATAACTAGTTCTCAATTATTCCCAATAAATTTATCGGGAATGAGCATTCACCAGACTTTACCTGGAATTTAGAAGTCTAATTTTTTTAAGATTATGACATCACCTTTCATCTATGATTAAATAGTAAGGTAAACGGGACAAATTGTAGACTAGTGCTTCCTATATTTAAACTTTCAGGACTAAGACTAAGAAAGACATCTAACGTTAACAACTATTAACATGGCCAGTTAGTGGGAGTTGTAGAAGCTAATGGTAACTTGCAGGCAACCTTAGAAAAGGTAGGAAATGATTCGACATGGAATACGTGGGCTTGCAGGCAAAAGATTGAACAATTCATACGAAAAATCAATGGAAACACATAACGGAATATACCATTGAAAACACAAAAACTGCTCAAAATACTTGTTCATCCCTTTCGGCATTGATTTTGAGGGTAAATTACCCCGTGACATCAAAGTCAAACTTGAATTATGTCCCCATGTCAAGATACTAAACCTGTGCAAAATTTGAAGGAAATCGTCCAAGTCAATCAAAAGTTATGAATATTTACCCTTTTTTGGGGTGATTACCTACAAACGGCAATTTTAACCCAAAAACATCAATGGTGTGAAGTAAAGTCCCAACCGATGCCTGTTAAACCAATGCAAATATAAGAACCACTCAAAACACATATTCGCCCCTTTCGATCCTGAATATGGGGGTAAATTAACCCATGACATCAAAATCATACTTGCATAATGTGCCCATGTCAAGATACTAAACTTGTGCAAAATTTGAAGGAAATCGTCCAAGTCAATCAAAAGTTATGAATATCTACCCCTTTTTGGGGTAATTACCTAAAAACAGCAATTTTAACACAAACACATCAATGGTGTGAAGTAAAGTCCCAACCGATGCCTGTTATACCATTGCAAAGATAAGAACCACTCAAAACACATATTCGCCCCTTTCGATCCTGAATATGGGGGTAAATAACCCCATGACATCCATATCGTACTTGCATTATGTCCCCATGTCAAGATACTAAACCTGTGCAAAATTTGAAGAAAATCGTCCAAGTCAATCAAAAGTTATGAATATTTACCCCTTTTTTGGGGTAATTACCTAAAAACGGCAATTTTAACCCAAAAACATCAATGGTGTGAAGTAAAGTCCCAACCGATGCCTGTTATACCATTGCAAAGATAAGAACTGCTCAAAACACATATTCGCCCCTTTCGATCCAGAATATGGGGGTAAATAACCCCATGACATCCATATCGTACTTGCATTATGTCCCAATGTCAAGATACTAAACCTGTGCAAAATTTGAAGAAAATCGTCCAAGTCAATCAAAAGTTATGAATATTTACCCTTTTTTGGGGTAATTACCTAAAAACGGCAATTTTAACCCAAAAACATCAATGGTGTGAAGTAAAGTCCCAACCGATGCCTGTTATACCATTGCAAAGATAAGAACTGCTCAAAACACATATTCACCCCTTTCGATCCGGAATGTGGGGGTAAATAACCCCATGACATCCATATCGTACTTGCATTATGTCCCCATGTCAAGATACTAAACATGTGCAAAATTCGAAGAAAATCGTCCAAGTCAATCAAAGTTATGAATATTTACCCATTTTTTGGGGTAATTACCTAAAAACGGCAATTTTAACCCAAAAACATCAATGGTGTGAAGTAAAGTCCCAACCGATGCCTGTTATACCATTGCAAAGATAAGAACTGCTCAAAAACATATTCGCCCCTTTCGATCCAGAATATGGGGGTAAATTACCCCATGACATCAAAATAGTACTTGCATTATGTCCCAATGCCAAGATACTAAACTTGTGCAAAATTTGAAGGAAATCGTCAAAGTAAGTCAAAAGTTATGAATATTTACCCCTTTTTCGGGGTTTTTACCTAAAAATGGCAATTTTAACCCAAAGACATCAATGGTGTGAAGTAAAGTCCCAACCGATGCCAATTGTACAATTGGAAAGACAAGAACTGCTCAAAATACATATTCACCCTTTCGCTCTTGAATATGGGGGTAAATTACCCCATGACATCAAAATCATACTTGCATTACGTCCCAATGTCAAGATACTAAACCTGCGCAAAATTTGAAGAAAATCGTCGAAGTCAATCAAAAGTTATCAATATTTACCCCCTTTTTGGGGTAATTACCTTAAAATGACAATTTTCACCTAAAGACATCTGTATTGTGAAGTAATGTCCCAACCGATGCCTATTATACCATTGCAAAGATAAAAACTGCTCAAAACACATATTCACCCCTTTCGATCTTGAATATGGGGGTAAATTACCCCATGACATCAAAATCGTACTTGCATTATGTCCCAATGTCAAGATACTAAACCTGTGCAAAATTTGGAGAAAATCGTCCAAGTCAATCAAAAGTTATGACTTTTTACCCCTTTTTGGGGTAATTACCTAAAAACGACAATTTTTATCCAGGAACATCCACAGCACGAAGGAAAGTCTCAAACGATGCCTATTGTATCATTCAATACACAATAACTGCTCAAAACACATATTCACCCCTTTCGATCCAGAATAAGGGGGTAAATTACCCCTTGACATCAAAATCATACTTGCATTATGTCCCCATGTCAATATATTGGACTTGTGCAAAATTTGGAGAAATTCGTCCATTTTAATCACAAGTTAGAGTCTATCACCCCTTTGGGGGTAATTACCCCCAAAACGTCATTTTTATTTTATAATGTGTCTGTAATTCATGAATACTATATACACACCAAGTTTCATGAAATTCCCTCCATTGAAACCAAAGTTAAAAAATGTTTTCACTTTTTGGACAAAACACACATTTTTGACAGTCCCATAACTCAAAAACCCCTTCTTTGATCAAAATATAAAAGGTGTCTTGCACTGGATGAGTAGTCAGGCTATCAATTACAGCAAAAACCAAGCCTCTAGCCATTATAGTTTTCTCTGAAAACATGGGCAACTGGTTTTTGTCAAAAGGGGGTAAATACCCCTTTACCCTCATCTCCAATAAACGATATAGGCCAAAAATGTAGCAACACATGTTTATATAAAGGTTCCTAAGTCCTAATTTTCTAACAATGATATTAAAAGAGATAATCCACTTTGAAATTTTGGAAAATTTGACTTTGAGGTGACCTCTGACCTCCAAAAATAGGTCAAGGTCAAAAAAATTTTGCACAACTTCTCCTCTCACTTAGGACTACCTATCCACCAACTTTCATTAACTTTCTCCAATTTTAGGTGGCCAAATAATAATAATAATAACTAGTTCTCAATTATTCCCAATAAATTTATCGGGAATGAGCATTCACCAGACTTTAGCTGGAATTTAGAAGTCTAATTTTTTTAAGATTATGACGTCACCTTTCATCTATGATTAAATAGTAAGGTAAACGGGACAAATTGTAGACTAGTGCTTCCTATATTTAAACTTTCAGGACTTAGACTAAGAAAGACATCTAACGTTAACAACTATTAACATGGCCAGTTAGTGGGAGTTGTAGAAGCTAATGGTAACTTGCAGGCAACCTTTGAAAAGGTAGGAAATGATTCGACATGGAATACGTGGGCTTGCAGGCAAAAGATTGAACAATTCATACGAAAAATCAATGGAAACACATAACGGAATATACCATTGAAAACACAAAAACTGCTCAAAATACTTGTTCATCCCTTTCGGCATTGATTTTCAGGGTAAATTACCCCGTGACATCAAAGTCAAACTTGAATTATGTCCCCATGTCAAGATACTAAGCCTGTGCAAAATTTGAAGAAAATCGTCCAAGTCAATCAAAAGTTATGAATATTTACCCCTTTTTTGGGGTGATTACCTACAAACGGCAATTTTAACCCAAAAACATCAATGGTGTGAAGTAAAGTCCCAACCGATGCCTGTTAAACCAATGCAAATATAAGAACCACTCAAAACACATATTCGCCCGTTTCGATCCTGAATATGGGGGTAAATTAACCCATGACATCAAAATCATACTTGCATAATGTGCCCATGTCAAGATACTAAACTTGTGCAAAATTTGAAGGAAATCGTCCAAGTCAATCAAAAGTTATGAATATCTACCCCTTTTTGGGGTAATTACCTAAAAACAGCAATTTTAACACAAACACATCAATGGTGTGAAGTAAAGTCCCAACCAATGCCTGTTATACCATTGCAAAGATAAGAACCACTCAAAACACATATTCGCCCCTTTCGATCCTGAATATGGGGGTAAATAACCCCATGACATCCATATCGTACTTGCATTATGTCCCCATGTCAAGATACTAAACCTGTGCAAAATTTGAAGAAAATCGTCCAAGTCAATCAAAAGTTATGAATATTTACCCCTTTTTTGGGGTAATTACCTAAAAACGGCAATTTTAACCCAAAAACATCAATGGTGTGAAGTAAAGTCCCAACCGATGCCTGTTATACCATTGCAAAGATAAGAACCACTCAAAACACATATTCGCCCCTTTCGATCCTGAATATGGGGGTAAATAACCCCATGACATCCATATCGTACTTGCATTATGTCCCCATGTCAAGATACTAAACCTGTGCAAAATTTGAAGAAAATCGTCCAAGTCAATCAAAAGTTATGAATATTTACCCCTTTTTTGGGGTAATTACCTAAAAACGGCAATTTTAACCCAAAAACATCAATGGTGTGAAGTAAAGTCCCAACCGATGCCTGTTATACCATTGCAAAGATAAGAACTGCTCAACACACATATTCACCCCTTTCGATCCGGAATGTGGGGGTAAATAACCCCATGACATCCATATCGTACTTGCATTATGTCCCCATGTCAAGATACTAAACATGTGCAAAATTCGAAGAAAATCGTCCAAGTCAATCAAAGTTATGAATATTTACCCCTTTTTTGGGGTAATTACCTAAAAACGGCAATTTTAACCCAAAAACATCAATGGTGTGAAGTAAAGTCCCAACCGATGCCTGTTATACCATTGCAAAGATAAGAACTGCTCAAAACACATATTCGCCCCTTTCGATCCAGAATATGGGGGTAAATTACCCCATGACATCAAAATCGTACTTGCATTATGTCCCAATGCCAAGATACTAAACTTGTGCAAAATTTGAAGGAAATCGTCCAAGTAAGTCAAAAGTTATGAATATTTACCCCTTTTTCGGGGTTTTTACCTAAAAATGGCAATTTTAACCAAAGACATCAATGGTGTGAAGTAAAGTCCCAACCGATGCCAATTGTACAATTGGAAAGACAAGAACTGCTCAAAATACATATTCACCCCTTTCGCTCTTGAATATGGGGGTAAATTACCCCATGACATCAAAATCATACTTGCATTACGTCCCAATGTCAAGATACTAAACCTGCGCAAAATTTGAAGAAAATCGTCGAAGTCAATCAAAAGTTATCAATATTTACCCCCTTTTTGGGGTAATTACCTTAAAATGACAATTTTCACCTAAAGACATCTGTATTGTGAAGTAATGTCCCAACCGATGCCTATTATACCATTGCAAAGATAAGAACTGCTCAAAACACATATTCACCCCTTTCGATCTTGAATATGGGGGTAAATTACCCCATGACATCAAAATCGTACTTGCATTATGTCCCAATGTCAAGATACTAAACCTGTGCAAAATTTGGAGAAAATCGTCCAAGTCAATCAAAAGTTATGACTTTTTACCCCTTTTTGGGGTAATTACCTAAAAACGACAATTTTTATCCAGGAACATCCACAGCACGAAGGAAAGTCTCAAACGATGCCTATTGTATCATTCAATACACAATAACTGCTCAAAACACATATTCACCCCTTTCGATCCAGAATAAGGGGGTAAATTACCCCTTGACATAAAATTCATACTTGCATTATGTCCCCATGTCAATATACTGGACTTGTGCAAAATTTGGAGAAATTCGTCCATTTTAATCACAAGTTAGAGTCAATCACCCCTTTTGGGGTAATTACCCACAAAACGTCATTTTTATTTTATAATGTGTCTGTAATTCATGAATACTATATACACACCAAGTTTCATGAAATTCCCTCCATTCAAACCAAAGTTAAAAAATGTTTTCACTTTTTGGACAAAACACCCATTTTTGAAAGTCCCATAACTCAAAAACCCCTTCTTTGATCAAAATATAAAAGGTGTCTTGCACTGGATGAGTAGTCAGGCTATCAATTACAGCAAAAACCAAGCCTCTAGCCATTTTAGTTTTTTCTGAAAACATGGGCAACTGGTTTTTGTCAAAAGGGGTAAATACCCCTTTACCCTCATCTCCCAATAAACGATATAGGCCAAAAATGTAGCAACACATGTTTATATAAAGGTTCCTAAGTCCTAATTTTCTAACAATGATATTAAAAGAGATAATCCACTTTGAAATTTTGGAAAATTTGACTTTGAGGTGACCTCTGACCTTGAAAAATAGGTCAATGTCAAAAAAATTTTGCACAACTTCTCCTCTCACTTAGGACTACCTATCCACCAACTTTCATTAACTTTCTCCAATTTTAGGTGGCCAAATAATAATAATAATAATAACTAGTTCTCAATTATTCCCAATAAATTTATCGGGAATTAGCATTCACCAGACTTTACCTGGAAATTAGAAGTCTAATTCTTTTAAGATTATGACATCACCTTTCATCTATGATTAAATAGTAAGGTAAACGGGACAAATTGTAGACTAGTGCTTCCTATATTTAAACTTTCAGGACTTAGACTAAGAAAGACATCTAACGTTAACAACTATTAACATGGCCAGTTAGTGGGAGTTGTAGAAGCTAATGGTAACTTGCAGGCAACCTTTGAAAAGGTAGGAAATGATTCGACATGGAATACGTGGGCTTGCAGGCAAAAGATTGAACAATTCATACGAAAAATCAATGGAAACACATAACGGAATATACCATTGAAAACACAAAAACTGCTCAAAATACTTGTTCATCCCTTTCGGCATTGATTTTGAGGGTAAATTACCCCGTGACATCAAAGTCAAACTTGAAATATGTCCCCATGTCAAGATACTAAACCTGTGCAAAATTTGAAGAAAATCGTCCAAGTCAATCAAAAGTTATGAATATTTACCCCTTTTTTGGGGTGATTACCTACAAACGGCAATTTTAACCCAAAAACATCAATGGTGTGAAGTAAAGTCCCAACCGATGCCTGTTAAACCAATGCAAATATAAGAACCACTCAAAACACATATTCGCCCCTTTCGATCCTGAATATGGGGGTAAATTAACCCATGACATCAAAATCATACTTGCATAATGTGCCCATGTCAAGATACTAAACTTGTGCAAAATTTGAAGGAAATCGTCCAAGTCAATCAAAAGTTATGAATATCTACCCCTTTTTGGGGTAATTACCTAAAAACAGCAATTTTAACACAAACACATCAATGGTGTGAAGTAAAGTCCCAACCGATGCCTGTTATACCATTGCAAAGATAAGAACCACTCAAAACACATATTCGCCCCTTTCGATCCTGAATATGGGGGTAAATAACCCCATGACATCCATATCGTACTTGCATTAAGTCCCCAATGTCAAGATACTAAACCTGTGCAAAATTTGAAGAAAATCGTCCAAGTCAATCAAAAGTTATGAATATTTACCCCTTTTTTGGGGTAATTACCTAAAAACGTCAATTTTAACCCAAAAACATCAATGGTGTGAAGTAAAGTCCCAACCGATGCCTGTTATACCATTGCAAAGATAAGAACTGCTCAAAACACATATTCGCCCCTTTCGATCCAGAATATGGGGGTAAATAACCCCATGACATCCATATCGTACTTGCATTATGTCCCAATGTCAAGATACTAAACCTGTGCAAAATTTGAAGAAAATCGTCCAAGTCAATCAAAAGTTATGAATATTTACCCCTTTTTTGGGGTAATTACCTAAAAACGGCAATTTTAACCCAAAAACATCAATGGTGTGAAGTAAAGTCCCAACTGATGCCTGTTATACCATTGCAAAGATAAGAACTGCTCAACACACATATTCACCCCTTTCGATCCGGAATGTGGGGGTAAATAACCCCATGACATCCATATCGTACTTGCATTATGTCCCCATGTCAAGATACTAAACATGTGCAAAATTCGAAGAAAATTGTCCAAGTCAATCAAAGTTATGAATATTTACCCCTTTTTGGGGTAATTACCTAAAAACGGCAATTTTAACCCAAAAACATCAATGGTGTGAAGTAAAGTCCCAACCGATGCCTGTTATACCATTGCAAAGATAAGAACTGCTCAAAACACATATTCGCCCCTTTCGATCCAGAATATGGGGGTAAATTACCCCATGACATCAAAATCGTACTTGCATTATGTCCCAATGCCAAGATACTAAACTTGTGCAAAATTTGAAGGAAATCGTCCAAGTAAGTCAAAAGTTATGAATATTTACCCCTTTTTCGGGGTTTTTACCTAAAAACGGCAATTTTAACCCAAAGACATCAATGGTGTGAAGTAAAGTCCCAACCGATGCCAATTGTACAATTGGAAAGACAAGAACTGCTCAAAATACATATTCACCCCTTTCGCTCTTGAATATGGGGGTAAATTACCCCATGACATCAAAATCATACTTGCATTACGTCCCAATGTCAAGATACTAAACCTGCGCAAAATTTGAAGAAAATCGTCGAAGTCAATCAAAAGTTATCAATATTTACCCCCTTTTTGGGGTAATTACCTTAAAATGACAATTTTCACCTAAAGACATCTGTATTGTGAAGTAATGTCCCAACCGATGCCTATTATACCATTGCAAAGATAAGAACTGCTCAAAACACATATTCACCCCTTTCGATTTGAATATGGGGGTAAATTACCCCATGACATCAAAATCGTACTTGCATTATGTCCCAATGTCAAGATACTAAACCTGTGCAAAATTTGGAGAAAATCGTCCAAGTCAATCAAAAGTTATGACTTTTTACCCCTTTTTGGGGTAATTACCTAAAAACGACAATTTTTATCCAGGAACATCCACAGCACGAAGGAAAGTCTCAAACGATGCCTATTGTATCATTCAATACACAATAACTCCTCAAAACACATATTCACCCCTTTCGATCCAGAAGAAGGGGGTAAATTACCCCTTGACATAAAATTCATACTTGCATTATGTCCCCATGTCAATATACTGGACTTGTGCAAAATTTGGAGAAATTCGTCCATTTTAATCACAAGTTAGAGTCAATCACCCCTTTTGGGGTAATTACCCACAAAACGTCATTTTTATTTTATATTGTGTCTGTAATTCATGAATACTATATACACACCAAGTTTCATGAAATTCCCTCCATTCAAACCAAAGTTAAAAAATGTTTTCACTTTTTGGACAAAACACCCATTTTTGAAAGTCCCATAACTCAAAAACCCCTTCTTTGATCAAAATATAAAAGGTATCTTGCACTGGATTAGTAGTCAGGCTATCAATTACAGCAAAAACCAAGCCTCTAGCCATTATAGTTTTTTCTGAAAACATGGGCAACTGGTTTTTGTCAAAAGGGGGTAAATACCCCTTTACCCTCATCTCCCAATAAACGATATAGGCCAAAAATGTAGCAACACATGTTTATATAAAGGTTCCTAAGTCCTAATTTTCTAACAATGATATTAAAAGAGATAATCCACTTTGAAATTTTGGAAAATTTGACTTTGAGGTGACCTCTGACCTTGAAAAATAGGTCAATGTCAAAAAAATTTTGCACAACTTCTCCTCTCACTTAGGACTACCTATCCACCAACTTTCATTAACTTTCTCCAATTTTAGGTGGCCAAATAATAATAATAATAACTAGTTCTCAATTATTCCCAATAAATTTATCGGGAATGAGCATTCACCAGACTTTACCTGGAAATTAGAAGTCTAATTCTTTTAAGATTATGACATCACCTTTCATGTATGATTAAATAGTAAGGTAAACGGGACAAATTGTAGACTAGTGCTTCCTATATTTAAACTTTCAGGACTTAGACTAAGAAAGACATCTAACGTTAACAACTATTAACATGGCCAGTTAGTGGGAGTTGTAGAAGCTAATGGTAACTTGCAGGCAACCTTTGAAAAGGTAGGAAATGATTCGACATGGAATACGTGGGCTTGCAGGCAAAAGATTGAACAATTCATACGAAAAATCAATGGAAACACATAACGGAATATACCATTGAAAACACAAAAACTGCTCAAAATACTTGTTCATCCCTTTCGGCATTGATTTTGAGGGTAAATTACCCCGTGACATCAAAGTCAAACTAGAATTATGTCCCCATGTCAAGATACTAAACCTGTGCAAAATTTGAAGAAAATCGTCCAAGTCAATCAAAAGTTATGAATATTTACCCCTTTTTTGGGGTGATTACCTACAAACGGCAATTTTAACCCAAAAACATCAATGGTGTGAAGTAAAGTCCCAACCGATGCCTGTTAAACCAATGCAAATATAAGAACCACTCAAAACACATATTCGCCCCTTTCGATCCTGAATATGGGGGTAAATTAACCCATGACATCAAAATCATACTTGCATAATGTGCCCATGTCAAGATACTAAACTTGTGCAAAATTTGAAGGAAATCGTCCAAGTCAATCAAAAGTTATGAATATCTACCCCTTTTTGGGGTAATTACCTAAAAACAGCAATTATAACACAAACACATCAATGGTGTGAAGTAAAGTCCCAACCGATGCCTGATATACCATTGCAAAGATAAGAACCACTCAAAACACATATTCGCCCCTTTCGATCCTGAATATGGGGGTAAATAACCCCATGACATCCATATCGTACTTGCATTATGTCCCCATGTCAAGATACTAAACCTGTGCAAAATTTGAAGAAAATCGTCCAAGTCAATCAAAAGTTATGAATATTTACCCCTTTTTTGGGTAATTACCTAAAAACGGCAATTTTAACCCAAAAACATCAATGGTGTGAAGTAAAGTCCCAACCGATGCCTGTTATACCATTGCAAAGATAAGAACTGCTCAAAACACATATTCGCCCCTTTCGATCCAGAATATGGGGGTAAATTACCCCATGACATCCATATCGTACTTGCATTATGTCCCAATGTCAAGATACTAAACCTGTGCAAAATTTGAAGAAAATCGTCCAAGTCAATCAAAAGTTATGAATATTTACCCCTTTTTTGGGGTAATTACCTAAAAACGGCAATTTTAACCCAAAAACATCAATGGTGTGAAGTAAAGTCCCAACCGATGCCTGTTATACCATTGCAAAGATAAGAACTGCTCAACACACATATTCACCCCTTTCGATCCGGAATGTGGGGGTAAATAACCCCATGACATCCATATCGTACTTGCATTATGTCCCCATGTCAAGATACTAAACATGTGCAAAATTCGAAGAAAATCGTCCAAGTCAATCAAAGTTATGAATATTTACCCCTTTTTTGGGGTAATTACCTAAAAACGGCAATTTTAACCCAAAAACATCAATGGTGTGAAGTAAAGTCCCAACCGATGCCTGTTATACCATTGCAAAGATAAGAACTGCTCAAAACACATATTCGCCCCTTTCGATCCAGAATATGGGGGTAAATTACCCCATGACATCAAAATCGTACTTGCATTATGTCCCAATGTCAAGATACTAAACTTGTGCAAAATTTGAAGGAAATCGTCCAAGTAAGTCAAAAGTTATGAATATTTACCCCTTTTTCGGGGTTTTTACCTAAAAACGGCAATTTTAACCCAAAGACATCAATGGTGTGAAGTAAAGTCCCAACCGATGCCAATTGTACAATTGGAAAGACAAGAACTGCTCAAAATACATATTCACCCCTTTCGCTCTTGAATATGGGGGTAAATTACCCCATGACATCAAAATCATACTTGCATTACGTCCCAATGTCAAGATACTAAACCTGCGCAAAATTTGAAGAAAATCGTCGAAGTCAATCAAAAGTTATCAATATTTACCCCCTTTTTGGGGTAATTACCTTAAAATGACAATTTTCACCTAAAGACATCTGTATTGTGAAGTAATGTCCCAACCGATGCCTATTATACCATTGCAAAGATAAGAACTGCTCAAACACATATTCACCCATTTCGATCTTGAATATGGGGGTAAATTACCCCATGACATCAAAATCGTACTTGCATTATGTCCACATGTCAAGATACTAAACCTGTGCAAAATTTGGAGAAAATCGTCCAAGTCAATCAAAAGTTATGACTTTTTACCCCTTTTTGGGGTAATTACCTAAAAACGACAATTTTTATCCAGGAACATCCACAGCACGAAGGAAAGTCTCAAACGATGCCTATTGTATCATTCAATACACAATAACTGCTCAAAACACATATTCACCCCTTTCGATCCAGAATAAGGGGGTAAATTACCCCTTGACATAAAATTCATACTTGCATTATGTCCCCATGTCAATATACTGGACTTGTGCAAAATTTGGAGAAATTCGTCCATTTTAATCACAAGTTAGAGTCAATCACCCCTTTTGGGGTAATTACCCACAAAACGTCATTTTTATTTTATAATCTGTCTGTAATTCATGAATACTATATACACACCAAGTTTCATGAAATTCCCTCCATTCAAACCAAAGTTAAAAAATGTTTTCACTTTTTGGACAAAACACCCATTTTTGAAAGTCCCATAACTCAAAAACCCCTTCTTTGATCAAAATATAAAAGGTGTCTTGCACTGGATGAGTAGTCAGGCTATCAATTACAGCAAAAACCAAGCCTCTAGCCATTATAGTTTTTTCTGAAAACATGGGCAACTGGTTTTTGTCAAAAGGGGGTAAATACCCCTTTACCCTCATCTCCCAATAAACGATATTGGCCAAAAATGTAGCAACACATGTTTATATAAATTTTCCTAAGTCCTAATTTTCTAACAATGATATTAAAAGAGATAATCCACTTTGAAATTTTGGAAAATTTGACTTTGAGGTGACCTCTGACCTTGAAAAATAGGTCAATGTCAAAAAAATTTTGCACAACTTCTCCTCTCACTTAGGACTACCTATCCACCAACTTTCATTAACTTTCTCCAATTTTAGGTGGCCAAATAATAATAATAATAATAATAATAACTAGGGTCCCAGGGGACTTCAACCTTAAAAGGTCAAAGGGATGATTCGACATTAAAACATTCAATAATATGCGTAGAACAAGGTGGAAACCCTAATACTCCATTATCAACACAATGTTATATTAATGCCTTCCGACTAAGATTTATGGTGTAAATTGTCCTCTAACATCAAAAATTTACTTACATCATGTCCGCAGGACCACATAATAAACTAATGTAAAATTAGAAGACAATCGTCCAAGTCAATCAGCAGTTATAGACATTTACCCCTTTTTGGGGTAAATGTCTATAACCTACCTAAATACCTAAATACGCATATTTTCATCCCTAAAATCCCAAGTGTAGAGGCAAGAAGTAACCGATGCCAAATGCACCTTTTAAAAACATGTATTGCTCAAAAACAAATAATTTTCCCCCTTCGTTCCTAATTATAAGGGTAAATTGCCCCATTAAATAAAATATACTCTTTCATTATGTCTCCAAACCATGATATTAAGCATTTGCAAGAAATGAAGAAAATCGTTCAAAACAATAAAAAGTTATAGCTATTTACCCCTTTTTGGGGTAATTACTTAAAACTGACAAATTTTATCCTCAAACATCAGTAATTAAAAGGCAAATACCAATCAATTTGAAATACACCATTAAAAACATAAGAACTGTTCAAAATACACATTCACCCCTTTCGACCCTGATTACGAGGGTAAATTACCCCGTGAAATCAAATTTACACTTTCATCATGTCCCCATGTCCAAATGGTAAACCTGTGCAAAATTTGAAGAAAATCGTCAATGTCAATCACAAGTTACAGCTATTTACCCCTTTTTGGGGTATTACTTAAAACTGACAAATTTTATCCAGTAACATCAGTGATGAAAAGGCAAGACCCAATCGATGTCTTATACACCATTAAAAACTTAAGAACTGTTCAAAATACATATTTACCCCTTTCGACCTTGGTTATGAGGGTAAATTACCCCATGACTTCAAATTTACACTTTCATTAGGTCCTCAAGTCAAAAGAGTAAACTCTTGCAAAATTTGAAGTAAATCGTCAATGTCAATCACAAATTATAATCATGTACCCCTTTTTGGGGTAACTACCCCAAAACGTCATTTTTATCTTATGATATGACTCTAATTCATAAATACCATATACACTCCAAGTTTCATCAAATTCCCTCCATTCAAACCAAAGTTAAAAAATGTTTTAACTTTTTGGTCAAAACACCCATTTTTGAAAGTCCTGTTACTCAACAACCCCTTATTCAATCAAAATATAAAAGGTTTCTTACCATGGATATTTAGTCAGGCTACCAATCACAGCAAAAACTGGGTCTCTAAGTGAAGTAGTTTTCTCTAAAAACAGGAGCAACTGGTTTTTATCAAAATGGGGTAAATACCCCTTTTTCGTCACATCAGAAAAAAAAATTCTACCCACATTTGTAGAGAACCACTTTTGTACACATACATTTCAATCTCATGTCTGTAACTATAAAATTTAATGAATTAATCAACTTTGAAAATTTGAAAATTTTGACTTTGAGATGACCTGTGACCTTGAGTTCAAGGTCAAGGTCAAATCTTTTCTACCAGAATGAAGTACTAACCATGGACTATATATGTACAAAGTTTCAAGGCTCTAGCTTCAAAGTTAACTGGACAAGAAAAATAATAATAATAATAAAATAAAAGAAAATAAGATGATTCTCCATTTATGTCGAATCATAACTAGCAGTCAACCTTTGAAAAGGTAGGGAATAAATCGACTGGGAAAAAATTTGGGATTATTGGCAAAATATTGACCAAATTTGACCATCATTAAGAGGATTAATAACCCTACAATCAAACGTTTTTGCTTCAGAATATGTATTTACCCCTTGCGACCTTGATTATGCAGGTAAAGTATCACACAAAATCAAAATTGTACTTGCACTATGTCTCTAAGTCAGCATACTGATAATGTGACAAATTTGAAGAAAATCGTCTTATTCAATCAAAAGTTATAGCTATTTACCCCTTTTTGGGGGAAATTACAAAATGCCAAAAAACAACAACTTTTACATGTATGATCTTGTAACACCAACAGTGAAAAGGTAAGACCCAGTTGATGCCTAATAAATTATCAAATATGCAAGAAATGCTTAGAATACATATTTACCCCTTTCCACCTTGATTACAGGGGTAGTATAGTCCAGAACACCAAAATTCTACAAGCACTGTGTCTCAAAATCATCTGACGGAACATGTGCAAAGTGTGGAGAAAATCGTCCCATTCTATCAAAAGTTATAGCTATTTACCCCTTTTTGGGGTAATTACCTAAAAACAACAACTACTATCTTATAACACCTACACTGAAAAGGTGAGACCCAACTGATACCTAATATGGCATTAGATATGCAAGAAATGTTCAGAAAACACAATTACCCCCTTCGACCTTGATTATGAGGGTAAATTACCCAACAGCATCAAAATTGTACTTGCCCTATGTCTCCAAGTCAGTATACTGAACATTTGAAAAATTTGAAGACAATCGTCCAAGTCAATCAAAAGTTATAGGAATTTACCCCTTTTGGGGTAATTACCCCAAAACATCATTTTTATTGCATGATAAGATTCCAATTCATGAATACTTCATACACACCAAGTTTCACCAAAATCCCTCCATTCAAACCAAAGTTAAAAAATGTTTTCACTTTTTGACAAAACACCCATTTTTGAATCAGCCATAACTGAAAAACCCCTTCTCTGATCAAAATATAAAACCCCACTTACCATGGGTATTTAGTCAGGCTATCAATTACAGCAAAAACCGAGCCTCTAACCATTATAGTTTTCTCTGAAAACATGAGCAACTGGTTTTTGTCAAAAGGGGGTAAATACCCTTTTACCCTCACAGCACAAAAATGGCCAGTTATGAAAAATGTAGCAAATCATGTTTGTATAAAGATTCCTTAGACTTGAATCTGTAACTTTAATATTAAGAGAGATAATCCACTTTGAAAATTTAAAAAAATTGACTTTGAGATGACCTGTGACCTTGAATTCAAGGTCAAGGTCAAAGATTTTTTGGAAAAATAATCTACTAACCCATGGCTATATATGTACCAAATTTCAAAGCTCTAGCTCAAAGTGAAATAAAATAATAATAATAATAACTAGACATTAGATATTCCCAGTGCAACTGGGAATGAGCATTCACCATTTCATCACTCAAGAGACTCACAATTGACTTTATATTGACTTTATATTAGCGTTAAATGACTTTACATTGACTTCATATTGACTTCATATTGACTTCATATTGACTTCATATTGACTTCATATTGACTTCATATTGACTTCATGTTGACTTCATGTTGACTTCATGTTGACTTCATGTTGACTTCATGTTGACTTCATACATGTGACACATCTAACGGCAATTGTGACACTTACCTGGCACGGTGCTAGCTGTGCTTTATTTTGCCAGCCGCAACGGACACCAAAATATTGAAAATCTATGGAAATTGAAAGTTGAATATGTCCAAAACAAAGTGTGTGATCCAAAAATGAAATACCTCTTACCATGGACCCATCTCTAGGGAACATAATACACTTGTCAGCATCATCCTACCATTTTCGGTTTCTGAGAAGTAGTCCGGCAAAAAAATTGGTGTTTTGTCAACTTAATCGGTTGGAATAATTACCCCTTTACGAAATTGAATAATGTTTTTGTTGATATTGTTCAAGCTATTGATAGGTTACATAACACTGAAATCCAGACCTCTCTATCTTCATTAGTTTCGAAGTTAGCCCTTTAAAAATCTCAACTTTGATGTGACCTCTGACCTTGAAAAATAGGTCAAGGTCAAAAATATTTGGGGGATCATAATATCTCACCTAGCACTATCCATCCACCAAAGGACAACCCTGAACTCAACCGAAAATGACGGAAAAATAATAAAAATAAAAATAAAAATAAAAATAAAAATAAAAAATAAAAAAATCTACAAAAATAATAGCATTCACCATTATGATGGTGAATGCTAATAATATCAAAGAAAACAAGATAAATCTCCCTATGGGTCGATTTATAATAATAATAATAATAATAATAAGAGCGAAAACAATACCATTCACCAAGTATTGGTGAATGCTAATAATAATAATAATAAGAGCGAAAACAATACCATTCACCAAGTATTGGTGAATGCTAATAATAATAAGAGCGAAAACAATACCATTCACCAAGTATTGGTGAATGCTAATAATAATAATAATAAGAGGGAAAACAATACCATTCACCAAGTATTGGTGAATGCTAACTAGAAATGAGTAACTGCAAGCAGTAACAAAACTTCACCTAGAAATATTGGTCGAAATGAAAAAACGAAATGAAAGAAGTAATTTGAAAAGTTCCAAAGTAATTTGAAACGTAATTTGAAACGTAATTTGAAAAGTAATTTCAAAGTAATTTGAAAAGTACTTGGCAAAGTAATTTCAATAGTAATTACAATGCAAAAGTATCATGTCAAGTAACATGACAAGTAAATTGACAAGTAAATTGACAAGTGCATTGACAAGTACATTGACAAGTACATTGACAAGTACATTGACAAGTACATTGACAAGTACATTGACAAGTACTCAGTCACAAACAAAATAACTATATGAAAATTGCATGGTGTTCAAGGTCATTGAAAATAGCACATTTTTGCACTGAAATTCGCCAATTGACCTTGAAAAATTGGGTCAAGGTCAAATGTGGACTAGTTGTGATGTGACATATAGTCAGCAGACAGATAAACCCTTACTGTAACATGTCAATCAGTTTGTGGCCATACACTGACTGATTCGCTGACTGATACACTGACTGATACTTATGATACACTGTCTGATACACTGACTGATACACTGACTGATACAAAAATATTTGACCGAAAACATGTAATTTTGAGGGTTGGGCGTTCTTTTAAACTTCAGAGTTACAAGAAAACATTCAGAGAATGAAAACTAGAGGAAAATTTGAGCTTGCAGAATATTATACACAGAAAATAACATGGACCAGTACATGGACCAGTACATGGACCAGTACATGGACCAGTACATGGACCAGTACATGGACCAGTACATGGACCAGTACATGGACCGGTACATGGACCGGTACATGGACTGGTACATGGACTGGTACATGGACCAGTACATGGACCAGTACGTGGACTAGTACATGGACCAGTACATGGACCAGTACATGGACCAGTACATGGACCAGTGCATCAACCAGGGCATTAACAAGGGCATCAACCAGAACATCAATCAGTACATCAACAGTACATCAACCTTGGAATTTTAGGAATGAATTGGCTAAGATACTTCTAGTCCTGAAAACATATCGAAATGACTGCAATTTCTGAAAACATACATTTTTCAGGGTCCGGCGATCTTTTTAACCGTCAGTGATACAAGAAATTGTTCAAATATAGAAACTAGAGGAGAATTTGTGCTCTCCAAATCTATTTTCAGATTCTCCGTAACTTTATTAGGACCGGAGATACGGCCGATTGAAATTATGGTACAATTCAGAAATGTGGACTTCAGAAAATTTCTGAAAAAATGTAATTTTTCACTTAAAATTACTCTAGAACCCAAACGGTTCAATGGAAACATTTATAACTTGGCAGGATTATGTGAACGAAAGATGAAACGATGCTCAAATAGCTTCATTGAAATAAAATGATTATTTCCTTGTCAAAATGATGATAAATTGTGAAAATTTGACAAAAAACATGAAATTTTCAGGGTCCGGCGATCTTTTAAACCGTCAGAGCTACGACAAAATGTTCAGAAAACAAAAACTAGGGGAGAATTTGGCCTTTCCAAATCTGTTTTCAGATTCTCTGTAACTTAATTAGGACCGGAGCTACAGCCGGTTGAAATAACGCTATCATTGAGAAATGTGAAAAAATATCGTAAATTTTTCCCTAATTTTTTTACCTTGTGACCTTTACGGTCTAACGTAGGTTAATCCGAGGACCTTGAAAATTTATACGATGCCTCTAGACTATTGTAGCAAGTATGTGTGACATTTTTGTAACAATATTTTGATTCCTTGCCTGTGTAAAAAAATCAAATGTCAAAAAAGTAACATTTTTCATCATGTTTGACCTTGAATTTGACCTTGAAAATAAGTTTCTAGGTCAAAATCAATATGATTTTCAGAATCAGGATGTGAAAATGGGGGGATCAATTTATTATAGTAACTCTCTCTGATCGATATTTCCATGTCAAAAACGCGATAATTTGTCATTTTTTAACATTCTCCGGTTTGCGATATTTGGAATTTTGTAGAAAATTAAGGAAAAATGCTACAGAACTTTGGATTACATATTATAAATTGGCGTATTTTTGTGTGTCTTGAGAAAAAATATCAAAGTGATATCATGAAAACAACATAATTTTCAGAATTTTTGAAAATAAGCACTTTTCGCACTTTGAAGAGCCAAATGACCTTGAAAAATGAGGTCAAGGTCAAATTTGAAGGTGGATATGGGGGTTTTAGGGGTATCTTTGGGGGGTTTACTATACATTGTTATGGCCTAGAATCGATATTTCAGGGTGAAATTACCAAGGTCACTGGTTTTGATGACGCGGTTGTTATTAAAAATTACATAACTCAAAAACGAAACATGACATTATCACAAAAATTACTTCTTCACCTGGGCCAGACATTTGGGCATCATTTTGCATCAATTTTGGAATCGTGTGGCTTACAGATTTTGCTATCATGCGTGACAATCTCCAGCACTAAAAATGGGCCTGAGCAACCTCGACCTTGACCTACTTTCTTGAAATTGGGTCAGATTATGTAATGTCCTTGTAGCACTTAGAACCTAATTGGAAAATGAAATATACACGTAATTGTCTGTGATCTGCTCTTGAGAAACATATGAAAAAACGAACTTTGAAAAGGCCTGTGACCTTGAAAAATAATTCAAGGTCACTGAAACTGGGTCAGTGTAATAAGGTCATGCACTGCTATATATGTGAATTTTTTGAAATTTTTTTGAAGAAATTTCCGTACAGAAAAATAATAATAAAAATAAATACGAAAACAAGAAACTTCACCTATGTAATAGGTGAAGTTTAACTAGATTTCGATAACCGCTAGCGGTAATAAAACTTCACCGAGCAGTTGGTGAAAATAGTCTAAATATGTTTAAGTATAGAAATAAACAAGTATACGAACAAGTATATGAAGGTATATTGTACATGTTTAAGCAGCTTGCTCAGTGAATGCCCATGTTTAGTTTAGTTTATTTAGTTCAGTGGGTGAAAATAGTCTAAATGTATATAAGTATATAAACAAGTATATAAACAAGTATATAAACAAGTATATAAACAAGTAAATAAGCAAGATATAAAATAATATATAAAATATTATATGAATAAAATATAAAATAGTATCAAAAATATTGTATAAAATGGTACAAAAAATAGCATAAAAAATGTACCTTATTTATTTGTGATATATTGCAATGCACAAGTTAATGAAGCTAGCGGACAGCCCCCCTTTTCCCGGTGAATGCATGTTTAGCTTAGTTTATTTAGTTTAGTTTAATTTATTTAGTTTACTTTAGTTTAAAATTAGTTTATTGACATCTTTTAGGCAATTACTACACAAATTTTAGTAATCACTGGTGTTCCAGTCTGAGTACAGTCATTCGGTTAGGTGAGGAAAAGATGAATTTTTCAGGGTTGACCGATCTTTTTACCTGTTCACGACACAACAAAATGTACACAAATTAGAATAAGAGGAGAATCTGAGCTTTTCCAAAACGGCTTGTATCATTCATATGACTTTATTAGAACCCGAGATAGAGTTGATTGAAGTAATGGTAAAAATATGAAAATTAACCGAAAAATTGACTCTGAAAATATCAAGTTTTGAACTCCAAATTGCTCCCAAAGGTAAACGGTTTGAAGGAGAGACTTAAAATAGCACAAAATACTGTAAATATGTTAGGACTATATCTCGAAATATTATCAAATTTTTTGAAGACTGACTTCTTTGTCAAAAAAATGTAAATTGGTGAAATCTTGACCGAAAACATGTATTTTTCAGGGTCCGGCGATCTTTTTAACTAGCAGAGATACGTTAAAATGTATAGAAAATGAATACTAGAGGAGAATTTGGACTTTCTGAATATGCTTTCAGTTTTTCTGTAGCTTAATTAGAACCGGAGATACAGACCATCAAAGTTTGGGTGCAAGTGCGAAATTGGAAAATGAGAGGGTCAATTTTGCAGTAATTTTTTGACCTTGTGACATTTATTGTGCAATGTAGGTCAATCCGATGGACTTAAAACTTTACACATTTCTTCTAGGGTATTGTAGGACTGACCTGTGAAAAGACTGTAAAAATCCCTTTATTATTTCCTACTTAAAAAAAATTAAATATCTCAAATATCCAATTTTGTCAAATATTTGACCTTGATTTTGACCTTGAAAATACCTTTCAAGGTCAAAATCTATAATTTCTACAGATTCGCGGTGTATGACTTAGGGGGGGTCATTTCATTATATGAATTATGTAGGATCAATATTTACCTCTCAAATTGGCAAAAATAGGCTAATTTTTCATGTCGCGCGGTATGCCATATTTGGAATTTTTTTATAAATCAGCATGAAGAGATAAATCAATTCCGATTTCAGGGTTTCAACAATATAGCTCCTGGCTATTATAATTTAAAATATGAACCCGATATGCTGGAAATAACATAATTGTTGGAATTTTTGAAAATTGAGTGATTTGAACATTAAACAGGTCAAATGACCTTGAAAAATGAGGTTAAGGACAAATTTGAAGGTGGCTATGGAGGTTTTATGGGCATATTTGGGGGGGTTCACAATACATTTTATTGGCCTAAAATCGATATTTCAGTGTCAAGTAATCAAGGTCACCAGTTTTGACGACGCGGTTGACACTAAAAATTCCATAATTAAATAACTAAGCATGATATCATCATAAAAATGATCGCTTGCCATGGATTAGTCATTTACTGTAACAATTGGCTTGAATTCTGCAATTTTCGAAGTTGCTTATATAGAGATCAGGCGCGCAAACCTCTGAGAGTAAAAATTGACCTGTATGACCTCGACCTTGACCTATACTTTTGAAAATTAGGTCAGTTTATTTAGTATAAGTCTATTATATATAGTTTATTAGGCAATTATAATTGATCAGTTAATATATGAGTAATGGTCAATTGAAATATAGAAAAAATTTATTTCAAAGGGGTCAATGACCTTGAAAAATAGGTCAGAGGTATAGGGTTACATTGGACAATTTAATTAGGTCACATAGGACTATGTACACAAATTATTTGAAAATTTTTCGAGAACATTTTTCGGAAAGAAAAATAATAATAATAAAAATATTTACGAAAATAAGAAACTTCACCTATGGTATAGGTGAAGTTTAATAATAAAAATACTTACGAAAACAAGAAACTTCACCTATGTAATAGGTGAAGTTTAATAACTAGAACCCTGTAACTGACCAAGGTCAGTGACTAAGAATTTACCAAGTTTTTACCGGTTCATGCATCATACCAAAAGACAGCTTGCAACAATATTGTGGTGCACAGTGCCACCGTGGTGCACAGTGAGACGGTGGCGCACAGAGCCACTGCTCTGCACATTGCCACTCTGGTGCACAGTGCCACTGTGACTGTGACTGTGACTGCGGTGCTAAACTGTCACTGTGGTGCACACTGCTGTGGTCTAAACTGACACTGTGTTGCACACTGCCACTGTGTTGCACACTGCCACTGTGTTGCACACTGACACTTGTGCACACTGCCACTGTGGTGCACAGTGCCACTGTGGTGTACTCTGCCATTGTGGCGCAGCCTGTTATTGTGCCACAGTGATGCACTGTGCCACAGTGATGCACAGTGCCACAGTGATGCACAGTGCCACTATGATGCACTGTGCCATAATGATGCACAGTGCCACCATGATGAAAAGTGCCTCCATGATGCACAATTATGATAACCCTAAGCACATAACAAGAGTGAAAGCTGATGTTCCAGTCTCTGCAGAGCTACAGTCATTTGACAAGGTCTGGGAAAGTAGAATTTTTCAGGGTTCACCGATATTTTTACCTATCAATGTTACAAGAAAATACACAATAAATTAAATTAAGAGGAGAATCTTAGCTTTCCAAAACTGCTTGTGTCATTCATGTAGCTTTATTAGAACTGGAGATAGAGCCCATTGAAATAACGGTAAAATTGCAATTATTTCATCGAAAAATGGTCCCTGAAAATGTCAAGTTTTGAACGTCGATTTGTTGCAGAAGGCAAACGGTTGGGAGGAGAGACTTGAAATTGCACACACTACTGTAAATATCTTAGGACTACACCCCCAAATATTATTGAATTTTTTGAAGATGGATTTCTGAGTAAAAAAATGCAAAGATGTAAAATCATGACTGAAAACATGAATTTTTCAGGGTCGGGCGATCTTTTTAACTAGTAGAGATACGTTAAAATGTATAGAAAACAAATACTAGAGGAGAATCTGGGCTTTCCAAATCTGTTTTTATTTTTCCTGTAGCGTAATTAGAACCGGAGATACAGACCGTCAAAGTATGGGTACAAGTGCAATGTTGACAAATGAGCAGGTCAATTTTGCAGTCATTTCTTGATGTTTTGACCTAAATTGTGCAATGTAGGTCAATCCGAGGGCCTTCAAATTTTGCGTGGGGCCTCTAGGGTATTGTGGCACTGAATGCTGATGAGATGAGGTAAATCCCTCAACTGATTCCCTGTTAAGAAAAAAATAATGTCTGAAATGTCCAATTTCGCCTAATATTTGACCTTGAGTTTGACCTTGAAAAAACCTTTCTAGGTCAAAACTAATATTTTCCCCAGATTGGCAATGCATGACTTTGGGGGGGTCATTCAATTGTTTGAACTACGTAGAATCAATATTTATCTCTCCAGGGGGCAGAAATAGGGTGATTTTACATGTCACGCGGTATGCAATATTCGTGATTTTTTAACAAATCAGCATGAAAAGATATCTGAATTCTGATTTCAGGCATCACACAAGCTGTCTGGCGCCTTCCAGAAACCAGAAGATGAGAATGATATCTGATAAAAAAGATAATTTTCAGAATTTCTGAAAATCGCCCGTATTTGAACTTTAAGGGGTCAAATGACCTTGAAAAATGAGGTCAAGGTCAAATCTAAAGGTCTGTATGGGGTTTTTGGGGTATGTTAAGGGTAGTTTGTTATACATTTGCATGACCTCAAATGACTCCTTCATGGTTTTTGAAGACCCAATACCTGTGTCACGGGTAGTCACTTCACAAAAATGGCCGCTGTTGCCGAACCGTTACAGATATTGGAATAAAAAAGTGGCGTGCAAATGGCCCCAGATGGGACGCATTCCCTGGTGTATCCAGTGTCTCTCTGCATATTGTGGTTCTTGAGATTACGTGAAAAAACCTAAAACGGTGTTTTTCCTGTAGCTCCGGTTCCGCTTGAGCGATTCCAGAAATTCTTGTGCCTAAATACAGCCTAGTACTTTTGAGTAAGACATGACCTGTACAATGATGCCACCTGTTAAGGTTGCCGAGTAATAGGCCATCGAAATTTCCCAAATTTCATGTTTGAAAGGCCCTGTGACCTTGAAAAATAGGTCAAGGTCATTTCTTTTGGGTGTGGCCCAGTTTTAGTCCTAGAGGTACCCTGTGAAAAAGTTTCATGAAAATCAGAGCAAAAAAAGTGAAATAATAAGAAGAATAAGAAGAAGAATAATACCAAAAACAATAAGAATTTACCATGTAATGGTAAATTCTTAACTAGAAATGAGTAACTGCAAGCAGTAACAAAACTTCACCTAGAAATATTGGTCGAAACGAAAAACGAAATGACAGAAATAATTTGAAAAGTTCCAAAGTAATTTGAAAAGTAATTTGAAACGTAATTTGAAAAGTAATTTCAAAGTAATTTGAAAAGTACTTTTAAAAGTAATTTCAAAAGTAATTTCAATGCAAATGTAACAAGTCAAGTAACATGACAAGTAAATTGACAAGTAAATTGACAAGTGCATTGACAAGTACATTGACAAGTACATTGACAAGTACATTGACAAGTACATTGACAAGTACATTGACAAGTACATTGACAAGTACTTGAATATTGTACATGTACCTGACCAATACCCGCAGACCGTAACCTGTACCAAACCTGTACATTATTTCATAACTCTAGTTGAAATACTGAGGTAACAGTGAGCAATTCCAAAATGGCCGCCATTTTGTGTCAGACATTTTGAATTTCTCCACACGTGCATGAACAATACCCACAAGCCAATACCTGTACCAAATTTCATAACTGTATTTGAAATACTAAGGTCACAGTAGGCTATCAAAAAATGACAGCCATTTTGATTTAACTTGAAATATGAATTCTTCGTATAAAAAACATCTGAATGAGTACTTGAATCAGTCACAAACAAAATAACTATATGAAAATTGCATGGTGTTCAAGGTCACTGAAAATAGCACATTTTTGCACTGAAAATCGCCAATTGACCTTGAAAAATTGGGTCAAGGTCAAATGTGAAGGTCAATTTGGGGTGAATGGCAAAAAAGAATAGCAGTTTACTATAGCATGTTATCAGCCAAAATCGATATTTCATGGTGAAATGACGAAGGTCACCAATTTTGATGACTTACCAATGTTTAAAATTATGTAACTCATAATCCAGCCCAAAAAATGCAACCACAATACACATGCAGATGTCCCGTTAGTCAAGCTACATTTTGCCACAATTTGGGCCACTTTGCATGAAAAATGTGCAATTGCATAAGAAAAAACCATAAAACACTAAAAGTGGTCATACGGGACATTGACCTTGACCTACATTCTTGAAATTGGGTCAAATTATGTAAAAAGGCTTTTTAACAAACGTCCTAAAAGGACAATGAAATCCAGCAATAAACGAAAAAGTTATTGCCATTTGAAATTTTTCAGCGTCCAACTTTGAAGTGACCTCTGACCTTGAAAAATGGTCCGGTGTCAAAAAAACTCGGGGAATGTAATGAGGGCATATGAGGCTCCGTTCATGAATTTTTTGAGGGTAGGTTAGGGTGAAAGAATAATAATAATAACTAGAACCCTGTAACTGACCAAGGTCAGTGACTAAGAATTTACCAGGCTTTTACCAGTTCATGCAGCATAGCTCAAAGACAGCTTGCAACAATATTGTGAGGGAGACGGTGGCGCACAGAGCCACAGTGACTGCTCTGCACACTGCCACTGGTGCACAGTGCCACTGTGTCTGTGACTCTCACTGTGGTGTTAAGCTGCCACTGTGGTGCACAATGCTGTGGTCTAAACTGCCACTGTGTTGCAGAGTGCCATTGTGTTGCACAGTACCACTGTGTTGCAAACTGCCACTGTGGTGCACAGTGCAACTGTAGTGCACTCTGCCATTGTGGTGCAGCCTGCCATTGTGCCACAGTGATGCGCAGTGCCACAATGATGTGCAGTGCCACCATGATGCACAGTGCCATGATGATGCACAGTGCCACCATGATGCACAGTGCCACCATGATGCAAAGTGCCACCATGATGCAAAGTGCCACCATGATGCATAATTATGATAACTCTAAGCACATAGCAAGAGTGAAAGCTGATGTTCCAGTCTCTGCAGAGCTACAGTCATTTGATAAGGTGTGGCAAAGTTGAATTTTTCAGTGTTCACCGATCTTTTTACCTGTCGATGTTACAAGAAAATACACAAAAAATTAAATTAAGAGGAGAATCGGAACTTTCCAAAACTGCTTGTGTCATTCATGTAGCTTTATTAGAACCGGAGATACAGCCCATTTAAATAACAGTAAAATTGCGATATTTCATCCAAAAAATGGTCCCTGAAAATGTCAAGTTTTGAACTTCAATTTATTGCAGAAGGCAAACGGTTGGGAGGAGAGACTTGAAATTGCACAAACTACTGTAGATGTGTTAGAACTACACCCCAAAATATTATTGAATTTTTTGAAGATGGATTTCTGGGTATAAAAAATGCAAAGATGTTAAATCATGACCGAAAACATGAATTTTTCAGGGTCGGGCGATCTTTTTAACTAGTAGAGATACGTCAAAATGTATAGAAAATAAATACTAGAAGAGAATCTGTGCTTTCCAAATATGTCTTTATTTTTCCTGTAGCTCAATTAGAACCGGAGATACAGACCGTCAAAGTATGGGTACAAGTGCAATGTTGACAAATGAGCAGGTCAATTTTGCAGTCATTTCTTGACCTTTTGACCTCAATTGTGCAATGTAGGTTAATCCAAGGGCCTTCAATTTTTTCGTGGGGCCTCTAAGGTATTATGGCACCAAATGCTGATGAGATAATGCAAATCCCTCAATTTCTTCCCTGTTAAGAAAAATATAATGTCTGAAATGTCCAATTTCCCCTAATATTTGACCTTGAGTTTGACCTTGAAAAAACCTTTCTAGGTCAAAACCAATATTTTCCCCAGATTGGCAGTGTGTGACTTTGGGGGGTCATTCAATTGTTTAAACTGCGTAGCTTCAATATTTATCTCTCCAGATGGCAAAAATAGGGTGTTTTTACATGTCACGCGGTATGCAATATTCGTGATTTTTTAACAAATCAGCATGAAAGGATATCTGAATTCCGATTTCAGGCATCAAACAAACTGGCTGGCGCCTTTGAGAAACCAGAAGATGAGACTGATATGTAAAAAAAAAGACAATTTTCAGAATTTTTGAAAATCGCCCATATTTGAACTTTGAGGGGTCAAATGACCTTGAAAAATGAGGTCAAGGTCAAATCTGAAGGTCTGTATGGGGTTTTTGGGGTATGTTAAGGGTAGTTTGTTATACATTTGCATGACCTCAAATGACTCCTTCATGGTTTTCGAAGACCCACAGCCTGTATCACGGGTAGTCACTTCACAAAAATGGCCGCTGTTGCCGAACCGTCGCAGATATTGGAATAAAAAAGTGACGTGCAAATGGCCCCAGATGCCACGCATTCGCTGGTGTATCCAGCGTCTCTCTATCAATTGTGGTTCTTGAGATTACGTGAAAAAACCTAAAACAGTGTTTTTCCTGTAGCTCCGGTTCCGCTTGAGCGATTCCAGAAATTCTTGTGCCTAAACACAGCCTAGTACTATTGACTTAGACATGCCCTGTACAATGATGCCACCTGTTATGGTTGCCGAGTAATAGGCCATTGAAATTTCCAGAATTTCATGTTTGAAAGGCCCTGTGACCTTGAAAAATAGGTCAAGGTCATTTCTTTCGGGTGTGGCCCAGTTTTAGTCCTAGAGGTACCCTGTGAAAAAGTTTCATGAAAATCGGAGCAAAAAAAGTGAAATAATAAGAATAAGAATAATAAGAAGAAGAATAATACCAAAAACAATAAGAATTTACCATGGTAATGGTAAATTCTTAATAAACTAGTGGACGTAACCGCGAGCGGTAACAAAACTTCACCTACTGTGGTACCAGTAACTCGAAACAGACACAAGTAGATGAGCAAGTAAAAGGTACAGGGAAAAGTACAAAGGAATCATACATAATTATGTAACAAGCATACAGACAAGAATACAAGAATGTTTCCTGTACATTGAGTACATTACATGCAAGTATGCACAGAATAACGAGTACATAAACCAGTACATGAACCAGGTCATGAAGCATACATGAACTAGTATATGAACCAGTACATGAACCAGTACATGAACCAGTACATGAACCAGTACATGAACCAGTACATGAACCAGTACATCCACCAGTACATCCACCAGTACATCCACCAGTACATCCACCAGTACATCCACCAGTACATCTTCTGCTCTTTCTGAGAACATCGATTTTTCAGGGTCATGTAATCTCTTTGACCATCAGAAATACATGAAATTTTCAGGGTCCGGCGATCTTTTAAACCGTCATAGCTACGACAAAATGTTCAGAAGATGAAAACTAGAGGAGAATTTGGCCTTTTCAAATCTGTTTACAGATTTCCTATATCTTAATTAGAACCGGAGTTATCGCAAATTGAAATTATGGTACAATTCAGGAATATGAACTTTAGAAATACCTGAAAAAATGTAGTTTTTAACTTAAAATCACTGTATAACCAAAACAGTTCAATGAAAACATATATAATTTGCCAGGGTTATGTAAACAGATGTTACAAAGACGTCCAGGCAGGTTGATCAAAAAAGGAGGATTCCTTCCTTGTCAAAATAATGATATATAATGAAAATTCGGAAAAAAACATGAAATTTTCAGGGTCCGGCGATCTTTTTAACCGTCGTAGCTACGACAAAATGTTCAGAAAACAAAAACTAGAGGAGAATTTGGCCTTTCCAAATCTGTTTTCAGATTCTCTCTATCTTAATTAGGACCGGAGATACGGCCGTTTGAAATGACGCTATCTTTGAGAAATGTGAAAAAAAATCATAAATTTTTCGCTCGTTTTTTGACCTTTTGACCTTTACAGTGCAACGTAGGCCAGTCCGAGGACCTTGAAAATTTACAGGAAGCTTCTAGAGTATTGTAGCAAGTATGTCTACCATTTTTGTAACAATATCTTGATTCCTTCTCTGTTAAAAAATACGAAATGTAAAAAAAGCAAAAATTTTTGTCATGTGTGACCTTGAGTTTGACCTTGAAAAACATTTTCTAGGTCAAAATTAATATGCTATTCATAAAGGCAGTAGGTAACAAAGGGGGGGTCAGTCATGCATTGCAACCCTGTAGAATGAATATTTCCCTGTCAAATATGCAGAAATGTGTCATTTTTTAGCATTTGTCGGTTAGCAATATTTGAAAAATTTTCATAAATCCGGAGAAGGAGGTAGACAAAATATGATTAGATATTATGAATAAGCAGGCCAATGTTCATCTGTCAACAGTAAATCACAGTGATATCTTGAAAAGAACATGGTGAAAAAAATTGCTGAAAATGGCACTTTTTCAAACTTTTTTGGGTCAAATGACCTTGAAAAATGAGGTCAAGGTCAAATTTAAAGGTCATTTTGGGCTTACTAGGTGTATGTTTGGGGGGGTTTACTATGACATGTTATGACCTAAAATCGATATTTCATGGTAAAATTCTCAAGGTCACCGGTTTTGGTGACACGGTATGACTTTAAAGTTCCGTAACTCAAGAACCGGTACTGCCGATGAATAACAAAGACTCCCGCAGGTGTCCCGTGAGTTCGGCCACGTAATGGCACCATCGGTATGTTTCTACGACTTACCGATTTTGCGGCACAGGGGCAGGTCTCAAACCATAAAAATGGACTTTGTACAATGTTACCTTGACCTACTTTCATGAAAGTAGGTCAAATTGTGTAGAAATTATCTGGGACATTTTCATGTACCGGAAAGTGAAATCCGGTAATAACCGGACGAGGTACATGTATTTGAAATATTGCGAAATCCGACTTTGAAAGGCCCTGTGACCTTGAAAAATAGGTCAAGGTCAATTTTTTCAAAATGATTCTCTTGTATTTTTGTAGGCTACGTATATGAATTTTTTGAACATTTTCCGAAGAGGTTTATCGGGAAGAATAATAACTAGTAGACGGCCACCGCAGAGCGGTGACAAAACTTCACCTACTGCAGAACCAGTAACTCGAAATAGACACAGGTAGATGAGCAAGTGAAATGTATGTGGAAATGATACAGGAATCCTACTGTAATACATTGCAGTACAATCATGCGAGTATGCAAAAAAGAAAACATAGACCAGTACGTAAACCAATACATGAGCCAGTAGGCTACAGGCACCATTGGACATGCACCAGTACAATGTACCCGTACAATGGACCAGTGTATGCCCCACTCTGAGTACATGCACCAGTAGTCCTGTAAAATGTACCATACAGCGGACTACTACATGGACCAGTACATGCACCAAGTACATGCTCCAGTACATGAACCAGTGCATGCACCAGTAGTCCAGTGCAATGTGCCAGTACAATGTACCAGTACAATGTACCAGTACAATGTACCAGTGCAATGTACCAGTACAATGTACCAGTACAATGTACCAGTACAATGTACCAGTACAATGGACCAGTGCAATGGATCAGTGCAATGGATCAGTACATGGACCAGTACATCCACTGCAATTTCTGAAAACATACATTTTTCAGGGTCTGGCGATCTTTTTGACTGTCAGAGATACAAGAAAATGTTCAAATTGCACGGTTAAAGGGGAATTTGGGTATTCCAGATCTGTAATCAGATTCTCTGTAACTTAAATTGGACCGGAGATATGATCGATTGAAATGATGGTACAATTCAGAAATATGGACTTCAGAAATTCCTGGAAAAATGTGGTTTTTAACTTAAAATCGGTCTAGAATCAAAACGATTCAATGAAGACATATATAACTTTCCAGGACTATGTTAGCAGAAGTTATAGATAGGTGTAGAGAGGTTCATTGCAATAAGATGATTCCTTCCTTGTCAAAATATTGATATACTGTGAAAATTTTACCAAAAACATGAAATTTTCAGGGTCCGGCGATCTTTTAAACCATCATAGCTACGACAAAATGTTCAAAAATTAAGCCTAAGGGAGAATTTGGTCTTTCTAAATCTGTTTTCATATTCTCTGTAACTTAATTACAACTGGAGATACAGCAGATTGAAATTACGGTAAAATTCAGAAATACAAACTTAGAAATCTTTGAAAAAATGTAGTTTTTAACTTAAAATCACTCTGGAACAAAAACGGTTGAATGGAAATGTATATAACTTGGCAGGATTATGTAAACAGATGTTAGAGATATGTCCAGACAGGTTCATAAGAAAAGAATGATTCCTTCCTCGTCAAAATATTGATATATTGTGAAAATTTGACAAAAAACATGAAATTTTCAGGGTCCGGCGATCTTTTGAACCGTCGGAGCTACGACAAAATGGTCAGAAAAGGAAAACTAGAGGAGAATTTGGCCTTTCCAAATCTGTTTTCAGATTTTCTGTATCTTAATTAGGACCGGAGCTACGGCCATTTGAAGTTACACTATCTTTGAGAAATGTGAAAAAATATCATAAATTTTTTGCTCATTTTTCGACCTTGTGACGTTTACAGTGCAACGTAGGTCAATCCGAGGACCTTGAAAATTTACAGGAAGCCTCTAGACTACTGTAGCAAGTATGCCTGCCATTTTTGTAAAAATATATGGATTCCTTCTATGTTAAAAAAAATGAAACGTCCAAATAGTAAAATATTTCAACATGTTTGACCTTGAGTTTGACCTTGAAAAACATTATCTAGGTCAAAATGAATATGATTTTTAGAAAGGCAGTGTGTGACAAAGGGGGGGTCAGTCATGCATTGTAACCCTGTACAATCAATATTTCCCTGTCAAAAACACAGAAATGTGACTTTTTTTTTCATTTGTCGGTTAGCAATATTTCAAAATTTTTATTAAATCTGGGGACAGAGGTAGACAAAATACGATTAGATGTTATAAATAAACAGGCCAATGCTCATCTGTCACTTGTAAATCACGCTGATATCTTAAAAATAACATGGTAAAAAAAAATTCTGAAAATGGCACTTTTTCAAACTTTTTTGGGTTAAATGACCTTGAAAAATGAGGTCAAGGTCAAATTTAAAGGCCTGTATGGGGTGTATACATGTATATTTGGGGGGGTTTACTATGACATGTTAGCAGCTAGAATCAATATTTCAAGGTCAAATACTCAAGGTCACCGCTACTGGTGACGCGGTATGACTTTAAAATTACGTAACTCAAGAACCAGTACTGCCAAAGAAAAATAAAGAGTGCGGGCAGGTGTCCCGAGAGTTTAGGCACGTTTTGCCATCAACGGTATGTCTGTACGACTCACGGTTTTGGAGGCACAGGGGCAGACCTCAAACCATAAAAATGGACTTTGTACAATGTGACCTTGACCTACTTTCATGAAAGTAGGTCAGATTATGTAGAAAGTGTCTGGGACCTTTTCATGTACCGGAAAGTGAAAACCGGTAATAACCGGATGAGGTACATGTATTTGAAATATTGCGAAATCCGACTTTGAAAGGCCCTGTGACCTTGAAAATTAGGTCAAGGTCATTTTTTTCAAAATGATTCTCTTGTATTTTTGTAGGCTACGTATACAAATTTTTTGAGAATTTTCGGAAGAAAAAACTCGGAAAGAATAATAATAAATAATAATATTACCGATTACAAGAAACTTCACCTATGTGTAGGTGAAGTTTAACTAGTAGACGGCCACCGTAGAGCGGTGACAAAACTTCACCTACTGTGATACCAGTAACTCGAAATCGACGCAGGTAGATGAGCAAGTAAAAAGTATGTGGAAATGATACAGGAATCCTACTGTAATACATTGCAATACATGCAAGTGTGCAAAAAACATAGACCAGTACGTAAACCAATACATGAGCCAGTAGGCTACATGCACCATTGGACATGCACCAGTACATGCACCAGTACAATGTACCCATGCAATGGACCAGTACATGCCCCACTGAGTACATGCACCAGTAGTCCAGTACAATTTATCATACAGTGGACCAGTACATGGACTGGTACATTTACCAGTATATGAAGTACATGCGCCAGTACATGAACCAGTACTTGCACCAGTAGTCCAGTACAATGTAAGAGTGTAATGTACCAGTACAATGTACCAGTGAAAAGGTTATTAGGGGTTAGGGTTAGGGCTAGGGTTAGGGTTAGGGTTACCAGTGCAATGGACCAGTGCAATGGACCAGTGCAATGGACCAGTGCAATGGACCAGTACATGGACCAGTACATGGACCAGTACATGGACCAGGACATGGACCAGGACATGAACCAGTATATGAACCAGTGTATGAACCAGTATATGAACCAGTGTATGAACCAGTATATGAACCAAGTACATGCTCCAGTACATGAACCAGTACTTGCACCAGCAGACCACTACAAGGTAAGAGTGTAATGTACCAGTACAATATGCCAGTGAAAAAGGTATTAACGTTTAGGGTTAGGGTTAGGGTTAGGGCTAGGGTTAGGGTTACCAATGCAATGGACCAATGCAATGGACCAATGCAATGGACCAATGCAATGGACCAATGCAATGGTCCAATGCAATGGTCCAATGCAATGGTCCAATGCAATGGACCAGTACATGGACCAGTACACAGACCAGTACAGATATGATCGATTGAAATGATGGTACAATTCATTAATATAGACTTCATAAATTCCTTGAAAAATGTGGTTTTTAACTTAAAATCGGTCTAGAATCAAAACCATTCAATGAAAACATATATAACTTTCCATGACTATGTTAACAGAAGTTATGGATAGGTGTAGAGAGGTTCATTGCAATAGGATGATTCCTTCCTTGTCAAAATATTGGTATATTGTCAAAATTTGACAAAAAACATGAAATTTTCAGGGTCCGGCGATCTTTTATACCGTCATAGCTACGACAAAGTGTTCAGAAAAGGAAAACTAGTGGAGAATTTGGTCTTTCCAAATCTGTTTTCAGATTCTCCTTAACCTAGTTAGAACCGGAGTGACAGTAGATTGAAATTATGGTACAATTCAGAAATACGAACCTTAGAAGTCACTGAAAAAATGTAGTTTTTAACTTAAAATCTCTCTGGAACAGAAACGGTTAGATGGAAATATATATAACTTGGCAGGATTATGTAAACAGATGTTAGAGATATGTCCAGACAGGTTCATTAGAAAAGAATGATTCCTTCCTTGTCAAAATATCGATAAATTGTGAAAATTTGACAAAAAACATGAAATTTTCAGGGTCCGGCGATCTTTTTAACCGTCGGAGCTACGACAAAATGTTCAGAAAATGAAAACTAGAGGAGAATTTGGCCTTTCCAAATCTGTTTTCAGATTCTCTGTAACTTAATTAGGACCGGAGCTACGGCCGACTGAATTAACGCTTTTTTTGAGAAATGTGGAAAAATATCGTAAATTTTTCACTAATTTTTCGACCTTGTGACCTTTACTGTGCAACGTAGGTCAATCCGAGGACCTTGAAATTTTACAGGGAGCCTCTAGACTATTGTAGCAAGTATGTCTGCCATTTTTGTAACAATATCTTGATTCCTTCTATGTGTAAAAAAATCAAATGTCAAAGAAGTAGAATTTTTTGTAATGTTTGACCTTGAGTTTGACCTTGAAAAACATTTTCTAGGTCAAAATCAATATGATATTCTGAATCGCAGTAGGTAACAAAGGGGGGGTCAGTCATACATTGTAACCCTGTAGAATCAATATTTCCTTGTCAAAAACGCGGAATTGTGTCATTTTTTAACATTTGTCGGTTAGCAATATTTGTCAATTTTTCATAAATCCGGTGAAGGAGGTAGACAAAATATGTTTAGATATTATGAATAAGCAGGCCAATGTTCATCTGTCACATGTAAATCACGCTGATATCTTTAACCAAACATGGTGAAAAAAATTCCTGAAAATGGCCCCTTTTCAAACTTTTTTCGGTCAAATGACCTTGAAAAATGAGGTCAAGGTCACATTTAAAGGTCTGTATGGGGTGTATACATGTACATTTGGGGGGGTTTACTATGACATGTTAGCAGGTAGAATCGATATTTCAAGGTCAAATTCTCAAGGTCACCGATTTTGGTGACGCGGTATGACTTTAAAATTATGTAACTCAAGAACCAGTACTGCCAATGAAAAATAAAAGTCCATGCAGGTGTCCCGAGAGTTTAGACACATTTTGGCATCAACGATATGTCTGTACGACTCACGGTTTCGGAGGCACAGGAGCAGACCTCAAACCATAAAAATGGACTTTGTACAACGTGACCTTGACCTACTTTCATGAAAGTAGGTCAGATTATGTAGAAAGTGTCTGGGACTTTTCCGTGTACCGGAAGGTGAAAACCGGTAATAACCGGATGAGTTACATGTATTTGAAATATTGCGAAATCCGAATTTGAAGGGCCCTGTGACCTTGAAAAATAGGTCAAGGTCAAATTTTTCAAAATGATTCTCTTGTATTTTTGTAGGCTACGTATACAAATTTTTTGAGAATTTTCCGAAGAAAAAATTCGGAAAGAATAATAACTAGTAGACGGCCACCGTAGAGCGGTGACAAAACTTCACCTACTGTGATACCAGTAACTCGAAATCGACGCAGGTAGATGAGCAAGTAAAAAGTATGTGGAAATGATACAGGAATCCTACTGTAATACATTGCAATACATGCAAGTGTGCAAAAAACATAGACCAGTACGTAAACCAATACATGAGCCAGTAGGCTACATGCACCATTGGACATGCACCAGTACATGCACCAGTACAATGTACCCATGCAATGGACCAGTACATGCCCCACTGAGTACATGCACCAGTAGTCCAGTACAATTTATCATACAGTGGACCAGTACATGGACTGGTACATTGACCAGTATATGAAGTACATGCGCCAGTACATGAACCAGTACTTGCACCAGTAGTCCAGTACAATGTAAGAGTGTAATGTACCAGTACAATGTACCAGTGAAAAGGTTATTAGGGGTTAGGGTTAGGGCTAGGGTTAGGGCTAGTGTTAGGGTTAGGGTTAGGGTTACCAGTGCAATGGACCAGTGCAATGGACCAGTGCAATGGACCAGTGCAATGGACCAGTGCAATGGACCAGTGCAATGGACCAGTGCAATGGACCAGTACATGGACCAGTACATGGACCAGTACATGGACCAGGACATGGACCAGGACATGGACCAGTATATGAACCAGTGTATGAACCAGTATATGAACCAGTGTATGAACCAGTATATGAACCAAGTACATGCTCCAGTACATGAACCAGTACTTGCACCAGCAGACCACTACAAGGTAAGAGTGTAATGTACCAGTACAATGTGCCAGTGAAAAAGGTATTAACGTTTAGGGTTAGGGTTAGGGTTAGGGTTAGGGCTAGGGTTAGGGTTACCAATGCAATGGACCAATGCAATGGACCAATGCAATGGACCAATGCAATGGACCAATGCAATGGACCAATGCAATGGTCCAATGCAATGGTCCAATGCAATGGTCCAATGCAATGGACCAGTACATGGACCAGTACACAGACCAGTACAGATATGATCGATTGAAATGATGGTACAATTCATTAATATAGACTTCATAAATTCCTTGAAAAATGTGGTTTTTAACTTAAAATCGGTCTAGAATCAAAACCATTCAATGAAAACATATATAACTTTCCATGACTATGTTAACAGAAGTTATGAATAGGTGTAGAGAGGTTCATTGCAATAGGATGATTCCTTCCTTGTCAAAATATTGGTATATTGTCAAAATTTGACAAAAAACATGAAATTTTCAGGGTCCGGCGATCTTTTATACCGTCATAGCTACGACAAAGTGTTCAGAAAAGGAAAACTAGTGGAGAATTTGGTCTTTCCAAATCTGTTTTCAGATTCTCCTTAACCTAGTTAGAACCGGAGTGACAGTAGATTGAAATTATGGTACAATTCAGAAATACGAACCTTAGAAGTCACTGAAAAAATGTAGTTTTTAACTTAAAATCTCTCTGGAACAGAAACGGTTAGATGGAAATATATATAACTTGGCAGGATTATGTAAACAGATGTTAGAGATATGTCCAGACAGGTTCATTAGAAAAGAATGATTCCTTCCTTGTCAAAATATCGATAAATTGTGAAAATTTGACAAAAAACATGAAATTTTCAGGGTCCGGCGATCTTTTTAACCGTCGGAGCTACGACAAAATGGTCAGAAAATGAAAACTAGAGGAGAATTAGGCCTTTCCAAATCTGTTTTCAGATTCTCTGTAACTTAATTAGGACCGGAGCTACGGCCGACTGAATTAACGCTTTTTTTGAGAAATGTGGAAAAATATCGTAAATTTTTCACTAATTTTTCGACCTTGTGACCTTTACTGTGCAACGTAGGTCAATCCGAGGACCTTGAAATTTTACAGGGAGCCTCTAGACTATTGTAGCAAGTATGTCTGCCATTTTTGTAACAATATCTTGATTCCTTCTATGTGTAAAAAAATCAAATGTCAAAGAAGTAGAATTTTTTGTAATGTTTGACCTTGAGTTTGACCTTGAAAAACATTTTCTAGGTCAAAATCAATATGATATTCTGAATCGCAGTAGGTAACAAAGGGGGGGTCAGTCATACATTGTAACCCTGTAGAATCAATATTTCCTTGTCAAAAACGCGGAATTGTGTCATTTTTTAACATTTGTCGGTTAGCAATATTTGTCAATTTTTCATAAATCCGGTGAAGGAGGTAGACAAAATATGTTTAGATATTATGAATGAGCAGGCCAATGTTCATCTGTCACATGTAAATCACTCTGATATCTTTAACCGAACATGGTGAAAAAAATTCCTGAAAATGGCCCCTTTTCAAACTTTTTTCGGTCAAATGACCTTGAAAAATGAGGTCAAGGTCACATTTAAAGGTCTGTATGGGGTGTATACATGTACATTTGGGGGGGTTTACTATGACATGTTAGCAGGTAGAATCGATATTTCAAGGTCAAATTCTCAAGGTCACCGATTTTGGTGACGCGGTATGACTTTAAAATTATGTAACTCAAGAACCAGTACTGCCAATGAAAAATAAAAGTCCGTGCAGGTGTCCCGAGAGTTTAGACACATTTTGGCATCAACGATATGTCTGTACGACTCACGGTTTCGGAGGCACAGGAGCAGACCTCAAACCATAAAAATGGACTTTGTACAACGTGACCTTGACCTACTTTCATGAAAGTAGGTCAGATTATGTAGAAAGTGTCTGGGACCTTTCCGTGTACTGGAAGGTGAAAACCGGTAATAACCGGATGAGTTACATGTATTTGAAATATTGCGAAATCCGAATTTGAAGGGCCCTGTGACCTTGAAAAATAGGTCAAGGTCAAATTTTTCAAAATGATTCTCTTGTATTTTTGTAGGCTACGTATACAAATTTTTTGAGAATTTTCCGAAGAAAAAATTCGGAAAGAATAATAACTAGTAGACGGCCACCGTAGAGCGGTGACAAAACTTCACCTACTGTGATACCAGTAACTCGAAATCGACGCAGGTAGATGAGCAAGTAAAAAGTACTTGGAAATGATACAGGAATCCTACTGTAATACATTGCAATACATGCAAGTGTGCAAAAAACATAGACCAGTACGTAAACCAATACATGAGCCAGTAGGCTACATGCACCATTGGACATGCACCAGTACATGCACCAGTACAATGTACCCATGCAATGGACCAGTACATGCCCCACTGAGTACATGCACCAGTAGTCCAGTACAATGTATCATACAGTGGACCAGTACATGGACTGGTACATTGACCAGTATATGAAGTACATGCGCCAGTACATGAACCAGTACTTGCACCAGTAGTCCAGTACAATGTAAGAGTGTAATGTACCAGTACAATGTACCAGTGAAAAGGTTATTAGGGGTTATGGTTAGGGCTAGGGTTAGGGTTAGGGCTAGGGTTAGGGTTAGGGCTAGGGTTAGGGTTACCAGTGCAATGGACCAGTGCAATGGACCAGTGCAATGGACCAGTACATGGACCAGTACATGGACCAGTACATGGACCAGTACATAGACCAGTACATGGACCAGTATATGAACCAGTGTATGAACCAGTATATGAACCAAGTACATGCTCCAGTACATGAACCAGTACTTGCACCAGCAGACCACTACAAGGTAAGAGTGTAATGTACCAGTACAATGTGTCAGTGAAAAGGGTATTAGCGGTTAGGGTTAGGGCTAGGGTTAGGGCTAGGGTTAGGGTTAGGGTTACCAGTGCAATGGACCAATGCAATGGACCAATGCAATGGACCAATGCAATGGTCCAATGCAATGGACCAGTACATGGACCAGTACACGGACCAGTACAGATATGATCGATTGAAATGATGGTACAATTCATTAATATAGACTTCATAAATTCCTTGAAAAATGTGGTTTTTAACTTAAAATCGGTCTAGAATCAAAACCATTCAATGAAAACATATATAACTTTCCAGGACTATGTTAACAGAAGTTATGGATAGGTGTAGAGAGGTTCATTGCAATAATATGATTCCTTCCTTGTCAAAATATTGGTATATTGTCAAAATTTGACAAAAAACATGAAATTTTCAGGGTCAGGCGATCTTTTATATCGTCATAGCTACGACAAAGTGTTCAAAAAGGAAAACTAGTGGAGAATTTGGTCTTTCCAAATCTGTTTTCAGATTCTCCTTAACCTAGTTAGAACCAGAGTGACAGTAGATTGAAATTACGGTACAATTCAGAAATACGAACCTTAGAAGTCACTGAAAAAATGTAGTTTTTAACTTAAAATCTCTCTGGAACAGAAACGGTTAGATGGAAATATATATAACTTGGCAGGATTATGTAAACAGATGTTAGAGATATGTCCAGACAGGTTCATTAGAAAAGAATGATTCCTTCCTTGTCAAAATATCGATATATTGTGAAAATTTGACAAAAAACATGAAATTTTCAGGGTGCGGCGATCTTTTTAACCGTCGGAGTTACGACAAAATGTTCAGAAAATGAAAACTAGAGGAGAATTTGGCCTTTCGAAATCTGTTTTCAGATTCTCTTTATCTTAATTAGGACCGGAGCTACGGCCGTTTGAAGTTACACTATCTTTGAGAAATGTGAAAAAACATCATACATTTTTTGCTCGTTTTTCAACCTTGTGACCTTTACAGTGCAACGTAGGTCAATTCGAGGACCATGAAAATTTACAGGAAGCCTCTAGAGTATTGTAGCAAGTGTGCCTGCCATTTTTGTAACAATATCTTGATTCCTTCTATGTTAAAAAAAATGAAACGTCCAAATAGTAAAATATTTCAACATGTTTGACCTTGAGTTTGACCTTGAAAAACATTATCTAGGTCAAAATGACTATGATTTTTAGAAAGGCAGTGTGTGACAAAGGGGGGGTCAGTCATGCATTGTAACCCTGTAGCATCAATATTTCCCTGTCAAAAACGAGGAAATGTGTCATTTTTTAACATCTGTCGGTTAGCTATATTTAAAAAATGTTCATAAATCTGGCAAAGGAGGTAGACAAAGTATGATTATACATCATCAATAAACAGGTCAATGTTCATCTGTCACCTGGAAATCACGCTGATATCTTGAAAATAACATGGTAAAAAAAATTGCTGAAAATGGCACCTTTTCAAAGTTTTTCGGGTCAAATGACCTTGAAAAATGAGGTCAAGGTCAAATTTAAGGGTCTGTATGGGGTGTATACATGTATATTTGGGGGGTTTACTATGACATGTTAGCAGCTAGAATCGATATTTCAAGGTCAAATTCTCAAGGTCACCAATTTTTGTGACGCGGTATGACTTTAAAATTATGTAACTCAAGAACCAGTACTGCCAACGAAAAATAAAGAGTCCGGGCAGGTGTCCCGAGAGTTTAGGCACGTTTTGGCATCAACGATATGTCTGTACGACTCACGGTTTTGGAGGCACAGGAGCAGACCTCAAACCATAAAAATGGACTTTGTACAATGTGACCTTGACCTACTTTCATGAAAGTAGGTCAGATTATGTAGAAAGTGTCTGGGACCTTTCCATGTACCCTAAAGTGAAAACCGGTAATAACTGGATGAAGTACATGTAGTTGAAATATTGCGAAATCCGACTTTGAGAGGCCCTGTGACCTTGAAAAATAGGTCAAGGTCAAATTTTTCAAAATGATTCTCTTGTATTTTTGTAGGCTACGTATACGAATTTTTTGAAAATTTTCCGAAGAGGTTTGTCGGGGGGAAAAATAATAATAAGAAAAACTAGTAGACGGCCACCGTAGAGCGGTGACAAAACTTCACCTACTGTGATACCAGTAACTCGAAATCGACGCAGGTAGATGAGCAAGTAAAAAGTATGTGGAAATGATACAGGAATCCTACTGTAATACATTGCAATACATGCAAGTGTGCAAAAAACATAGACCAGTACGTAAACCAATACATGAGCCAGTAGGCTACATGCACCATTGGACATGCACCAGTACATGCACCAGTACAATGTACCCATGCAATGGACCAGTACATGCCCCACTGAGTACATGCACCAGTAGTCCAGTACAATGTATCATACAGTGGACCAGTACATGGACTGGTACATTGACCAGTATATGAAGTACATGCGCCAGTACATGAACCAGTACTTGCACCAGTAGTCCAGTACAATGTAAGAGTGTAATGTACCAGTACAATGTACCAGTGAAAAGGTTATTAGGGGTTAGGGTTAGGGCTAGGGTTAGGGTTAGGGCTAGGGTTAGGGTTAGGGCTAGGGTTAGGGTTACCAGTGCAATGGACCAGTGCAATGGACCAGTGCAATGGACCAGTGCAATGGACCAGTACATGGACCAGTACATGGACCAGTACATGGACCAGTACATGGACCAGTACATGGACCAGTACATGGACCAGTACATGGACCAGTATATGAACCAGTGTATGAACCAGTATATGAACCAGTGTATGAACCAGTATATGAACCAAGTACATGCTCCAGTACATGAACCAGTACTTGCACCAGCAGACCACTACAAGGTAAGAGTGTAATGTACCAGTACAATGTGTCAGTGAAAAGGGTATTAGCGGTTAGGGTTAGGGTTAGGGCTAGGGTTAGGGCTAGGGTTAGGGCTAGGGTTAGGGTTAGGGTTACCAGTGCAATGGACCAATGCAATGGACCAATGCAATGGACCAATGCAATGGACCAATGCAATGGACCAATGCAATGGACCAATGCAATGGTCCAATGCAATGGACCAGTACATGGACCAGTACACGGACCAGTACAGATATGATCGATTGAAATGATGGTACAATTCATTAATATGGACTTCATAAATTCCTTGAAAAATGTGGTTTTTAACTTAAAATCGGTCTAGAATCAAAACCATTCAATGAAAACATATATAACTTTCCAGGACTATGTTAACAGAAGTTATGGATAGGTGTAGAGAGGTTCATTGCAATAATATGATTCCTTCCTTGTCAAAATATTGGTATATTGTCAAAATTTGACAAAAAACATGAAATTTTCAGGGTCAGGCGATCTTTTATATCGTCATAGCTACGACAAAGTGTTCAAAAAGGAAAACTAGTGGAGAATTTGGTCTTTCCAAATCTGTTTTCAGATTCTCCTTAACCTAGTTAGAACCAGAGTGACAGTAGATTGAAATTACGGTACAATTCAGAAATACGAACCTTAGAAGTCACTGAAAAAATGTAGTTTTTAACTTAAAATCTCTCTGGAACAGAAACGGTTAGATGGAAATATATATAACTTGGCAGGATTATGTAAACAGATGTTAGAGATATGTCCAGACAGGTTCATTAGAAAAGAATGATTCCTTCCTTGTCAAAATATCGATATATTGTGAAAATTTGACAAAAAACATGAAATTTTCAGGGTCCGGCGATCTTTTTAACCGTCGAAGCTACGACAAAACATACAGAAAATGAAAACTGGAAGAGAATTTGGCCTTTCGAAATCTGTTTTCAGATTCTCTGTATCTTAATTAGGACCGGAGCTACGGCCGTTTGAAGTTACACTATCTTTGAGAAATGTGAAAAAACATCATAAATTTTTCGCTCGTTTTTCAACCTTGTGACCTTTACAGTGCAACGTAGGTCAATCCGAGGACCATGAAAATTTACAGGAAGCCTCTAGAGTATTGTAGCAAGTGTGCCTGCCATTTTTGTAACAATATCTTGATTCCTTCTATGTTAAAAAAAATGAAACGTCCAAATAGTAAAATATTTCAACATGTTTGACCTTGAGTTTGACCTTGAAAAACATTATCTAGGTCAAAATGACTATGATTTTTAGAAAGGCAGTGTGTGACAAAGGGGGGGTCAGTCATGCATTGTAACCCTGTAGCATCAATATTTCCCTGTCAAAAACGAGGAAATGTGTCATTTTTTAACATCTGTCGGTTAGCTATATTTAAAAAATGTTCATAAATCTGGCAAAGGAGGTAGACAAAGTATGATTATACATCATCAATAAACAGGTCAATGTTCATCTGTCACCTGGAAATCACGCTGATATCTTGAAAATAACATGGTAAAAAAAATTGCTGAAAATGGCACCTTTTCAAAGTTTTTCGGGTCAAATGACCTTGAAAAATGAGGTCAAGGTCAAATTTAAGGGTCTGTATGGGGTGTATACATGTATATTTGGGGGGGTTTACTATGACATGTTAGCAGCTAGAATCGATATTTCAAGGTCAAATTCTCAAGGTCACCAATTTTTGTGACGCGGTATGACTTTAAAATTATGTAACTCAAGAACCAGTACTGCCAACGAAAAATAAAGAGTCCGGGCAGGTGTCCCGAGAGTTTAGGCACGTTTTGGCATCAACGGTATGTCTGTACGACTCACGGTTTTGGAGGCACAGGAGCAGACCTCAAACCATAAAAATGGACTTTGTACAATGTGACCTTGACCTACTTTCATGAAAGTAGGTCAGATTATGTAGAAAGTGTCTGGGACCTTTCCATGTACCGGAAAGTGAAAACCGGTAATAACTGGATGAAGTACATGTAGTTGAAATATTGCGAAATCCGACTTTGAGAGGCCCTGTGACCTTGAAAAATAGGTCAAGGTCAAATTTTTCAAAATGATTCTCTTGTATTTTTGTAGGCTACGTATACGAATTTTTTGAAAATTTTCCGAAGAGGTTTGTCGGGGGGAAAAATAATAATAAGAAAAATAATACCGAAAACAAGAAACTTCACCTATGTGTAGGTGAAGTTTAACTAGTAGACGGCCACCGTAGAGCGGTGACAAAACTTCACCTACTGTGATACCAGTAACTCAAAATCGACGCAGGTAGATGAGCAAGTAAAAAGTATGTGGAAATGATACAGGAATCCTACTGTAATACATTGCAATACATGCAAGTGTGCAAAAAACATAGACCAGTACGTAAACCAATACATGAGCCAGTAGGCTACATGCACCATTGGACATGCACCAGTACATGCACCAGTACAATGTACCCATGCAATGGACCAGTACATGCCCCACTGAGTATATGCACCAGTAGTCCAGTACAATGTATCATACAGTGGACCAGTACACGGACTGGTACATTGACCAGTATATGAAGTACATGCGCCAGTACATGAACCAGTACTTGCACCAGTAGTCCAGTACAATGTAAGAGTGTAATGTACCAGTACAATGTACCAGTGAAAAGGTTATTAGGGGTTAGGGTTAGGGCTAGGTTTAGGGTTAGGGCTAGGGTTAGGGTTAGGGCTAGGGTTAGGGTTACCAGTGCAATGGACCAGTGCAATGGACCAGTGCATGGACCAGGACATGGACCAGTATATGAACCAGTGTATGAACCAGTATATGAACCAGTGTATGAACCAGTATATGAACCAGTGTATGAACCAGTATATGAACCAAGTACATGCTCCAGTACATGAACCAGTACTTGCACCAGCAGACCACTACAAGGTAAGAGTGTAATGTACCAGTACAATGTGTCAGTGAAAAGGGTATTAGCGGTTAGGGTTTAGGGGTTAGGGTTAGGGTTAGGGTTCAGGGTTAACGGCCCACGCCCTAGAGTGCACTGGCACTACTCATGTCACAGTCCAATATCTGCCACTTGACCTTGACTGTCCTGAAAGTAATGCGTTTCTATGTGAATTGTATCAAGGAGCAAATATACAAAAAGTCTACTTATGGTAGCTGTAGGATTTAGGGTTAGGGTTAGGGTTCCTTTAGGGTTAGGGTTAGGGTTAGGGTTAGGGTTAGGGTTAGGTTTAAGGTCCGATGAAGTTAAGGCTAGTTTTTAGGGTAATTTATTCTTCAAGCTGGACAAGCATTGACCTGACTAAAGTTTGAGAAAGGCTCTTGTTTTTGGCAAAGGCCCGAATGATATTAATGGGATGTCTTTTTGTTGTGGATGGGTTATCCATTTTGAATTGGTCCCACCACTCATTGACCATTTTAGCTAGTTTGGAAGCCAGCGGGTGATATTGAAGGATGAATGGAGAAATGTCCCCTACTGGGTTTCCCTCTTGCATGTTTAGGCCATTGTTCACTGTATTGAGTCTTTCTATCCATCCCAATTCAAGCTTATCTAATTGTTTGCTTGACTTGGGGGTTTCTAACACTGAAATCCAGAGATCTGCCAAGGAGTGATCTTGGCTTGAAAAGTGTTGTGCTATTTTAGTGGAGTGTTTATGAGTGTATGAACCAGTAGATGAACCAAGTACATGCTCCAGTACATGAACCAGTACTTGCACCAGCAGACCACTACAAGGTAAGAGTGTAATGTACCAGTACAATGTGCCAGTGAAAAGGGTATTAACGGTTAGGGTTAGGGTTAGGGTTAGGGCTAGGGTTAGGGCTAGGGTTAGGGTTAGTGTTACCAATGCAATGGACCAATGCAATGGACCAATGCAATGGACCAATGCAATGGACCAATGCAATGGACCAATGCAATGGGCCAATGCAATGGACCAGTACATGGACCAGTACATGGACCAGTACAGATATGATCGATTGAAATGATGGTACAATTCATTAATATAGACTTCATAAATTCCTTGAAAAATGTGGTTTTTAACTTAAAATCGGTCTAGAATCAAAACCATTCAATGAAAACATATATAACTTTCCATGACTATGTTAACAGAAGTTATGGATAGGTGTAGAGAGGTTCATTGAAATAGGATGATTCCTTCCTTGTCAAAATATTGGTATATTGTCAAAATTTGACAAAAAACATGAAATTTTCAGGGTCCGGCGATCTTTTATACCGTCATAGCTACGACAAAGTTTTCAGAAAAGGAAAACTAGTGGAGAATTTGGTCTTTCCAAATCTGTTTTCAGATTCTCCTTAACCTAGTTAGAACCGGAGTGACAGCAGATTGAAATTACGGTACAATTCAGAAATACGAACCTTAGAAGTCACTGAAAAAATGTAGTTTTTAACTTAAAATCTCTCTGGAACAGAAACGGTTACATGGAAATATATATAACTTGGCAGGATTATGTAAACAGATGTTAGAGATATGTCCAGACAGGTTCATTAGAAAAGAATGATTCCTTCCTTGTCAAAATATCGATATATTGTGAAAATTTGACAAAAAACATGAAATTTTCAGGGTCCGGCGATCTTTTTAACCGTCGGAGTTACGACAAAATGTTCAGAAAACGAAAACTAGAGGAGAATTTTGTCTTTCGAAATCTGTTTTCAGATTCTCTGTATCTTAATTAGAACCGGAGCTACGGCCGTTTGAAGTTACACTATCTTTGAGAAATGTGAAAAAATATCATAAATTTTTCGCTCGTTTTTCAACCTTGTGACCTTTACAGTGCAACGTAGGTCAATCCGAGGACTTTGAAAATTTACAGGAAGCCTCTAGAGTATTGTAGCAAGTATGTCTACCATTTTTGTAACAATATCTTGATTCCTTCTATGTTAAAAAAAATGAAACGTTCAAATAGTAAAATATTTCAACATGTTTGACCTTGAGTTTGACCTTGAAAAACATTATCTAGGTCAAAATGACTATGATTTTTAGAAAGGCAGTGCATGACAAAGGGGGGCCAGTCATGCATTGTAACCCTGTAGCATCAATATTTCCCTGTCAAAAACGAGGAAATGTGTCATTTTTTAACATCTGTCGGTTAGCTATATTTAAAAAATGTTCATAAATCTGGCAAAGGAGGTAGACAAAGTATGATTATACATCATAAATAAACAGGTCAATGTTCATCTGTCACCTGGAAATCAAGCTGATATCTTGAAAATAACATGGTAAAATAAATTGCTGAAAATGGCACCTTTTCAAAGTTTTTTGGGTCAAATGACCTTGAAAAATGAGGTCAAGGTCAAATTTAAAGGTCTGTATGGGGTGTATACATGTATATTTGGGGGGGTTTACTATGACATGTTGGCAGCTAGAATCAATATTTCAAGGTCAAATTCTCAAGGTCACCAATTTTGGTGACGCGGTATGACTTTAAAATTATGTAACTCAAGAACCAGTACTGCCAATGAAAAATGAAGAGTCTGGGCAGGTGTCCCGTGAGTTTAGACACGTTCTGGCACCAACGGTATGTCTCTACGCCTCACAGAATATGAGCCACAGGAATCAACCTCAAACCATGAAAATGGACTTTGTACAATGTGACCTTGACCTACTTTCAAGAAAATGGGTCAAACTATGTAGGAAGTGTGTGGGACCTTTTCATATACTGAAGAGTGAAAACCGGTAATGACCGTATGAGGTACATGTATTTGAAATATTGCAAAATCCGACTTTGAAAGGCTCTGTGACCTTGAAAAATAGGTCAAGGTCAAAATTTTCAAAATGATTCTCTTGTATTTTTGTAGGCTACGTATACGAATTTTTTGAAAATTTTCCGAAGAGGTTTGTCGGGAATAATAATAATAATAAATAACTAGTAGACATAACCGCGAGCGGTTACAAAACTTCACCTACTGCAGTTCCAGTAATTCGAAATTGACACAGGTAGATGAGCAAGTAAAGAGTACATGGAAAAGGATACAGGAATCCTACTGTAATACATAGCAGGTACATGCAAGTATGCAAGAAAAAAAACATAGACCAGTACGTAAACCAATACATGAGCCAGTAGGCTACAAGCACCATTGGACATGCACCAGTACAATGTACCCGTACAATGGACCAGTGCATGCCCCACTCTGAGTACATGCACCAGTAGTCCTGTAAAATGTACCATACAGCAGACCAGTACATGGACTTGTACATGGAGCAGTACATGCACCAAGTACATGCTCCAGTACATGAACCAGTGCATGCACCTGTAGTCCAGTACAATGTGCCAGTACAATGTGCCAGTACAATGTGCCAGTACAATGTGCCAGTACAATGTACCAGTACAATGTACCAGTACAATGTACCAGTACAATGTACCAGTACAATGTACCAGTACAATGTACCAGTACAATGTACCAGTACAATGGACCAGTGCAATGGATCAGTACATGGACCAGTACATCCACTGCAATTTCTGAAAACATACATTTTTCAGGGTCGGGCGATCTTTTTGACTGTCAGAGATACAAGAAAATGTTCAAATTACATGGTTAAAGGGGAATTTGGGTATTCCAGATCTGTTATCAGATTCTCTGTAACTTAAATTGGACCAGAGATATGATCGATTGAAATGATGGTACAATTCAGAAATATGGACTTCAGAAATTCCTGGAAAAATGTGGTTTTTAACTTAAAATCGGTCTAGAATCAAAACGATTCAATGAAAACATATATAACTTTCCAGGACTATGTTAACAGAAGTTATAGATAGGTGTAGAGAGGTTCATTGCAATAAGATGATTCCTTCCTTGTCAAAATATTGACATAAAAATATTGCACTTACCATATCTATCTATCTATATCTATCTATACTGTGAAAATTTTACCAAAAACATGAAATTTTCAGGGTCCGGCGATCTTTTAAACCGTCATAGCTACGACAAAATGTACAAAAATTAATCCTAGGGGAGAATTTGGTCTTTCTAAATCTGTGTTCATATTCTCCGTAACTTAATTACAACCGGAGTTACAGCAGATTGAAATTACGGTACAATTCAGAAATACAAACTTAGAAATCTTTGAAAAAATGTAGTTTTTAACTTAAAATCACTCTGGAACAAAAACGGTTAAATGGAAATGTATATAACTTGGCAGGATTATGTAAACAGATGTTAGAGATATGTCCAAACAGGTTCATTAGAAAAGGGTGATTCCTTCTTTGTCAAAATATTGATATATTGTGAAAATTTGACAAAAAACATGAAATTTTCAGGGTCCGGCGATCTTTTAAACTGTCGGAGCTACGGCAAAATGTTCAATATATGAAACCTAGAGGAGAATATGGCCTTTTCAAATCTGTTTTCAGATTTTCTCTATCTTAATTAGGACCGGAGCTATGGCCGTTTGAAATGACGCTATCTTTGAGAAATGTGAAAAAAAATCATAAATTATTTGCTCGTTTTTTGACCTTTTGACCTTTACAGTGCAACGTAGGTCAATCTGAGGACCTTGAAAATTTACAAGGAGCCTTCAGAGTATTGTAGCAAGTATGTCTGCCATTTTTGTAACAATGTCTTGATTTCTTCTATGTTTAAAAAAATCAAATGTCAAACAAGTAACATTTTTTGTCGTGTTTGACCTTGAGTTTGACCTTGAAAAACATTTTCTAGGTCAAAATAAATATGATTTTCAGAATGGCAGTGTGTCACAAAGGGGGGTCAGCCATGCATTGTAACCCTGTACAATCAATATTTCCTTGTCAAAAACGCAGAAAAGTATCATTTTTTAACATTTGTCGGTTAGCAATATTTAAAAAAATTTTCATAAATCCGGGGACAGAGATAGTGCAAATATGATTAGACATTATAAATGAGCAGGCCAATGTTCATCTGTCACCTAAAAATCATGCGGATATCTTGAAAATAACATGGTAAAAAAAATTGCTGAAGATGGCTCCTTTTCGAACTTTTTCGGGTCAAATGACCTTGAAAAATGAGGTCAAGGTCAAATTTAAAGGTGTGTATGGGGTCTCTATATGTATATTTGGGGGGGTTTACTATGACATGTTAGTGGCTAAAATTGATATTTCAAGGTTAAATTCTCAAGGTCACCGGTTTTGGTGACGCGGTATGATTTTAAAATTACGTAACTCAAGAACCGGTACTGCCAATGGAAAATAAAGGGTCGGGCAGGTGTCCCGTGAGTTTGGACACGTTTTGGCACCATCGACATGACTCTACGACTTACGGATTCGGCGGCACAGGGGTCAACCTCAAAACATGAAAATGGACTTTGTACAATGTGACCTTGACCTACTTTCATAAAAGTAGGTCAAACTGTGTAGAAAGTATCTAGGACCTTTTCATGTACAGGAAAGTGAAAACCGGTAATAACCGGATGAGGTACATGTATTTGAAATATTGCAAAATCCGACTTTGAAAGGCCCTGTGACCTTGAAAAATAGGTCAAGGTCAATTTTTTCAAAATGATTCTCTTGTATTTTTGTAGGCTACGTATACAAATTTTTTGAAAATTTTCCGAAGAGGTTTATCGGGAAGAATAATAATAATAATAAATAATACCGATTACAAGAAACTTCACCTATGTGTAGGTGAAGTTTAATAATACCGATTACAAGAAACTTCACCTATGTGTAGGTGAAGTTTAATAATACCGAAAACAAGAAACTTCACCTATGTGTAGGTGAAGTTTAATAATACCGAAAACAAGAAACTTCACCTATGTGTAGGTGAAGTTTAATTATAGTACACTAGAGCCCTGTAACTGACCAAGGTCAGTGGCTAAGAATTTACCCTTGTAGCGACCAGACTAATAAAGGCAGGGCCACCAAACTGCTACAAGGTGTCGTCCCGACTCAAAGGAAACTTTCAGACGCACTTCCGGGCCTCAAACCGGATTTGCCGGGACGGGTCGATTTTTTCTTGAAAAGTGCGGAAACGGATGTTTTTGCACCCTGCGGGCTGAGAAATGATGCGATTTTCACCGTTTTTTCAGGGAATGCTGCTCTAATGGTCTATTTGAGTGAGACATTGAGACATTCAACCCAGGAACCTCCGTGAAAATTCTGACCGGAAGGCCCAATTTCCTATGTTTTAGCATTGCAAAATGCCGTGAAATGCCATGGAGGCAGCATGTAGGCCTGTGAGACCTGTCAGAAGGCCTGGAATGACATACATATACAAGAAATTGTGGGGGGGGGGGGGGGGGGGGGGGGGTTACAGGCCGCAATGGGAGGGGGGGGTTCAGAGAGGTCTCAAACTGCAGAAAACACTTGAAAATGGAACAAATGTGCGTTTCCCACCAAATTCTGATAATTCAGCCCAAGTGACAGCCATAGTGATGCTAATCTATCCGTATCTAAGCCATTTCCATGTTAGTTTGTGGCCTACAGCCTGAGTTAACATTTAATTGCAGATTTTTTCCTTCGCTGCGAGACTGCTGTCGCACAGTCTAAAATAGTTCTTAATAAAAACCAGTTCTTGCGCCGCAGTGTATATAGTGTTTCCGGGTGGATAATGAATAAAAGGCAGTTTTTAGGTAACTTAATGGCTTATCTCTCACAGTCTGGAGTTGATTGGGACCAAATTATAGCCGGTTTTGTGGTATTTTGTGTGGAACTATTTTGTTGTCGTCTGCTTCGTCTGCTAGAATGGCAAATTAGAGGAAAATGAACACAAAAAGACTGTTTTAATGGCTTTATTCTGTGTTGCTGGTCCATGAACAGGCTTCAGAAGGCTTGGAAATGTCCTGGCACTGCCTCCTGTATCTCTTGGCATGAAGATTAGACATGTGTTCAGCGAAATAGGCACAAATGTATGAGAAAACACAGTGGGGAGAGTGCCGTATGGATGTTCAAATTGTGGAATTTGTGTTCAATGCAAGTTCAGCGCTTGCAGGCAGCCTTATTTAGCATAGAAATGACTTGAATCAGGACTATTTTGCCTTCCTACAGCTGCTTGACCACAGGAATTTCAAGAAATGCCTGCTATGTATGAGTATTTTAAGAGGCAGGGGGGCAACCATTGAATAATTGCTGATTTTGACGACGCGGTCAATATCTTAAATTCCGTATCTTACAAACCGGTTGCAGGATCACTACCAAACTGCGCGGGCAGATGTCCCGTGAGTCAAGCCAAGTTACTGTGCCCTTTTTTTGACTCCACGAGCTACCATCTCTGAGATCTGGGGATAACTCAAAAACTACTAAAAGTGGATTTTGCCGCTTTCGACTTGGTCCTAGGGTATTAGATGGCTCACCGCGAAATGTAGAAAAATACATGTAGAATCTGATAAAAGTGAGAAAAATTGAATCCGGGCATTACCGGATGAGATATCGGCATTTTAAAATTTGAAATTTCAGAGTTTCAAGTGCTCTGTGACCTTGAAAAATGAATCAAGGTCGGCGAAACCGGGCCAGTGCCATACGGGCACGGTAGGCCACCTTCATGAATTTTTTGAAAATTTTTCGAAGAACTTTTTTTCGCACTACGAAAGTAATATAAATACTAGTAGACGGCCACCGTAGAGCGGTGACAAAACTTCACCTACTGTGATACCAGTAACTCGAAATCGACGCAGGTAGATGAGCAAGTAAAAAGTACTTGGAAATGATACAGGAATCCTACTGTAATACATTGCAATACATGCAAGTGTGCAAAAAACATAGACCAGTACGTAAACCAATACATGAGCCAGTAGGCTACATGCACCATTGGACATGCACCAGTACATGCACCAGTACAATGTACCCATGCAATGGACCAGTACATGCCCCACTGAGTACATGCACCAGTAGTCCAGTACAATGTATCATACAGTGGACCAGTACATGGACTGGTACATTGACCAGTATATGAAGTACATGCGCCAGTACATGAACCAGTACTTGCACCAGTAGTCCAGTACAATGTAAGAGTGTAATGTACCAGTACAATGTACCAGTGAAAAGGTTATTAGGGGTTAGGGTTAGGGCTAGGGTTAGGGTTAGGGCTAGGGTTAGGGTTAGGGCTAGGGTTAGGGTTACCAGTGCAATGGACCAGTGCAATGGACCAGTGCAATGGACCAGTACATGGACCAGTACATGGACCAGTACATGGACCAGTACATAGACCAGTACATGGACCAGTATATGAACCAGTGTATGAACCAGTATATGAACCAAGTACATGCTCCAGTACATGAACCAGTACTTGCACCAGCAGACCACTACAAGGTAAGAGTGTAATGTACCAGTACAATGTGTCAGTGAAAAGGGTATTAGCGGTTAGGGTTAGGGCTAGGGTTAGGGCTAGGGTTAGGGTTAGGGTTACCAGTGCAATGGACCAATGCAATGGACCAATGCAATGGACCAATGCAATGGTCCAATGCAATGGACCAGTACATGGACCAGTACACGGACCAGTACAGATATGATCGATTGAAATGATGGTACAATTCATTAATATAGACTTCATAAATTCCTTGAAAAATGTGGTTTTTAATTTAAAATCGGTCTAGAATCAAAACCATTCAATGAAAACATATATAACTTTCCAGGACTATGTTAACAGAAGTTATGGATAGGTGTAGAGAGGTTCATTGCAATAATATGATTCCTTCCTTGTCAAAATATTGGTATATTGTCAAAATTTGACAAAAAACATGAAATTTTCAGGGTCAGGCGATCTTTTATATCGTCATAGCTACGACAAAGTGTTCAAAAAGGAAAACTAGTGGAGAATTTGGTCTTTCCAAATCTGTTTTCAGATTCTCCTTAACCTAGTTAGAACCAGAGTGACAGTAGATTGAAATTACGGTACAATTCAGAAATACGAACCTTAGAAGTCACTGAAAAAATGTAGTTTTTAACTTAAAATCTCTCTGGAACAGAAACGGTTAGATGGAAATATATATAACTTGGCAGGATTATGTAAACAGATGTTAGAGATATGTCCAGACAGGTTCATTAGAAAAGAATGATTCCTTCCTTGTCAAAATATCGATATATTGTGAAAATTTGACAAAAAACATGAAATTTTCAGGGTCCGGCGATCTTTTTAACCGTCGGAGTTACGACAAAATGTTCAGAAAATGAAAACTAGAAGAGAATTTGGCCTTTCGAAATCTGTTTTCAGATTCTCTTTATCTTAATTAGGACCGGAGCTACGGCCGTTTGAAGTTACACTATCTTTGAGAAATGTGAAAAAACATCATACATTTTTTGCTCGTTTTTCAACCTTGTGACCTTTACAGTGCAACGTAGGTCAATTCGAGGACCATGAAAATTTACAGGAAGCCTCTAGAGTATTGTAGCAAGTGTGCCTGCCATTTTTGTAACAATATCTTGATTCCTTCTATGTTAAAAAAAATGAAACGTCCAAATAGTAAAATATTTCAACATGTTTGACCTTGAGTTTGACCTTGAAAAACATTATCTAGGTCAAAATGACTATGATTTTTAGAAAGGCAGTGTGTGACAAAGGGGGGGTCAGTCATGCATTGTAACCCTGTAGCATCAATATTTCCCTGTCAAAAACGAGGAAATGTGTCATTTTTTAACATCTGTCGGTTAGCTATATTTAAAAAATGTTCATAAATCTGGCAAAGGAGGTAGACAAAGTATGATTATACATCATCAATAAACAGGTCAATGTTCATCTGTCACCTGGAAATCACGCTGATATCTTGAAAATAACATGGTAAAAAAAATTGCTGAAAATGGCACCTTTTCAAAGTTTTTCGGGTCAAATGACCTTGAAAAATGAGGTCAAGGTCAAATTTAAGGGTCTGTATGGGGTGTATACATGTATATTTGGGGGGGTTTACTATGACATGTTAGCAGCTAGAATCGATATTTCAAGGTCAAATTCTCAAGGTCACCAATTTTTGTGACGCGGTATGACTTTAAAATTATGTAACTCAAGAACCAGTACTGCCAACGAAAAATAAAGAGTCCGGGCAGGTGTCCCGAGAGTTTAGGCACGTTTTGGCATCAACGATATGTCTGTACGACTCACGGTTTTGGAGGCACAGGAGCAGACCTCAAACCATAAAAATGGACTTTGTACAATGTGACCTTGACCTACTTTCATGAAAGTAGGTCAGATTATGTAGAAAGTGTCTGGGACCTTTCCATGTACCGGAAAGTGAAAACCGGTAATAACTGGATGAAGTACATGTAGTTGAAATATTGCGAAATCCGACTTTGAGAGGCCCTGTGACCTTGAAAAATAGGTCAAGGTCAAATTTTTCAAAATGATTCTCTTGTATTTTTGTAGGCTACGTATACGAATTTTTTGAAAATTTTCCGAAGAGGTTTGTCGGGGGGAAAAATAATAATAAGAAAAATAATACCGAAAACAAGAAACTTCACCTATGTGTAGGTGAAGTTTAATAATACCGAAAACAAGAAACTTCACCTATGTGTAGGTGAAGTTTAATAAATAATAATAATAATACCGATTACAAGAAACTTCACCTATGTGTAGGTGAAGTTTAATAAATAACTAGTAGACGGCCACCGCAGAGCGGTGACAAAACTTCACCTACTGTAGTGCCAGTAACTCGAAATGCACACCGGTAGACGAGCAAGTAAAAAGTACATGGAAACGTAAACAGGAATCCTACATAATTATGTATTACATTGCAATACATGCAAGCATGCAAAGAAACACACAGAGACATACGAGTCATAACCAATACATTACCCAGTACATCGACCATAAGACATGCACCAGTACATGCACCAGTACATGCACCAGTTCATGCACCAGTACGTGCACCAGTACGTGCACCAGTACGTGCACCAGTACATGCAATGTACCAGTACATGTACCAGTACATGTACCAGTACATGTACCAGTACATGTACCAGTACATGGACCAGTACATGGACCAGTACATGGACCAGTACATGGACCAGTACATGGACCAGTACATGGACCAGTACATGGACCAGTACATGGACCAGTACATGGACCAGTACATGGACCAGTTACTGTAGAATGAAAACATTTCAAATGACTGCAATTTCTGAAAACATACATTTTTCAGGGTCCGGCAATCTTTTTAACCGTCGGAGATACAAGAAAATGTTCAAATAGTAGACCAAGAGGAGACTATGGGCTTTCCAAATCCGTTTTCAGATTCTCTGTAACTTAATTAGGACCGGAGTCACGGAAGATTGAAATTATGGTATGATTCAGAAATATGGACTTTTAGATATCCCTGAAAATATGCAGTTTTTAAGTTAAAATCACTGTAGAACCAAAACGGTTCAATAGAAATGTATATAATCCGGGAGGATTATGTAAATAGAAGCTAGAAATATGTCCAGACAGGTTCATTAAAATAGGATGATTCTTTCCTTGTCAAAATATTGATATATTGTGAAAATTTGACAAAAAACATGAAATTTTCAGGGTCCGGCGATCTTTTTAACCGTCGGCGCTACGGCAAAATATTCAATATATGAAACCTAGAAGAGCATTTGACCTTTCCAAATCTGTTTTCAGATTCTCTGTAACTTAATTAGAACCGGAGCTACGGCCAATTGAAATTACGCTATCATTGAGAAATGTAAAAAAATATCGGAAATTTTTTGCTCATTTTTCCACCTTGTGACCTTTATGGTGCAACGTAGGTCAACCCGAGGACCTTGAAAATTTACAAGGAGCCTCCAGAGTATTGTAGCAAGTATGTCTGCCATTTTTGTAACAATATCTTGATTCTTTCTATGTGTAAAAAAATCAAATGTCAAAGAAGTACACTTTTTTGTAATGTTTGACCTTGAGTTTGACCTTGAAAAACATTTTCTAGGTCAAAATCAATGTGATATTCAGAATCGGAGTAGGTGACAAAGGGGGGGTCAGTCATGCATTGTAACCCTGTAGAATCAATATTTCATTGTCAAAAACGCGGAATTGTGTCATTTTTTAACATTTGTCGGTTAGCAATATTTGAAAATTTTTCATAAATCCGGTGAAGTCGATGGACTAAATATGATTAGATATAATAAATGAGTAGGCCAATGTTCATCTGTCACCTTTAAATCAAACTGATATCTTAAACAGAACATGGTGAAAAAAATTGCTGAAAATGGCACCTTTTCCAACTTTTTCGGGTCAAATGACCTTGAAAAATGAGGTCAAGGTCAAATTTAAAGGTGTGAATGGGCTTATTAGGTGTATATTTGGGGGGGTTTACTATGACATGTTAACAGATTAAATCGATATTTCAAGGTCAAATTCTCAAGGTCACCGATTTTGGTGACGCGGTATGACTTTAAAATTATGTAACTCAAGAACCGGTACTGCCAATGAAAAATAAAGACTCACGCAGGTGTCCCGTGCTATCGGGCACGTAATGGCACTAACGGTATGTCTCTACGACTTACGGATTCGGCGGCACAGGGGTCAACCTCAAACCATGAAAATGGACTTTGTACAATGTGACCTTGACCTACTTTCATGAAAATGGGTCACACTGTGTAGAAAGTGTCTGGGACCTTTCCATGTACAGGAAAGTGAAAACCGGTAATAACCGGATGAGGCACATGTATTTGAAATATTGCGAAATCCGACTTTGAGAGGCTCTGTGACCTTGAAAAATAGGTCAAGGTCAATTTTTTCAAAATGAATCTCTTGTATTTTTGTAGGCTACGTATACAAATTTTTTGAGAATTTTCCGAAGAGGTCAGGTGGGGAGAAAAATAATAATAATAATAAGAAAAATAATACCGATTACAAGAAACTTCACCTATGTGTAGGTGAAGTTTAATAATAATAATAATACCGAAAACAAGAAACTTCACCTATGTGTAGGTGAAGTTTAACTAGTAGACGGCCACCGCAGGGCGGTGACAAAACTTCACCTACTGCAGAACCAGTAACTCGAAATAGACGCAGGTAGATGAGCAAGTAAAAAGTACATAGAAATGATACAGGAATCCTACTGTAATACATTGCAAAACATGCAAGTATGCAAAGAAACATAGACCAGTACGTAAACCAATACATGAACCAGTAGGTTACATGCACCATTGGACATGCACCAGTACATGCACCAGTACAATGTACCCATGCAATGGACCAGTACATGCCCCACTTAGTATATGCACCAGTAGTCCAGTACAATGTATCATACAGTGGACCAGTATATGGACTGGTACATTGACCAGTATATGCACTAAGTACATGCTCCAGTACATGAACCAGCACTTGCACCAGTAGTCCAGTACAATGTACCAGTGTATCGTACCAGTACAATGTACCAGTGAAAAGGCTGGGTTAGGGTTAGGGTTAGGGTTAGGGTTAGGGCTAGGGTTAGGGTTAGGGTTAGGGCTAGGGTTAGGGTTAGGGTTAGGGCTAGGGCTAGGGCTAGGGTTAGGGTTAGGGTTAGGGTTAGGGCTAGGGTTAGGGTTTTACCGATGCAATTGACCAGTGCAATGGACCAGTGCAATGGACCAGTGCAATGGACCAGTACATGAACCAGTACTTGGACCAGTACGTGGACCAGTACAGGGACCAGTACAGGGACCATTACATGGACCAGTACGTGGACCAGTACGTGGACCAGTATGTGGACCAGTACATGGACCAGTACGTGGACCAGTACATGGACCAGTACGTGGACCAGTACGTGGACCAGTACATGGACCAGTACGTGGACCAGTACGTGGACCAGTACGTGGACCAGTACGTGGACCAGTACGTGGACCAGTACGTGGACCAGTACGTGGACCAGTACGTGGACCAGTACGTGGACCAGTACAGATATGATCGATTGAAATGATGGTACAATTCAGAAATATGGACTTCGGAAATACCTGGAAAAATGTGGTTTTTAGCTTAAAATCGGTCTAGAATCAAAACGATTTAATGAAAACATATATAACTTTCCAGGACTATGTTAACAGAAGATATGGATAGGTGTAGAGAGGTTCATTGCAATAGGATGATTCCTTCTTTGTCAAAATATTGGTATATTGTCAAAATTTGACAAAAAACATGACATTTTCAGGGTCCGGCGATCTTTTATACTGTCATAGAAACGACAAAATGTTCAAAAAGGAAAACTAAGGGAGAATTTGGTCTTTCCAAATCTGTTTTCAGATTCTCCGTAACCTACCTAGAACCGGAGTGACGGTAGATTGAAATTATGGTACAATTCAGAAATACGAACCTTAGAAGTCACTGAAAAAATGTAGTTTTTAACTTAAAATCTCTCTGGAACAGAAATGGTTCGATAGAAATATATATAACTTGGCAGGATTATGTAAACAGATGTTGGAAATATGTCTAGACTGGTTCATTAGAAAAGAATGATTCCTTCCTTGTCAAAATATTGATTTATTGTGAAAATTTGACAAAAAACATGAAATTTTCATGGTCCGGCGATCTTTTTAACCGTCGGAGATACGACAAAATGTTCAGAAAATGAAAACTAAGGGAGAATTTTGTCTTTCCAAATCTGTTTTCAGATTCTCTGTAACTTAATTAGGACCGGAGCTACAGCAGATTGAAATAACGCTTTCTTTGAGAAATGTTGAAAAATGTCGTAAATTTTTTGCTAATTTTTTGACCTTGTGACCTTTACTGTGCAATGTAGGTGAACCCGAGGACCTTGAAAATTTACAGGGAGCCTCTAGACTATTGTATCAAGTATGTCTGCTATTTTTGTAACAATATCTTGATTCCTTCTATGTGTAAAAAAATCAAATGTCAAAGAAGTACAATTTTTTGTAATGTTTGACCTTGAGTTTGACCTTGAAAAACATTTTCTAGGTCAAAATCAATATGATATTCTTAATTGCAGTAGGTAACAAAGGGGGGGTCAGTCATGCATTGTAACCCTGTACAATCAATATTTCCTTGTCAAAAACGCGTAAATGTGTCATTTTTTATCCTTTGTCGGTTAGCAATATTAAAAAAATTTTCATAAATCTGGCGAAGGAGGTACACAAAATATAATTAGATATTGTGAATAAGCAGGCCAATGTTCACCTGACACCTGTAAATCACGATGATATCTTGAAAAGAACATGGTGAAAAAAATTGCTGAAAATGGCACCTTTTCCAACTTTTTCGGGTCAAATGACCTTGAAAAATGAGGTCAAGGTCAAATTTAAAGGTGTGAATGGGCTTATTAGGTGTATGTTTGGGGGGGTTTACTATGACATGTTAACAGATTAAATCGATATTTCAAGGTCAAATTCTCAAGGTCACCGATTTTGGTGACGCGGTATGACTTTAAAATTACATAACTCAAGAACCGGTACTGCCAATGAAAAATAAAGACTCCCGCAGGTGTCTCGTGCGTTAGGGCACGTAATGGCACCAACGGTATGTCTCTACGCCTTACGGATTCGGCGGCACAGGGGTCAACCTCAAACCATGAAAATGGACTTTGTACAATGTGACCTTGACCTACTTTCATGAAAATGGGTCACACTGTGTAGAAAGTGTCTGGGACCTTTCCATGTACAGGAAAGTGAAAACCGGTAATAACCGAACGAGGTACATGTATTTGAAATATTGCGAAATCCGACTTTGAGAGGCTCTGTGACCTTGAAAAATAGGTCAAGGTCAATTGTTTCAAAATGATTCTCTTGTATTTTTGTAGGCTACGTATACAAATTTTTTGAAAATTTTCCAAAGAGGTTTATCGGGAAGAATAATAATAAATAATAACTAGAAGACGGCCACCGCAGAGCGGTGACAAAACTTCACCTACTGTGGTGCCAGTAACTCGAAATGCACACCGGTAGACGAGCAAGTAAAAAGTACATGGAAACGTAAACAGGAATCCTACATAATTATGTATTACATTGCAATACATGCAAGCATGCAAAGAAACACACCAGTACAATATACCAGTACAATGAATCAGTACAATGTACCAGTGCAATGTACCAGTGCAATGTACCAGTACATGGACCAGTACATGGACCAGTACATGGACCAGTACATGGACCAGTTACTGTAGAATGAAAACATTTCAAATGACTGCAATTTCTGAAAACATACATTTTTCAGGGTCCGGCGATCTTTTTAACCGTCGGAGATACAAGAAAATGTTCAAATAATAGACCAAGAGGAGAATATGGGCTTTCCAAATCCGTTTTCAGATTCTCTGTAACTTAATTAGGACCGGAGTCACGGATGATTGAAATTATGGTATGATTCAGAAATATGGACTTTTAGATATCCCTGAAAATATGCAGTTTTTAAGTTAAAATCACTGTAGAACCAAAACGGTTCAATGGAAATGTATATAATCCGGGAGGATTATGTAAATAGAAGCTAGAAATATGTCCAGACAGGTTCATTAAAATAGGATGATTCTTTCCTTGTCAAAATATTGATATATTGTGAAAATTTGACAAAAAAACATGAAATTTTCAGGGTCCGGCGATCTTTTTAACCGTCGGCGCTACGGAAAAATATTCAATATATGAAACCTAGAAGAGCATTTGGCCTTTCCAAATCTGTTTTCAGATTCTCTGTAACTTAATTAGAACCGGAGCTACGGCCGATTGAAATTACGCTATCATTGAGAAATGTAAAAAAATATCGGAAATTTTTTGCTCATTTTTCCACCTTGTGACCTTTATGGTGCAACGTAGGTCAACCCGAGGACCTTGAAAATTTACAAGGAGCCTCCAGAGTATTGTAGCAAGTATGTCTGCCATTTTTGTAACAATATCTTGATTCTTTCTATGTGTAAAAAAATCAAATGTCAAAGAAGTCCAACTTTTTGTAATGTTTGACCTTGAGTTTGACCTTGAAAAACATTTTCTAGGTCAAAATCAATGTGATATTCAGAATCGGAGTAGGTGACAAAGGGGGGGTCAGTAATGCATTGTAACCCTGTAGAATCAATATTTCATTGTCAAAAACGCGAAATTGTGTCATTTTTTAACATTTGTCGGTTAGCAATATTTGAAAATTTTTCATAAATCCGGTGAAGGGGGTAGACAAAATATGATTAGATATTACAAATAAGCAGGCCAATGTTCATCTGTCACCTGTAAACCACGCTGATATATTGAATAGAACATGGTGAAAAAAATTGCTGAAAATGGCCCCTTTTCAAACTTTTTCGGGGCAAATGACCTTGAAAAATTAGGTCAAGGTCAAATTTAAAGGTCTGAATGGGCTTATTAGGTGTATATTTGGGGGGGTTTACTATGACATGTAAACAGATTAAATCGATATTTCAAGGTCAAATTCTCAAGGTCACCGATTTTGGTGACGCGGTATGACTTTAAAATTACGTAACTCAAGAACCGGTACTGCCAATGAAAAATAAAGACTCCCGCAGGTGTCCCGTGCGTTCGGGCACGTAATGGCACCAACGGTATGTCTCTACGACTTACGGATTCGGCGGCACAGGGGTCAACCTCAAACCATGAAAATGGACTTTGTACAATGTGACCTTGACCTACTTTCATGAAAATGGGTCAAACTGTGTAGAAAGTGTGTGGGACATTTCCATGTACAGGAAAGTGAAAACCGGTAATAACCGGATGAGGTACATGTATTTGAAATATTGCGAAATCCGACTTTGAGAGGCTCCGTGACCTTGAAAAATAGGTCAAGGTCAATTTTTTCAAAATGATTCTCTTGTATTTTTGTAGGCTACGTATACAAATTTTTTGAGAATTTTCCGAAGAGGTTTGTCGGTAAGAAAAATAATAAGAAAAATAATACCGATTACAAGAAACTTCACCTATGTGTAGGTGAAGTTTAACTAGTAGACGGCCACCGCAGAGCGGTGACAAAACTTCACCTACTGTGATACCAGTAACTCGAAATAGACACAGGTAGATGAGCAAGTAAAAAGTATGTGGAAGTGATACAGGAATCCTACTGTAATACATTGCAGTACATGCAAGTATGCAAAAAACATAGACCAGTACGTAAACCAATACATGAGCCAGTAGGCTACATGCACCATTGGACATGCACCAGTACAATGTACCCATGCAATGGACAAGTACATGCCCCACTGAGTACATGCACCAGTAGTCCAGTACGATGTATCATACAGTGGACCAGTACATGGACTGGTACATTGACCAGTATATGAACCAAGTACATGCTCCAGTACATGAACCAGTACTTGCACCAGTAGTCCAGTACAATGTAAGAGTGTAATGTACCAGTACAATGTACCAGTGAAAAGGTTATTAGGGGTTAGGGCTAGGGTTGGGGTTAGGGTTAGGGTTGGGGTTAGGGTTAGGGTTCATTGAGTTAAGATTCTCAAAAAAGAAACTTATCTCAGTCCATCCCCCTAAAATCCCAACTTAACCATGCACTGGCACAGGCAAATGGAAAATGTGGCTGGATAGCCTATTTAGATCCGCCTACAACTATTTGTAGGCAAAAAGTAGTTATATAATGAGGCATGTTGGCCTCCAGGCCCCATACATGTAGGGACTTATTTGAGCAATGACCTGACCAAAGTTTGAGACAAATTCTTGTTTTTAGCATTTGCTGTTATTAATGAAACTGGGTGTTTTTTGTATCTAGAGTTATTCTGGCAGAATTTTTCTAACCAATCTTTAGCAATATTTGTAAGTTTAGTTGAGAGAGGATTGTACTGTAGAATAAAAGTACAAAAATCCTTTTCAGGGTTGCCTGCATCTGAATTCAGGCCTGACTGAAAAGTATCAAGTTTTGTGATCCATTGTCTTTCAAGTTTATCTAAAATTTCTTGCTTTTCTGATTTAGGAATTTCCAATACTGTTACAGTTAAATCTTCACATGTGTGATTCGGAGAGTCAAAGTGTTGATGTACCTTTTTGTCACTTTTTCTTCTAATTGAACTCATGTGTGCGATAAACCTATTTCTCAAGTTAATTGTTTGTCCCACATAGTACTTTTGAGGACATTGTCTGCAACCCAGCAGATAGATGGCTGTTTTGGTATTGCAGTTGCCATTGGCAAATAATCTAATCTGCTTTGAATTTATATTCACAGTGTGATTTCTATTCACATGTTTACAAATGGAGCAACGGTTATTTCTACAAGGGTTCATACCAGTAAATTCCTCTGGAGGGAAATACTGACCTTTGATTTGGGATTTGATTTTCCTCAAATATCGTCTAGAATAGCCCCTTCGATACAAGGCACTGAATAAAATACCAGTTGCTTCATCAAAATCTTTCTCCAATCTACAAATTCTGCCAAAACGTACCAGTTGAGATTTTATAATTCCTGAAAATGTATGTTGAGGATGGAACGAATGTTTATGGAGTAAGGCATGAGAATCAGTTGGTTTGAAATATACCTTAGTATCAAATGTCCCATTCCTTGCAAAGTTATCACCCTTATAAACCAAAACATCTAAGAATTCCAGTTCATTTTCTTGAATGTTTGACTTAAGTTTAATACTAGGACTGGCATTGTTAAGAATCTCAAAAAACTGATCAAAAGTGTCCCGCGGATGGGGCCACACCATGAAAATATCATCTAAATATCGAAGATAAACAAGAGGTTGTTTGTCACATTTAGCTAAATTTTGTGTTTCAAAGTAGGCCATGCATATATCTGCATAATGAGGAGCCCACCGTTTCCCCATAGCAGTACCACTGATCTGAAGATAATGTTTATTATTAAAAGTAAAGTCATTACCTTCCAGTGACAGGCGTAATAGTCTCAGGATGTATTTGTGGATTGGCTTCGGATCCGTAGCAAAAGCTTCTGTCACTGCTTTCATCCCCATTTCTGTGTCTAAGTTAGTGTACAGACTATCTACATCTAGTGATATCAAGAGAGCATCTGGATTACATTTAATTTGCCATAACTTCTCTAGAAAATCATAAGTGTTTTTGATGTATGAAGAATGCAGAGTGGCATAAGGCGCTAAATGATAATCTATGAATTGAGAAATAGCATAGCTCTCACTGTTTACGTCACTTACAATAGGTCTCCCAGGCGGGATCTTGTCAGCTATTGTCCACTTCTCTTTGTGAATTTTAGGAAGCAGATAAAAAATACGCTCACGAGAATCGCGAGATGTTCTTAAGAAGTTAAGCTCTTTATTGGAGATTAGATTTTTTAAGCGCATTTCATTCAAGATACGGTTAAAAATCTCACAGTTCTTAGGGAACTGTGGTTCCTTAATTTCCTTGTAATGTCTACTCACACTTAGTTGTCTTTCCGCCTCAAAAACATAATCATCCCGATCCATTAAGACAATGGCTGATCCTTTATCTGCACTTTTGATAACTAAATCAGACTTTTCCTTAAGTTCTTTGAGTGCTGATCTATCCGCTTTTGTTAAGTTATCTTTCAATCTTACTTTGGTTGGCAATTTTCTAAGTTCCTGTTTGAGAATGATATGTAATTCATCTATTTCTAATGGATAAGTACCAGGATGTGGAATGAAATTGGAAGGAATTCTAAAATTACGTCTCATATTTTTACTGAAGTTAATAGAAGAAAATTTTATTTTAAGAGCTCTGATCATTTTCTCAATACCCAAAGTAAACTGGTCTAAAGGGGTTTTACAACTAACAGGAACAAACGATAGGCCTTTTGTTAAGATACTAGCATGTTGTTCCTGAAATTTGAAGTGTTTTGACAGATTTACTATACCAAACTTCTTGAGCTTATCATTATTGAGGTACCTTATACTAGGATTTTCCTCAGAATTACTGTTTAGACTTACGTTACTCGGATGATCTGGTGAATTTAGTTTAAATCAATACGGTCTAACCACAGATCCAAGAGACATTTGGCAGTCTCCGGTGTCCAGTGGATGGCATCACCAATGGTCTTAACGACCGGAATAGAAGGCAGAATTATAGTTTTGAGTTTACGCCAGGTCCCTTCAAAGTCCTCTAAATTTTGCTTCTCCCGAGTGGAGAATATGGATGTGCCAATGTGTGGGTAGTAAATTTGAGCATTGGGAAATCGTTTATTGGCCTGAAAGTACAGAGAGCTGATATGTTTGTTGGCAGTGGAAGAGGCACTCTGTTGTTTATTGTTGATTCCAACACTTAAAATGAGATGCTTTACTTTCTCCAAGACTTTACTGTGATTTCTGAATATGTCATAAAGGTTGGCAAATTTAGCTCCTGGATAGGAGATGATCTGAACTTTGCTTGCCATTGACTTTCTAATTACTTCTATCTTTGATAAATTTGAATCACCAATGATCACAATTGGTTTGTGAATTGGAGGAAGATGCCAAAGTTCTTTGTTGCCATTAGGTGGCGAGAGCCTAGTTACTTGACTCCTAACAAAATTCTCACCATGTGTGGTTGACTTTCTTAAAGTGGTGAGTTTCGATGTCTTTGGACCGAGGAACTGAGCAAGGGATGGCTGAGGAGTTTATGCAATGGACAAGTACATGCCCCACTGAGTACATGCACCAGTAGTCCAGTACGATGTATCATACAGTGGACCAGTACATGGACTGGTACATTGACCAGTATATGAACCAAGTACATGCTCCAGTACATGAACCAGTACTTGCACCAGTAGTCCAGTACAATGTAAGAGTGTAATGTACCAGTACAATGTACCAGTGAAAAGGTTATTAGGGGTTAGGGCTAGGGTTAGGGCTAGGGTTAGGTTTGGGTTGGGGTTTGAGAGAGGGTTAGGCCCATAAACGATGATGCACTGGCACAGACCGACGAAGAAATGGTTTCAGAGAAATCCAGTTGACTAAGCTGGATTCGAACCCAGGACCTCACACATACAACACCCATCGCCTAGCAATAAGATGCGGCTGCTCTACCAACTGAGCTATCTCGACCTCCTACCAGTACAATGTACCAGTGAAAAGGTTATTAGGGGTTAGGGTTAGGGCTAGGGTTAGGGTTAGGGCTGGGGTTAGGGTTAGGGTTAGGGCTGGGGTTAGGGTTAGGGTTACCAATGCAATGGACCTATGCAATGGACCAATGCAATGGACCGATGCAATGGACCGATGCAATGGACCAATGCAATGGACCAATGCAATGGACCAATGCATGGACCAGTACATGGACCAGTACATGGACCAGTACATGGACCAGTACATGGACCAATACATGGACCAGTACATGGACCAGTACATGGACCAGTACATGGACCAGTACATGGACCAGTACAGATATGATCGATTGAAATGATGGTACAATTCATTAATATAGACTTCAGAAATTCCTATAAAAATGTGGTTTTTAACTTAGAATCGGTCTAGAATCAAAGCGATTCAATGAAAACATATATTACTTTCCAGGACTATGTTAACGGAAGTTATGGATAGGTGTAGAGAGGTTCATTGCAATAGGATGATTCCTTCCTTATCAAAATATTGGTATATTGTCAAAATTTTACAAAAAACATGAAATTTTGAGGGTCCGGCGATCTTTTATACCGTCATAGCTACGACAAAGTGTTCGGAAAAGGAAAACTAGTGGAGAATTTGGTCTTTCCAAATCTGTTTTTAGATTCTCCTTAACCTAGTTAGAACCGGAGTGACAGTAGATTGAAATTACGGTACAATTCAGAAATACGAACCTTAGAAGTCACTGAAAAAATGTAGTTTTTAACTTAAAATCTCTCTGGAACAGAAACGGTTAGATGGAAATATATATAACTTTGCATGATTATGTAAACAGATGTTAGAGATATGTCCAGACAGGTTCATTAGAAAAGAATGATTCCTTCCTTGTCAAAATATTGATATATTGTAAAAATTTGACAAAAAACATGAAATTTTCAGGGTCCGGCGATCTTTTTAACCGTCAGAGTTACGACAAAATGTTCAGAAAATGAAAACTAGAAGAGAATTTTGCCTTTCCAAATCTGTTTTCAGATTCTCTGTATCTTAATTAGGACCGGAGCTACGGTTGTTTGAAGTTACGCTATCTTTGAGAAATGTGAAAAAACATCATATATTTTTCGCTCGTTTTTTGACCTTGTGACCTTTACAGTGCAACGTAGGTCAATCCGAGGACCATGAAAATTTACAGGAAGCCTCTAGAGTATTGTAGCAAGTGTGCCTGCCATTTTTGTAACAATATCTTGATTCCTTCTATGTTAAAAAAAATGAAACGTCCAAATAGTAAAATATTTTAACATGTTTGACCTTGAGTTTGACCTTGAAAAACATTATCTAGGTCAAAATCAATATGATATTCTGAATTGCAATAGGTAACAAAGGGGGGGTCAGTCATGCATTGTAACCCTGTACAATCAATATTTCCTTGTCAAAAACGCGGAATTGTGTCGTTTTTTAACATTTGTCGGTTAGCAATATTTGAAAATTTTTCATAAATCCGGTGAAGGGGGTAGACAAAATATGATTAGATATTATGAATAAGCAGGCCAACGATCACCTGTCACATGTAAATCACGCTGATATCTTGAACTCAACATGGTGAAAAAAATTACTGAAAATGGCACCTTTTCAAAGTTTTTCGGGCCAAATGACCTTGAAAAATGAGGTCAAGGTCAAATTTAAAGGTCTGTACGGGCTTTTTAGATGTATATTTGGGGGAGTTTACTATAACATGTTAGCAGGTAAAATCGATATTTCAAGGTCAAATTCTCAAGGTCACCGATTTTGGTGACGCGGTATGACTTTAAAATTATGTAACTCAAGAACCGGTACCCAAAATGAAAAATAAAACGCGGCGCAGATGTCCCGTGAGTTTGGGCACGTAATGGCACCATCGGTATGACTCTACGACTTACGGATTCTGAGATCTCGCGATCAACCTCAAACCATGAAAACAAACTTTTTGTAATGTGACCTTGACCTACTTTCATGAAAATAGGTCAAAGTGTGTAGAAACTTATTAGGACCTTTCTATGTACCGGAAAGTGAAAACCGGTAATAACCGGATGAGGTACATGTATTTGAAATATTGCAATTTCCGACTTTGAACGGCCCTGTGACCTTGAAAAATAGGTCAAGGTCAAAATTTTCAAAATGAATCTCTTGTATTTTTGTAGGCTACGTATACAAATTTTTTGAAAATTTTCCGAAGAGGTTTGTCGGTAAGAAAAATAATAATAAGAAAAATAATACCGATTACAAGAAACTTCACCTATGTGTAGGTGAAGTTTAATAATAACTAGTAGACGGCCACCGCAGAGCGGTGACAAAACTTCACCTACTGCAGAACCAGTAACTCGAAATTGACACAGGTAGATGAGCAAGTAAAAAGTACGAGGAAAAGATGCAGGAATCCGACTGCAATACATTGCAGTACAGGCAAGTATGCAAAGAGAAACACATAGACCAGTACATAAACCAATACATGAGCCAGTACATGGACCACCAGTACATGGACCACCGGTACATGGACCACCAGTACATGGACCACCAGTACATGCACAAGTACATGCACCAGTACAATGAATCAGTAGAATATACCAGTACAATAATCAAGTACTATGAATCAGTACAATGTACCAGTACAATGTACCAGTACAATGTACCAGTGCAATGTACCAGTACAATTTACCAGTACAATGTACCAGTACTTGGACCACTGTACATGTACCAGTACATGGACCAGTACATGGACCAGTTACTGTAGGATGAAAACATTTCAAATGACTGCAATTTCTGAAAACATAAATTTTTCACGGTCCGGCGATCTTTTAAACCGTGAGAGACACAAGAAAATGTTCAATTAATAAGCCTAGAGGAGAATATGGGCTTTCCAAATCTGTTTTCAGATTCTCTGTATCTTAATTAGGACCGGAGTCACGGAAGATTGAAATTATGGCATGATTCAGAAGTATGGACTTTCAGATATCCCTGAAAATATGCAGTTTTTAAGTTAAAATCACTGTAGAACCAAAACGGTTCAATGAAAATCTATATAATCCGGGAGGATTATGTAAATAGAAGCTAGAAATATGTCCAGACAGGTTCATCAAAATAGGATGATTTCTTCCTTGTCAAAATATTGATATGTTGTGTAAATATGACAAAAAACATGAAATTTTCAGGGTCCGGCGATCTTTTGAACCGTCAGCGATACTTCAAAATGTTTAATATATGAAGCCTAGAGGAGCATTTGGCCTTCCCAAATCTGTTTTCAGATTCTCTTTAACTTAATTAGAAGCAGAGCTACAGCCATTTGAAGTTACGCTATCATTAAAAAATGTAAAAAAAATATTGTACATTTTTCCACCTTGTGACCTTTATGGTGCAACGTAGGTCAACTTGAGGACCTTGAAAATTTACAAGGAGCCTTCAGAGTATTGTAGCAAGCATGTCTGCCATTTTTGTAACAATATCTTCATTTCTTCTATGTTAAAAAAATCAAATGTCAAACAAGTAAAATTTTTTGTCATGTTTAACCTTGAATTTGACCTTGAAGAACATTTTCTAGGTCAAAATAAATATGATTTTTAGAATGGCAGTGTGCGACAAAGGGGGGGTCAGCCATGCATTGTAACCCTGTAGAATCAATATTTCCTTGTAAAAAACGCAGAAATGTGTCATTTTTTAACATTTGTCGGTTAGCAATATTTAAGAAATTTTCATAAATCCGGAGAAAGAGGTAGTTAAAATATGATTAGATATTATGAATGAATAGGCCAATGTTCACCTGTCACTAAAAAATCACGCTGATATCTTAAAAATTACATGGTAAAAAAATTGCTGAAAATGGCTCTTTTTTTAACTTTTTTAGGTCAAATGACCTTGAAAAATGAGGTCAAGGTCAAATTTAAAGCTCTGTATGGGCTTATTAGGTGTATGTTTGGGGGGGTTTACTATAACATGTTAGTAGATAAAATCGATATTTCAAGGTCAAATTCTCAAGGTCACCGGTTTTGGTGACGCGGTATGACTTTAAAATTACGTAACTCAAGAACCGGTACCCAAAATGAAAAATAAAAAGCGCCGCAGATGTCCCGTGAGTTTGGGCACGTAATGGCACCATCAGTATGACTCTACGACTTACGGATTCTGAGATCCCGCGATCAACCTCAAACCATGAAAACGGACTTTGTATAATGTGACCTTGACCTACTTTCATGAAAATAGGTCAAAGTGTGTAGAAAGTGTTTGAGACCTTTCCATGTACCAGAAAGTGAAAACCGGTAATAACTGGATGAGGTACATGCATTTCAAATATTGCGAAATCCGACTTTGAAAGGCCCTGTGACCTTGAAAAATAGGTCAAGGTCAATTTTTTCAAAATGATTCTCTTGTATTTTTGTAGGCTACGTATACGAATTTTTTGAGAATTTTCGGAAGAAAAAAGTCGGAAAGAATAAAAATAAATAATAATACCGATTACAAGAAACTTCACCTATGTGTAGGTGAAGTTTAATAATAAATAATACCGATTACAAGAAACTTCACCTATGTGTAGGTGAAGTTTAATAATAATAAATTCTACCGATTACAAGAAACTTCACCTATGTGTAGGTGAAGTTTAACTAGAAATGAGTAACTGCAAGCAGTAACAAAACTTCACCTAGAAATATTGGTCGAAACGAAAAAACGAAATGACAGAAGTAATTTGAAAAGTTCAACAGTAATTTGAAAAGTAATTTGAAACGTAATTTGAAAAGTAATTTCAAAGTGATTTGAAAAGTACTTGGAAAGTAATTTCAATAGTAATTTCAATGCAAAAGTAACATGTCAAGTAACATGACAAGTAAATAGACAAGTAAATTGACAAGTGCATTGACAAGTACATTGACAAGTACATTGACAAGTACATTGACAAGTACATTGACAAGTACATTGACAAGTACATTGACAAGTACATTGACAAGTACATTGACAAGTACATTGACAAGTACTTGAATATTGTACATGTACCTGACCAATACCCGTAGACCATAAAATTGAAAATAGCACATTTTTGCACTGAAATTTGCCAATTGACCTTGAAAAATTAGGTCAAGGTCAAATATGAAGGTCAATTTGGAGTGAATGGCAAAAAAAAATAGCAGTTTACTATAGCATGTTATCAGCCAAAATCGATATTTCATGGTGAAATGACGAAGGTCACCAATTTTGATGACTTATCAATGTTTAAAATTACGTAACTCATAATCCGGCCATAGAAATGCAACCACAATACACCCACAGATGTCCCGTTAGTCAAGCAACATTTTGCCACAATTTGGGCCACTTTGAATGAAAAACGTGCAATTGCATAAGAAAAAACCATAAAACACCAAAAGTGGTCATAGGGGACATTGACCTTGACCTACATTCGCGAAATTGAGTCAAATTATGTAAAAAGGGTTTTAAACAAACTTCCTAAAAGAACAATGAAATCCAGCAATAAACGAAAAAGTTATTGCCATTTGAAATTTTTTGAAGTCAAACTTTGAAGTGACCTCTGACCTTGAAGAATGGTCCGGGGTCAAAAAAACTCAGGGAATGTAATGAGGGCATATGAGGCTACGTTCATGAATTTTTTGAGGGTAGGTTAGGGTGAAAGAATAATAATAAATAATAACTAGAAATGAGTAACTGCAAGCAGTAACAAAACTTCACCTAGAAATATTGGTCGAAACGAAAAACGAAATGACAGAAATAATTTGAAAAGTTCCAAAGTAATTTGAAAAGTAATTTGAAACGTAATTTGAAAAGTAATTTCAAAGTAATTTGAACAGTACTTGGAAAAGTAATTTCAATAGTAATTTCAATGCAAAAGTAACATGTCAAGTAACATGACAAGTAAATTGACAAGTACATTGACAAGTACTTTGACAAGTACATTGACAAGTACATTGACAAGTACATTGACAAGTACTTGAATATTGTACTTGAATATTGTACATGTACCTGACCAATACCCGCAGACCATAACCTGTACCGCCATTTTGTGTCAGACATTTCGAATTTCTCCACACGTGCATGAACAATACCCACAAGCCAATACCTGTACCAAATTTCATAACTGTATTTGAAATACTAAGGTCGCAGTAGGCAATAAAAAAATGACAGCCATTTTGATTTAACTTGAAATATGAATTCTTCGTATAAAAAACATCTGAATGAGTACTTGAATCAGTCACAAACAAAATAACTATATGAAAATTGCATGGTGTTCAAGGTCACTGAAAATAGCACATTTTTGCACTGAAATTCGCCAATTGACCTTGAAAAATTAGGTCAAGGTCAAATGTGAAGGTCAATTTGGGGTGAATGGCAAAAAAGAATAGCAGTTTACTATAGCATTTATCAGCCAAAATCGATATTTCATGGTGAAATGACGAAGGTCACCAATATTCACGACTTACCAATGTTTAAAATTACGTAACTCATAATCCGGCCATAGAAATGCAAACACAATACACATGCAGATGTCCCGTTAGTCAAGCAACATTTTGCTACAATTTGGGCCACTTTGCATGAAAAACGTGCAATTGCATAAGAAAAAACCATAAAACACTAAAAGTGGTCATACGGGACATTGACCTTGACCTACATTCACGAAATTGGGTCAAATTATGTAAAAAGGCTTTTTAACAAACTTCCTAAAAGGACAATGAAATCCAGCAATAAACGAAAAAGTTATTGCCATTTGAAATTTTTTGAAGTCCAACTTTGAAGTGACCTCTGACCTTGAAAAATGGTCCGGGGTCAAAAAAACTCGGGGAATGTAATGAGGGCATATGAGGCTCCGTTCATGAATTTTTTGAGGGTAGGTTAGGGTGAAAGAATAATAATAAATAATAATAATAATAATAATAATAATAATAAATAATTACGAAAACAAGAAACTTCACCTAGTAATAGGTGAAGTTTAACTAGAAATGAGTAACTGCAAGCAGTAACAAAACTTCACCTAGAAATATTGGTCGAAACGAAAAACGAAATGACAGAAATAATTTGAAGAGTTCCAAAGTAATTTGAAAAGTAATTTGAAACGTAATTTGAAAAGTAATTTCAAAGTAATTTGACAAGTACTTGGAAAAGTAATTTCAATAGTAATTTCAATGCAAAGGTAACATGTCAAGTAACATGACAAGTAAATTGACAAGTAAATTGACAAGTACATTGACAAGTACATTGACAAGTACTTTGACAAGTACATTGACAAGTACATTGACAAGTACATTGACAAGTACATTGACAAGTACATTGACAAGTACATTGACAAGTACATTGACAAGTACATTGACAAGTACATTGACAAGTACTTGAATATTGTACTTGAATATTGTACATGTACCTGACCAATACCCGCAGACCATAACCTGTACCAAGCCTGTACATAATTTCATAACTCTAGGTGAAATACTGAGGTAACAGTGAGCAATTCCAAAATGGCCGCCATTTTGTGTCAGACATTTTGAATTTCTCCACACGTGCGTGAACAATACCCACAAGCCAATACCTGTACCAAATTTCATAACTGTATTTGAAATACTAAGGTCGCAGTAGGCAATCAAAGAATGACAGCCATTTTGATTTAACTTGAAATATGAATTCTTCCTATAAAAACATCTGAATGAGTACTTGAATCAGTCACAAACAAAATAACTATATGAAAATTGCATGGTGTTCAAGGTCACTGAAAATAGCATATTTTTGCACTGAAATTCGCCAATTGACCTTGAAAAATTGGGTCAAGGTCAAAAGTGAAGGTCAATTTGGGGTGAATGGCAAAAAAGAATAGCAGTTTACAATAGCATGTTATCAGCCAAAATTGATATTTCATGGTGAAATGAAGAAGGTCACCAATTTTGATGACTTACCAATGTTTAAAATTACGTAACTCATAATCCGGCCATAGAAATACAACCACAATACACATGCAGATGTCCCGGTAGTCAAGCAACATTTTGCCACAATTTGGGATACTTTCAGTAAAAAATGTACAATTGTATTCACTCCAACCATAAAACACTAAAAGTGACCATGGGGAACCTTGACCTTGACCTACATTCACGAAATTGGGTCACATTATGTAAAAAGGGTTAGGAACCAAGTATCTAAAAGGCAAATGAAATCCATCAATAATTGAAAAAGTTATTCACATTTGAAATTTTTCAAAGTCGAACTTTGAAGTGACCTCTGACCTTGAAAAATGGTCCGGTGTCAAAAAAACTCGGGGAATGTAATGAGGGCATATGAGGCTCCCTTCATGAATTTTTTGAGGGTAGGTTAGGGTGAAAGAATAATAATAAATAATAAATAATTACGAAAACAAGAAACTTCACCTATGGTAATAGGTGAAGTTTAATAATAATAATAATAATAATAATAATAATAAATAATTACGAAAACAAGAAACTTCACCTATGGTAATAGGTGAAGTTTAATAATAACTAGAAATGAGTAACTGCAAGCAGTAACAAAACTTCACCTAGAAATATTGGTCGAAACGAAAAAACGAAATGACAGAAGTAATTTGAAAAGTTCCAAAGTAATTTGAAAAGTAATTTGAAACGTAATTCGAAAAGTAATTTCAAAGTAATTTGAAAAGTACTTGTAGAAAGTAATTTCAATGCAAAAGTAACATGTCAAGTAACATGACGAGTAAATTGACAAGTAAATTGACAAATGCATTGACAAGTACATTGACAAGTTCTTTGACAAGTACATTGACAAGTACATTGACAAGTACATTGACAAGTACATTGACAAGTACATTGACAAGTACTTGAATATTGTACATGTACCTGACCAATACCCGCAGACCATAACCTGTACCAAGCCTGTACATAATTTCATAACTCTAGGTGAAATACTGAGGTAACAATGAGCGATTCCAAAATGGCCGCCATTCTGTGTCAAACATTTTGAATTTCTCCACACGTGCGTGAACAATACCCACAAGCCAATACCTGTACCAAATTTCATAACTGTATTTGAAATACTAAGGTCACAGTAGGCAATCAAAAAATGACAGCCATTTTGATTTAACTTGAAATATGAATTCTTCGTATAAAAAACATCTGAATGAGTACTTGAATCAGTCACAAACAAAATAACTATATGAAAATTGCATGGTGTTCAAGGTCATTGAAAAAAACACATTTTTGCACTGGTATTCGCCAATTGACCTTGAAAAATTAGGTCAAGGTCAAATGTGGAGGTCAATTTGGGGTGAATGGCAAAAAAGAATAGCAGTTTACTATAGCATGTTATAAGCCAAAATCGATATTTCATGGTGAAATGACGAAGGTCACCAATTTTGATGACTTACCAATGTTTAAAATTACGTAACTCATAATCCGGCCCAAGAAATGCAAACACAATACACATGCAGATGTCCCGTTAGTCAAGCAACATTTTGCCATAATTTGGGCCACTTTGCATGAAAAACGTGCAATTGCATAAGAAAAAACCATAAAACACCAAAAGTGGTCGTACGGGACATTGACCTTGACCCACATTCACGAAAATGGGTCAAATTATGTAAAAAGGCTTTTTAACAAACTTCCTAAAAGGACAATGAAATCCAGCAATAAACGAAAAAGTTATTGCCATTTTAAAATTTTTGAAGTCCAACTTTGAAGTGACCTGTGACCTTGAAAAATGGTCCGGGGTCAAAAAAACTCGGGGAATGTAATGAGGGCATATGAGGCTCCGTTCATGAATTTTTTGAGGGTAGGTTAGGGTGAAAGAATAATAATAAATAATAATAATAATAACTAGAAATGAGTAACTGCAAGCAGTAACAAAACTTCACCTAGAAATATTGGTCGAAACGAAAAAACGAAATGACAGAAGTAATTTGAAAAGTTCCAAAGTAATTTGAAAAGTAATTTGAAACGTAATTCGAAAAGTAATTTCAAAGTAATTTGAAAAGTACTTGTAGAAAGTAATTTCAATGCAAAAGTAACATGTCAAGTAACATGACAAGTAAATTGACAAGTAAATTGACAAATGCATTGACAAGTACATTGACAAGTTCTTTGACAAGTACATTGACAAGTACATTGACAAGTACATTGACAAGTACATTGACAAGTACATTGACAAGTACATTGACAAGTACATTGACAAGTACTTGAATATTGTACATGTACCTGACCAATACCCGCAGACCATAACCTGTACCAAGCCTGTACATAATTTCATAACTCTAGGTGAAATACTGAGGTAACAATGAGCGATTCCAAAATGGCCGCCATTCTGTGTCAAACATTTTGAATTTCTCCACACGTGCGTGAACAATACCCACAAGCCAATACCTGTACCAAATTTCATAACTGTATTTGAAATACTAAGGTCACAGTAGGCAATCAAAAAATGACAGCCATTTTGATTTAACTTGAAATATGAATTCTTCGTATAAAAAACATCTGAATGAGTACTTGAATCAGTCACAAACAAAATAACTATATGAAAATTGCATGGTGTTCAAGGTCATTGAAAAAAACACATTTTTGCACTGGTATTCGCCAATTGACCTTGAAAAATTAGGTCAAGGTCAAATGTGAAGGTCAATTTGGGGTGAATGGCAAAAAAGAATAGCAGTTTACTATAGCATGTTATAAGCCAAAATCGATATTTCATGGTGAAATGACGAAGGTCACCAATTTTGATGACTTACCAATGTTTAAAATTACGTAACTCATAATCCGGCCCAAGAAATGCAAACACAATACACATGCAGATGTCCCGTTAGTCAAGCAACATTTTGCCACAATTTGGGCCACTTTGCATGAAAAACGTGCAATTGCATAAGAAAAAACCATAAAACACCAAAAGTGGTCGTACGGGACATTGACCTTGACCCACATTCACGAAAATGGGTCAAATTATGTAAAAAGGCTTTTTAACACACTTCCTAAAAGGACAATGAAATCCAGCAATAAACGAAAAAGTTATTGCCATTTTAAAATTTTTGAAGTCCAACTTTGAAGTGACCTGTGACCTTGAAAAATGGTCCGGGGTCAAAAAAACTCGGGGAATGTAATGAGGGCATATGAGGCTCCGTTCATGAATTTTTTGAGGGTAGGTTAGGGTGAAAGAATAATAATAATAATAATAATACCAAAAACAATAAGAATTTACCATGGTAATGGTAAATTCTTAACTAGAAATGAGTAACTGCAAGCAGTAACAAAACTTCACCTAGAAATATTGGTCGAAACGAAAAAACGAAATGATAGAAGTAATTTGAAAAGTTCAAAAGTAATTTGAAAAGTAATTTGAAACGTAATTTGAAAAGTAATTTCAAAGTGATTTGAAAAGTATTTGGAAAAGTAATTTCAATAGTAATTTCAATGCAAAAGTAACATGTCAAGTAACATGACAAGTAAATAGACAAGTAAATTGACAAGTGCATTGACAAGTACATTGACAAGTACTTTGACAAGTACATTGACAAGTACATTGACAAGTACATTGACAAGTACATTGACAAGTACTTGAATATTGTACATGTACCTGACCAATACCCGTAGACCATAACCTGTACCAAGCCTGTACATAATTTCATAACTCTAGGTGAAATACTGAGGTAACAGTGAGCAATTCCAAAATGGCCGCCATTTTGTCAAACATTTTGAATTTCTCCACACGTGCGTGAACAATACCCACAAGCCAATACCTGTACCAATTTTCATAACTGTATTTGAAATACTAAGGTCAGAGTAGGCAATCAAAAAATGACAGCCATTTTGATTTAACTTGAAGTAAGAATTCTTCGTATAAAAAACATCTGAATGAGTACTTGAATCAGTCTCCAACAAAATAACTATATGAAAATTGCATGGTGTTCAAGGTCATTGAAAGTAGCACATTTTTGCACTGAAATTTGCCTATTGACCTTGAAAAATTAGGTCAAGGTCAAATGTGAAGGTCAATTTGGGGTGAATGGCAAAAAAAAATAGCAGTTTACTATAGCATGTTATCAGCCAAAATCGATATTTCATGGTGAAATGACGAAGGTCACCAATTTTGATGACTTACCAATGTTTAAAATTACGTAACTCATAATCCGGCCATAGAAATGCAACCACAATACACCCACAGATGTCCCGTTAGTCAAGCAACATTTTGCCACAATTTTGGCCACTTTGCATGAAAAACGTGCAATTGCATAAGAAAAAACCATAAAACACCAAAAGTGGTCATACGGGACATTGACCTTGACCTAGATTCGCGAAATTGGGTCAAATTGTGTAAAAAGGGTTTTAAACAAACTTCCTTAAAGAACAATGAAATCCAGCAATAAACGAAAAAGTTATTGCCATTTAAAATTTTTTGAAGTCCAACTTTGAAGTGACCTGTGACCTTGAAAAATGGTCCGGGGTCAAAAAAACTCGGGGAATGTAATGAGGGCATATGAGGCTCCTTTCATGAATTTTTTGAGGGTAGGTTAGGGTGAAAGAATAATAATAAATAATAACTAGAAATGAGTAACTGCAAGCAGTAACAAAACTTCACCTAGAAATATTGGTCGAAACGAAAAAACGAAATGACACAAATAATTTGAAAAGTTCCAATGTAATTTGAAAAGTAATTTGAAACGTAATTTGAAAAGTAATTTCAAAGTAATTTGAAAAGTACTTGGAAAAGTAATTTCAATAGTAATTTCAATGCAAAATTAACATGTCAAGTAACATGACAAGTAAATTGACAAGAAATTGACAAGATATTGACAAGTGCATTGACAAGTACATTGACAAGTACTTTGACAAGTACATTGACAAGTACTTTGACAAGTACATTGACAAGTACATTGACAAGTACATTGACAAGTACATTGACAAGTACTTGAATATTGTACATGTACCTGACCAATACCCGCAGACCATAACCTGTAGCAAGCCTGTACATAATTTCATAACTCTAGGTGAAATACTGAGGTAACAGTGAGCAATTCCAAAATGGCCGCCATTCTGTGTCAAACATTTTGAATTTCTCCACACGTGCGTGAACAATACCCACAAGCCAATACCTGTACCAAATTTCATAACTGTATTTGAAATACTAAGGTCACAGTAGGCAATCAAAAAAATGACAGCCATTTTGATTTAACTTGAAATATGAATTCTTCGTATAAAAAACATCAGAATGAGTACTTGAATCAGTCACAAACAAAATAACTATATGAAAATTGCATGGTGTTCAAGGTCATTGAAAAAAACACATTTTTGCACTGAAATTTGCCAATTGACCTTGAAAAATTAGGTCAAGGTCAAATGTGAAGGTCAATTTGGGGTCAATGGCAAAAAAGAATAGCAGTTTACTATAGCATGTTATCAGCCAAAATCGATATTTCATGGTGAAATGACGAAGGTCACCAATTTTGACGACTTACCAATGTTTAAAATTATGTAACTCATAATCCGGCCATAGAAATGCAAACACAATACACATGCAGATGTCCCGTTAGTCAAGCAACATTTTGCCACAATTTGGGCCACTTTGCATGAAAAACGTGCAATTGCATAAGAAAAAACCATAAAACACTAAAAGTGGTCATATGGGACATTGACCTTGACCTACATTCACGAAATTGGGTCAAATTATGTAAAAAGGCTTTTTAACAAACTTCCTGAAAGGACAATGAAATCCATCAATAAACGAAAAAGTTATTGCCATTTGAAATTTTTTGAAGTCCAACTTTGAAGTGACCTCTGACCTTGAAAAATGGTCCGGGGTCAAAAAAACTCGGGGAATGTAATGAGGGCATATGAGGCTCCGTTCATGAATTTTTTGAGGGTAGGTTAGGGTGAAAGAATAATAATAATAATAATAAATAATTACGAAAACAAGAAACTTCACCTATGGTAATAGGTGAAGTTTAACTAGAAATCGGGTAACCGCGATGCGGTGACAAAACTTCACCAATCATATAAATATTGGCAGTGAAATTTATGTGAGAAAACACAGAAATGATATTGGACATGAACTTGAACATGAACATGAACTCGAACATGAACTTGCACATAAACTTGTACATGCAATTGCATGCGTCTTGCACTTGTTACATAACAAGCAATATCACACAATATCACATGCAATATTATGCAATATCAAATGCAAAGTTACATGTAATGTATTAAACATACAATATCACTTGCAATATCATGCAAAATCATATCACATGTAATATTAATTTATCACCTGTAATTTTGCATGTTACTTAGAATGTACATAATGTGCACAGATAATTATGGAAGTACTTATAAACTATCTGTCTGTGGACTAGTTGTGATGTGACAGATAGTCAGCAGACAGATAAACCCTTACTGTAACATGTCAATCGGTTTGTGGCCATACACTGACTGATTCGCTGACTAATTCGCTGACTGATTTGCTGACTGATACACTGACTGATACACTGACTGATACACTGACTGATACACTGACTGATACACTGACTGATACACTGACTGATACACTGACTGATACAAAGATATTTGACCAAAACATGTAATTTTGAGGGTTTGGCGTTCTTTTAAACCATCAGAGTGACAAGAAAACATTCAGAGAATGAAAACTAGAGGAAAATTTGAGCTTGCCGAATATTATATACAGAAAATAACATGGACCAGTACATGGACCAGTACATGGACCAGTACATGGACCAGTACATGGACCAGTACATGGACCAGTACATGGACCAGTCAAAAGACCAGCGCATTGACCATGCATCAACCAGTACATCAACCAGTGCATCAACCAGTGCATCAACAGGAACATCAATCAGTAAATCAACAGTACATCAACCTTGGAATTTTAGGAATGCATTGGCTAAGAAACTTCTAGTCCTGGAAAACAAATAGAAATGACTGCAATTTCTGAAAACATACATTTTTCAGGGTCTGGCGATCTTTTTAACCATCAGTGATACAAGAAATTGTTCAAATATAGAAACTAGAGGAGAATTTGTGCTTTCCAAATCTATTTCCAGTTTCTCCGTAACTTTATTAGGACCGGAGATAAGGCCGATTGAAATTATGGTACAATTCAGAAATGTGGACTTCAGAAATTTCTGAAAAAATGTAGTTTTTCACTTAAAATTACTCTAGAACCAAAACGATTCTATGGAAGCATATATAACTTGGCAGGATTATGTGAACAAAAGATGAAAGTATGCTCAAATAGCTTCATTGAAATAAAATGATTATTTCCTTGTCAAAATGGTGATAAATTGTGAAAATTTGACAAAAAACATGAAATTTTCAGGGTCCAGCGATCTTTTAAACCGTCAGAGCTACAACAAAATTTTCAGAAAACGAAAACTAGAAGAGAATTTGGCCTTTCCAAATCTGTTTTCATATTCTCTGTAACTTAATTAAGACCGGAGCTACAGCCGATTGAAATAACGCTATAATTGAGAAATGTGAAAAAATATCGTAAATTTTCCCCTAATTTTTTGACCTTGTGATCTTTACGGTCTAACGTAGGTTAAGCCGAGGACCTTGAAAATTTATACGATGCCTCTAGACTATTGTAGCAAGTATGTGTGACATTTTTGTAACAATATTTTGATTCCTTGCCTGTGTAAAAAAATCAAATGTCAAAAAAGTAAAATTTTTCATCATGTTTCACCTTGAATTTGACCTTGAAAATAAGTTTCTAGGTCAAAACCAATATGATTTTCAGAATCAGGATGGAAAAATGGGGGGATCAATTAATTATTGCAACTCTCTCGAATCGATATTTCCATGTCAAAAACGCAATAATTTGTCAATTTTTAACATTCCCCGGTTTGCGATATTTGGAATTTTGTAGAAAATTAAGGTAAAATGTTAGAGGAATTTGGGTTGCATATTCTAAATGCACATATTTTTGTCTGTCTAGAGATAATATATCAAGGTGATATCATGAAAAAAACATAATTTTCAGAATTTTTGAAAATAAGCACTTTTTGCACTTTGAAGAGCCAAATGACCTTGAAAAATGAGGTCAAGGTCAAATTTGAAGGTGGGTATGGGGGTTTTAGGGGTACCTTTGGGGGGGTTCACTATACATTGTAATGGCCTAAAATCGATATTTCAGGGTGAAATTACCAAGGTCACCGGTTTGGATGACGCGGTTGTTATTCAAAATTACATAACTCAATAACAAAGCATGACATTGTCACAAAAATAACTTCATACCATGGGCCAGACATTTAGGCATCACATTGCATCAATTTTGATACCGTGCGGCTCACAGATTTTGATTCCATTAATGACAATCTCCAGCACTAAATATGGACCTGTGCAACCTTGACCTTGACCTACTTTCTTGAAATTGGGTCAGATTATGTAATAAACTTGTAACAATTAAAACCTAAGTGGAAAATGAAATATGCATGAAATTGCTTGTAATATGCTCTTAAGTAATATATGAAAAAACGAATTGTAAATTGCCTGTGACCTTGAAAAATAATTGAAGGTCACTGAAACTGGGTCAGTGTAATAAGGTCATGTACTGCCATGTATGTGAATTTTTTGAAAATTTTTTGAAGAAATTTTTCGTACGGAAAAATAAAAATAAATAATAATAATAATAATAATAATAAAAATAAATACGAAAACAAGAAACTTCACCTATGTAATAGGTGAAGTTTAACTAGAAATCGGGTAACCGCGATGCGGTGACAAAACTTCACCTATCATATAATTATTGGCAGTGAAATTTATGTGAGAAAACACAGAAATGATATTGGACATGAACTTGAACATGAACATGAACTCGCACATGTACTTGCACATAAACTTGTACATGCAATTGCATGCGTCTTGCACATGTAACATTACAAGCAATATTACACACAATATCACATGTAATATTATGCAATATCAAATGTAAAGTTACATGTAATGTATTAAACATACAATATCACTTGCAATATCATGCAAAATCATATCACATGTAATATTCATTTATCATCTGTAATTTTGCATGTTACTTAGAATGTACATAGTGTGCAGATATATATGGAAGTACTTATAAACTATCTGTCCGTGGACTAGTTGTGATGTGACATATAGTCAGCAGACAGATAAACCCTTACTGTAACATGTCAATCAGTATGTCGCCATACACTGACTGATTCGCTGACTGATACACTGACTGATACTTATGATACACTGTCTGATACACTGACTGATACACTGACTGATACAAAAATATTTGACCGAAAACATGTAATTTTGAGGGTTGGGCATTCTTTTAAACTTCAGAGTTACAAGAAAACATTCAGAGAATGAAAACTAAAGGAAAATTTGAGCTTGCAGAATAGATTTTAGATTAGATATTCTTTATTGACTTGTGACATGACATGGTTCTCATACAAATATAAACTGTATTATTGCCACCCAGCCTTACAGGCTTATAAGTCAATTTTAAATCTGTTGAAAATAGGAAGCTCGGTACGAAACACACTTTTAAAACATAATGAAAATTGTAGATTAGATACAAACAAGTTGCCAACAGTCTAGTGAGACGAAGCAAATAATAGTTCAGTTCTTAAAGCTAAAGCTTTCAAAAGAAATTTACCTAACAGCACTTGAAAATTACTACAAATACAAATAAATTTATCAAACAAATCAGCATTTTGGAAATCAGAATCAATTGATTGTATAGTTTGGAATAAAATTAATTGTAAATTATTGTATAAAGGGCACTCACAAAGGACATGAAACTCATCCTCAATGACATTAATACAGGAGTGACAGGTTCGGTTTTCAATTGAATATTATACACAGAAAATAACATGGACCAGTACATGGACCAGTACATGGACCAGTACATGGACCAGTACATGGACCAGTACATGGACCAGTACAAGGACCGGTACATGGACTGGTACATGGACTGGTACATGGACTGGTACATGGACCAGTACATGGACCAGTACGTGGACCAGTACATGGACCAGTACATGGACCAGTACATGGACCAGTACATGGACCAGTGCATCAACCAGGGCATTAACAAGGGCATCAACCAGAACATCAATCAGTACATCAACAGTACATCAACCTTGGAATTTTAGGAATGAATTGGCTAAGATACTTCTAGTACTGAAAACATATCGAAATGACTGCAATTTCTGAAAACATACATTTTTCAGGGTCCGGCGATCTTTTTAACCGTCAGTGATACAAGAAATTGTTCAAATACGGAAACTAGAGGAGAATTTGTGCTCTCCAAATCTATTTTCAGAATCTCCGTAACTTTATTAGGACCGGAGATACGGCCGATTGAAATTATGGTACAATTCAGAAATGTGGACTTCTGAAAAAATGTAATTTTTCACTTAAAATTACTCTGGAACCCAAACGGTTCAATGGAAACATTTATAACTTGGCAAGATTATGTGAACGAAAGATGAAACGATGCTCAAATAGCTTCATTGAAATAAAATGATTATTTCCTTGTCAAAATGATGATAAATTGTGAAAATTTGACAAAAAACATGAAATTTTCAGGGTCCGGCGATCTTTTAAACCGTCAGAGCTACGACAAAATGTTCAGAAAACAAAAACTAGGCGAGAATTTGGCCTTTCCAAATCTGTTTTCAGATTCTCTGTAACTTAATTAGGACCGGAGCTACAGCCGATTGAAATAACGCTATCATTGAGAAATGTGAAAAAATATCGTAAATTTTTCCCTAATTTTTTGACCTTGTGACCTTTACGGTCTAACGTAGGTTAATCCGAGGACCTTGAAAATTTATACGATGCCTCTAGACTATTGTAGCAAGTATGTGTGACATTTTTGTAACAATATTTTGATTCCTTGCCTGTGTAAAAAAATCAAATGTCAAAAAAGTAACATTTTTCATCATGTTTGACCTTGAATTTGACCTTGAAAATAAGTTTCTAGGTCAAAATCAATATGATTTCCAGAATCAGGATGTGAAAATGGGGGGATCAATTAATTATAGTAACTCTCTCTGATCGATATTTCCATGTCAAAAACGCGATAATTTGTCATTTTTTAACATTCTCCGGTTTGCGCTATTTGGAATTTTGTAGAAAATTACGGAAAAATGCTACAGAACTTTGGATTACATATTATAAATTGGCGTATTTTTGTGTGTCATGAGAAAAAATATCAAAGTGATATCATAAAAACAACATAATTTTCAGAATTTTTGAAAATAAGCACTTTTCGCACTTTGAAGAGCCAAATGACCTTGAAAAATGAGGTCAAGGTCAAATTTGAAGGTGGATATGGGGGTTTTAGGGGTATCTTTGGGGGGGTTTACTATACATTGTTATGGCCTAGAATCGATATTTCAGGGTGAAATTACAAAGGTCACTGGTTTTGATGACGCGGTTGTTATTAAAAATTACATAACTCAAAAACGAAACATGACATTATCACAAAAATTACTTCTTCACCTGAACCAGACATTTGGGCATCATTTTGCATCAATTTTGGAATTGTGTGGCTTACAGATTTTGCTATCATGCGTGACAATCTCCAGCACTAAAAATGGACCTGTGCGACCTTGACCTTGACCTACTTTCTTGAAATTGGGTCAGATTATGTAATGTACTTGTAGCACTTTGAACCTAATTGGAAAATGAAATATACACGTAATTGTCTGTGATCTGCTCTTGAGAAACATATGAAAAAACGAACTTTGAAAAGGCCTGTGACCTTGAAAAATAATTCAAGGTCACTGAAACTGGGTCAGTGTAATAAGGTCATGCACTGCTATATATGTGAATTTTTTGAAATTTTTTTGAAGAAATTTCCGTACAGAAAAATAATAATAAAAATAAATACGAAAACAAGAAACTTCACCTATGTAATAGGTGAAGTTTAATAATAATAATAAATAATTACGAAAACAAGAAACTTCACCTATGGTAATAGGTGAAGTTTAACTAGAAATCGGGTAACCGCGATGCGGTGACAAAACTTCACCTTTCATAGTAATTATTGGCAATGAAATGAAAGTGAGAAAACACGGAAATGATATTGGAAATGATATTGGAAATGATATTGGAAATGATATTGGAAATGATATTGGAAATGATATTGGAAATGATATTGGAAATGATATTGGAAATGATATTGGAAATGATATTGGAAATGATATTGGAACTGATATTGGAACTGACATTGGATATGAACTTGAACATGAACTTGAACATGAACTTGAACATGAACATGAACATGAACTTGAACATGAATGTAATTGCACACGTCTTGCACATGTAATATGCAATATCACACAAAATATCACTTGAAATATTATGAAGTATCACATGCAAAGTTACATGCAATGTATTAAACATACAATATCACTTCCAATATCATGCTAAATCATATCACATGCAATATCAATTTATTACCTGTAATTTTGCATGTCAATTAAAATGTACATAGTGTGCACAGATATTTGAAAGTACATATAAACAATCTGTCCATGGACTAGTCGTGATGTGACATATAGTCAGCAGACTGATAAAACCTGCAATAAACCCTTACTGAAACATTTCAATCGGTTTGTGGCCATACGCTGACTGATGCACTGACTCATACACTGACTGATACACTGACTGATACACTGACTAACTCAAAGATATTCTGAGGGACAGGGGATCTTTTAAATCGCCAGAGTTACAAGAAAAAATTCAGAGAATGAAAACAAGAGGAGGATTTGAGCTTCATGAATATATATATAGAGAATAACATGGACCAATACATGGACAGTGCATGGACAGTACATTGACCTGTACATTGACCAGTACATGGACCAGTACATGAACCAGTACATGAACCAGTACATCAACCAGTTACATCAACCAGTTACATCAACCAGTTACATCAACCAGTTACATTAACCAGTTACATCAACCAGTTACATCAATTAGAGTTACTGCTGATTGAAACTGGCACCGTTCTCATATTGGAATTTCAGGAATTTCTTGGCTAAAGTACTTCTAGTCCTGAAAAAATTTGGAAATGACTGCAATTTCTGAAAACTTACAATTTTCAGGGTCCGGCGATCTCTTTATCCGCCCATGATACAAGAAAATGTTCAAATATAAAAGCTAGAGCAGAATTTTGGCTTTCCAAATCTATTTTCAGATTCTCTGTTACTTTATCAGAACCAGAGATACGACCGATTCAAATAATGGTACAATTCAGAAATATTGACTTCAGAAATTACTGAAAAAATGTATTTTTTAACTTAAAATTACTCTAGAACCAAAACGGTTCAATGGAAACATATATAACTTGCCAGTTTTATGTAAACGAAGGATGGCAATACGCTCAGATAGCTTCATTGAAATAAAATGATTATTTCCTTGTCAAAACTATGATAAATCGTGAAAATTTGACAAAAACATGAATTTTTCAGGGTCCGGCGATCTTTTTAACCGTCAGAGCTCTGACAAAATCTTCAAATATGCCAGCTAGAAGTGAAAGCGTGCTTTCCGAATCTGTTTTCAGATTTTCTGTAACTTAAATAGGACCGGATATAGAGCGGATTGAAATGATGGCACAACTCAAAAATATGGCCTTTAAGATATTCCTGAAAATATGCAGTTTTAACTGGAAATCACTCTAGAACCAATACGGTTCAATGAGGATATATATAACTTGGCAGGATTATGTAAATAGGAGTTAGAAATATGTCTAGACAGGTTCATCACAAAAGGATGATTCCGTCCCTGTCAAAAAATTGATAAATTGTGAAAATTTGACAAAAAACATGAAATTTTCAGGGTCCGGCGATCTTTTAAACCGTCAGAGCTACGACAAAATGTTCTATATATGAAAACTAGAGAAGAATTTGGCCTTTCCAAATGTATTTTCAGATTCTCTGTAACTTTATAAGGACCGGAGCTACAGCCGATTGAAATAACGCTATCATTGAGAAATGTGAAAAAATATCGTTAATTTTTCCCTAATTTTTTGACCTTGTGACCTTTACGGTCTAACGTAGGTTAATCCGAGGACATTGAAAATTTATACCCTGCCTCTAGACTATTGTAGCAAGTTTGTGTGACATTTTTGTAAAAATATTTTGATTCCTTGCCTGTGTAAAAAAATCTAATGTCAAAAAAGTAAAATTTTTCAACATGTTTGACCTTGAATTTGACCTTGAAAATAAGTATCTAGGTCAAAACAAATATGATTTGTAGAATCAGCATGTGAAAATAGGGGGATCAATTAATTATTGTAACTCTCTCTGATCGATTTTTCCACGTCCAAAACGCAATAATTTGTCATTTTTTAACATTCTCCAGTTTGCGATATTTGGAATTTTGTAGAAAATTAAGGTAAAATGTTAGAGGAATTTGGGTTGCATATTCTAAATGTACATATCTTTGTCTGTCTAGAGATAATATATCAAGGTGATATCATGAAAAAAACATAATTTTCAGAATTTTTGAAAATAAGCACTTTTTGCACTTTGAAGAGCCAAATGACCTTGAAAAATGAGGTCAAGGTCAAATTTGAAGGTGGGTATGGGGGTTTTAGGGGTACCTTTGGGGGGTTCACTATACATTGTAATGGCCTAAAATCAATATTTCAGGGTGGAATTACCATGGTCACTGGTTGTGATGACGCGGTTGTTATTAAAAATAACATAACTCAAAAACGAAACATGACATTATCACAAAAATTACTTCTTCACCTGGGCCAGACATTTGGGCATCATTTTGCATCAATTTTGGAATCGTGTGGCTTACAGATTTTGCTATCATGCGTGACAATCTCCAGCACTAAAAATGGACCTGTGCGACCTTGACCTTGACCTACTTTCTTGAAATTGGGTCAGATTATGTAATGTACTTGTAGCACTTAGAACCTAATTGGAAAATGAAATATACACGTAATTGTCTGTGATCTGCTCTTGAGAAACATATGAAAAAACGAACTTTGAAAAGGCCTGTGACCTTGAAAAATAATTCAAGGTCACTGAAACTGGGTCAGTGTAATAAGGTCATGCACTGCTATATATGTGAATTTTTTGAAATTTTTTTGAAGAAATTTCCGTACAGAAAAATAATAATAATAATAATAACTAGTATTCAACCTTTAAAAAGGTTAGGCAATGATTCGACCTCAAATATATGAGTAAAACAAATTACTTGAGACTATGTCGGATTATTATGGTAGAGACCCTGTAAGCTGAAGTTTCTACTTATATTATGTCGTAAAGTAGACACACTTAGCCCATGCAAAATTTGAAGAAAATTGTCCATGTCAATCACAAGATATAGCCATTTACCCCTTTTGGGGGTTACTACCTAAAACCGAAACTGTTCATCCAGTAACATCCATTAAGTACAAGCCTAGATCCAACATAAACTTGACATTCCATTTTAAACAACCAAATTCCTCATAATACGTATTTACCCCCCTTTGACCTTGATTACGAGGGTAAATTATCCTATACTGTAACGTTTTCTCTTTTAACATGTGCCTGAGTCAATATCCCATACGTGTGCAAAATTTGAAGTAAATCGTCCATGTCAGTCACAAGTTATAGTCATTTACCCCTTTTGGGGGTAATTATTAAAAACCGAAACTTTTCGTCCAGTAACATCCATACGAATAACCTAGACCAAACGTGGAACTAATATTCCATTTTAAACAACCAAGTTCTTCAAAATATGTATTTACCCCCTTAGAACTTGATTACGAGGGTAAATCACCCTATTCTGTGAATTTTTTCCTTTTAGCATGTGTCTGAGTCAATGTCACAAACGTGTGCAAAATTTGAAGTAAATCGTCCATGTCAATCACAAGTTATAGTCATTTACCCCTTTTGGGGGTAATTACCCAAAACAGAAAGTTTTCATCCAGTAAAATCCAACCGGATAGCAGTAGACCAAACATACAGCTGATATTCCATTTTGAACAACATAACTCCTCAAAATATATATTCACCCCTTTTGGCATTGATTACGAGGGTAAATACCCTATGTTGGCAATACTGTTGAAATTATTTGTTAAATATGTGCCTGAGTCAATATCCCAAACGTGTGCAAAATTTGAAGTAAATCGTCCATGTCAATCACAAGTTATAGACATTTACCCCTTTTGGGGGTAATTACCCAAAACAGAAACTTTTCATCCAGTAAAATCCAACCGGATACCCGTAGACCAAATATACAGCTGATATTCCATTTTGAACAACATAACTCCTCAAAATATATATTCACCCCTTTTGGCATTGATTACGAGGGTAAATACCCTATGTTGGCAATACTGTTGAAATTATTCGTTTAATATGTGCCAGAGTCAATATCCCAAACGTGTGCAAAATTTGAAGAAAATCGTCCAGGTCAATCACAAGTTATAGACATTTACCCCTTTTTGGGGGGTAATTACCAAGCTTCGGGCAACAAGGATTGCATAATACAGAAACCATTAATATATTACCAGACTATCATTGAAATCCTTTCATTAAAACCAAAGTTTTACAATGCTTTCACTCTTGGGGCAAAACACCCTATTTTCAACACCCCATTACATAGTTACCCCTTCACATAATCAAAATATAAAATATCACTTACCTTGAATGGTTAGTCAGGCTACCTATCAGTGAAAGAACTGAGTTTCTAGCTTGCTTAGTTTTTCTGGAAACCTGTGCAAACCTGTTTTAGTCAAATTGGGGTAATTACCCCCTTACCCTCATTGCACAAAAACAATTATGGGTTACAAATGTTGGGATACATGTTTATATATATATTCCAAAGTTTCAAATTGATTCTTGTAATATTAAAAAAGTTATTCCACTTTTAAGTTTTCCAATTTTCGACTTTGAGATGACCTGTGACCTTGAGTTCAAGGTCAAGGTCAACTATCTTCTCCCAAAATGAAGTACTAACCATGGACTATATATGTACCAAGTTTCAAGTCTCTAGCACAAAAACCTACTGGCCAAGAAAATAATAATAATAATAATAATAATAATAATAATAATAATAATAATAAAATCAAAGAAAACAAGATGATTCTCCCGATAGGTCGAATCATAATAATAAAAATATTTACGAAAACAAGAAACTTCACCTATGTAATAGGTGAAGTTTAATAATAATAATAAATACGAAAACAAGAAACTTCACCTATGTAATTGGAGGACCGCAATCGGAGTGCTTGCCAAAACGACGATGACCCGATCATTGGCAAACCATCAACGGTCCACCATTGGTCCGTCAACAGTTCTTTGGAGCATATATCATTTGCCAATGAGTGGCCCAATGACGGCTCATCATTGGTCTAATCATTGGCAAGCCTTTGGAGGACCGCAATCGGAGTGCTTGCCAAAACGACGATGGCCCTATCATTGGCAAGCCGTCAGTGGTCCATTATTGGTCCATTGACAGTTCTTTTGAGGTATTTCATTTGTCAATCGGTGGCCTATTGATGGCTGATCGATGGTCTGATCATCGGCAAGCCATTGGAAGACCGCAATCGGAGTGCTTGCCAAAACGACGATGACCCGATCGTTGGCAAGCCGTCAGCGGTCCATTATTGGTCCATTGACTGTTCTTTGAAGTTATTTCATTTTGTCAATCGGTGGCCCAATGTTGGCCGGTCGATGGTCTTGTCATTGGCGAGCCATTGGAGGACCACAGTCGGTGTGCTTGCCAAAACGACGATGGGCCGATCATTGGCAAGCCGCTAGCGGTCCATCAATGGTCCATCGACACTTCTTTAGAGGGTATATCATTTGTCAATCAGAGGCCCCATGATGGCCTGTTGATGGTCCGATGTTGGCAAGCCATCGGAGGGCCGCAGTCGGTGTGCTTGCCAAAACGACGACTACCCGGTCGTTGGCAAGCCATCGGCGGTCCACCGATGGTCCATCGACAGTTCTTAGGAGTTGGTATTATTTGTCTATCGGTGGCCCAATGACAGCCCGTTGACGGCCCGATCATTGGCAAGCCATTGGAGGTTCTGCGGATCCCACAAGGCAATTTTAGATTAAAAAACAGGGACATTTAACATTTTATAGGGACACGCCGCTGAAAGGGGGTCACAGAAGTGAGAGGAAAATAATTCTAAGCAGTACCAGCAACTTGGAAACACTCGCAATACAACAGAAATACATATCAGTCCTGTACATAGGCGTATCGGAGGGGGGGGCAGGGGGGCGATCGCCCCCCAAAAGTTTGGGAAACAGCAAGATTCGGGCAAAAAGGCAAAAAAGTTTGGGCAGATGATTAAATAAACACTATTGAAAATTTATGATTTCCAGGCAATTTCATTTGAAATGGTATTAAATCAAGATGTTGAAATTCTGGCAAATGGCGCTCGCCCCCCAAAAAATCGCCCGTGCCGTACGACTATGTCAGTCCATGAGGAAAAGCAATAACAAAGCAGCTGCATATATTTGGTGCCAAAATATCTCACTGTTTATTCTTTCATTGATTACATCAAGGAAAAAAATTGTTTAAATCACCTGTGATATGTATGCTACCAGATCAAAATAAGTTGTATGTTGGAAAGTTAGCATGTTGTTTTAAGATAGCCATGTAGTGTACAGCAGAATTATATATATCACAAGTACACCTATCCACTTGGGAGATCACTCGATCACCATAGCTTTTCTTGACTGCGGCCAAATGTGAAAAAGTATGGTAATTTCATTTATTTTATAATATCATACTATGATATTACAAATGCTGTAACAACGATAAAAATTTATATGTTCTAAATATATTTTTATCTCATTGCCATCAGTTGTCTGCAGTGATGTGAATCTATTATTTTGTATTTTAAAAATATAATAGGGGGTGCTAAGATACCACCTTTAAGTAGGTAAATTAAGCATCGCCTGTGCCACATTATTTAAACAAGAATTATATTACATTGACCATTGACCAGTGCATTGACCAGTATATTGACCAGTACATTGACCCGTTCATCAACCAGTACCTCAACCAGTACATTGACCAGAACATTGACCAGTACATTGACCAGGACTCAACCAGCATATCAACCAGTGCATCAACCAATACATTGATTAGAGTTATGACAGCTTGAAACTGTGGTACCATTCTCAAATTTGAATTTTAAGAATTACTCGGCTAAGGCAGATAAACCCTTACTGTAACATGTCAATCGGTTTGTGGCCATACACTGACTGATTTGCTGACTGATACACCGACTGATACACCGACTGATACACTGACTGATACACTGACTGATACACTGACTGATACACTGACTGATACACTGACTGATACACTGACTGATACACTGACTGATACCTTGTAATTTTGAGGGTTGGGCGTTCTTTTAAACCATCAGAGTTACAAGAAAACATTCAGAGAATGAAAACTAGAGGAAAATTTGAGCTTGCGAATATTATATACAGAAAATGACATGGACCAGTACATGGAGTACATGGACCAGTCCAATGACCAGTCCAATGACCAGTCCAATGACCAGTCCATTGACCAGCGCATTGACCAGCGCATTGACCAGCGCATTGACCAGCGCATTGACCAGCGCATAGACCAGCGCATTGACCAGCGCATTGACCAGCGCATCAACCAGTACATCAATTGGAACATCAATCAGTAAATCAACAGTACATCAACAGTACATCAACCTTGGAATTTTAGGAATGCATTGGCTAAGATACCTCTAGTCCTGAAAACATATCAAAATGACTGCAATTTCTGAAAACATACATTTTTCAGGGTCGGGCGATCTTTTTAACCGTCAGTGATACAAGAAATTGTTCAAATATAGAAACTAGAGGAGAATTTGTGCTTTCCAAATCTATTTTCAGTTTCTCCGTAACTTTATTAGGACCGGAGATAAGGCCGATTGAAATTATGGTACAATTCAGAAATGTGGACTTCAGAAATTTCTGAAAAAATGTAGTTTTTCACTTAAAATTACTCTAGAACCAAAACGATTCTATGGAAGCATATATAACTTGGCAGGATTATGTGAACAAAAGATGAAAGTATGCTCAAATAGCTTCATTGAAATAAAATGATTATTTCCTTGTCAAAATGGTGATAAATTGTGAAAATTTGACAAAAAACATGAAATTTTCAGGGTCCGGCGATCTTTTAAACCGTCAGAGCTACAACAAAATTTTCAGAAAACGAAAACTAGAAGAGAATTTGACCTTTCCAAATCTGTTTTCAGATTCTCTGTAACTTAATTAAGACCGGAGCTACAGCCGATTGAAATAACGCTATAATTGAGAAATGTGAAAAAATATCGTAAATTTTCCCCTAATTTTTTGACCTTGTGACCTTTACGGTCTAACGTAGGTTAAGCCGAGGACATTGAAAATTTATACGATGCCTCTAGACTATTGTAGCAAGTATGTGTGACATTTTTGTAACAATATTTTGATTCCTTGCCTGTGTAAAAAAATCAAATGTCAAAAAAGTAAAATTTTTCAACATGTTTGACCTTGAATTTGACCTTGAAAATAAGTTTCTAGGTCAAAACCAATATAATTTTCAGAATCAGGATGGAAAAATGGGGGGATCAATTAATTATTGCAACTCTCTCGAATCGATATTTCCATGTCAAAAACGCAATAATTTGTCAATTTTTAACATTCCCCGGTTTGCAATATTTGGAATTTTGTAGAAAATTAAGGTAAAATGTTAGAGGAATTTGGTTTGCATATTCTAAATGCACATATTTTTGTCTGTCTAGAGATAATATATCAAGGTGATATCATGAAAAAAACATAATTTTCAGAATTTTTGAAAATAAGCACTTTTTGCACTTTGAAGAGCCAAATGACCTTGAAAAATGAGGTCAAGGTCAAATTTGAAGGTGGGTATGGGGGTTTTAGGGGTACCTTTGGGGGGGTTCACTATACATTGTAATGGCCTAAAATCGATATTTCAGGGTGAAATTACCAAGGTCACTGGTTTGGATGACGCGGTTGTTATTCAAAATTACATAACTCAATAACAAAGCATGACATCGTCACAAAAATAACTTCTTCACCTGGGCCAGACATTCAGACATCACATTGCATCAATTAAGATACCGTGTGTCTTACAGATTTTGCTATCATGCGTGACAATCTCCAGCAATAAATATAGACCTGTGCAACCTTGACCTTGACCTACTTTCTTGAAATTGGGTCAGATTATGTAATGTACTTGTAACACTTAGAACCTGAGTGGAAAATGAAATACGCACGTAATTGCCTGTGATATGCTCTTGAGAAATATATGAAAAAAAAATTTTGAAATGGCCTGTGACCTTGAAAAATAATTCAAGGTCACTGAAACTGGGTCAGTGTAATAAAGTCATGTAACACTATGTACCTGATTTTTTTGAAATTTTTTTGAAGAAATTTTTCGTACGGAAAAATAAAAATAAATAATAACTAGAAATCGGGTAACCGCGATGCGGTGACAAAACTTCACCAATCATATAATTATTGGCAGTGAAATTTATGTGAGAAAACACAGAAATGATATTGGACATGAACTTGAACATGAACATGAACTCGAACATGAACTTTCACATAAACTTGTACATGAAATTGCATGCGTCTTGCACATGTTACATAACACGCAATATCACACAATATCACATGCAATATTATGCAATATCAAATGTAAAGTTACATGTAATGTATTAAACATACAATATCACTTGCAATATCATGCAAAATCATATCACATGTAATATTAATTTATCACCTGTAATTTTGCATGTTACTTAGAATGTACATAGTGTGCACAGATAATTATGGAAGTACTTATAAACTATCTGTCTGTGGACTAGTTGTGATGTGACAGATAGTCAGCAGACAGATAAACCCTTACTGTAACATGTCAATCGGTTTGTGGCCATACACTGACTGATTCGCTGACTAATTCGATGACTGATTTGCTGACTGATACACTGACTGATACACTGACTGATACACTGACTGATACACTGACTGATACAAAGATATTTGACCAAAAACATGTAATTTTGAGGGTTGGGCGTTCTTTTAAACCATCAGAGTTACAAGAAAACATTCAGAGAATGAAAACTAGAGGAAAATTTGAGCTTGCCGAATATTATATACAGAAAATAACATGGACCAGTACATGGACCAGTACATGGACCAGTACATGGACCAGTACATGGACCAGTACATGGACCAGTACATGGACCAGTCCAATGACCAGCGCATTGACCAGTGCATTTACCATGCATCAACCAGTATATCAACCAGTGCATCAACCAGTGCATCAGCAGGAACATCAATCAGTAAATCAACAGTACATCAACCTTGGAATTTTAGGAATGCATTGGCTAAGATACTTCTAGTCCTGAAAACAAATAGAAATGACTGCAATTTCTGAAAACATACATTTTTCAGGGTAAGGCGATCTTTTTAACCATCAGTGATACAAGAAATTGTTCAAATATAGAAACTAGAGGAGAATTTGTGCTTTCCAAATCTATTTTCAGTTTCTCCGTAACTTTATTAGGACCGGAGATAAGGCCGATTGAAATTATGGTACAATTCAGAAATGTGGACTTCAGAAATTTCTGAAAAAATGTAGTTTTTCACTTAAAATTACTCTAGAACCTAAACAGTTCAATGGAAACATATATAACTTGGCAGGATTATGTGAACGAAAGATGAAAGTATGCTCAAATAGCTTCATTGAAATAAAATGATTATTTCCTTGTCAAAATGGTCATAAATTGTGAAAATTTGACAAAAAACATGAAATTTTCAGGGTCCGGCGATCTTTTAAACCGTCAGAGCTACGACAAAATGTTCAGAAAACGAAAACTATAAGAGAGTTTGGCCTTTCCAAATCTGTTTTCATCTTCTCTGTAACTTAATTAGGACCGGAGCTACAGCCGATTGAAATAACGCTATAATTGAGAAATGTGAAAAAATATCGTAAATTTTTCCCTAATTTTTTGACCTTGTGACCTTTACGGTCTAACGTAGGTTAAGCCGAGGACCTTGAAAATTTATATGATGCCTGTAGACTATTGTAGCAAGTATGTGTGACATTTTTGTAACAACATTTTGATTCCTTGCCTGTGTAAAAAAATCAAATGTCAAAAAAGTAAAATTTTTCATCATGTTTGACCTTGAATTTGACCTTGAAAATAAGTTTCTAGGTCAAAACCAATATGATTTTCAGAATCAGGATGGAAAAATGAGGGGATCAATTAATTATTGTAACTCTCTCGAATCGATATTTCCATGTCAAAAACGCAATAATTTGTCAATTTTTAACATTCTCCGGTTTGCAATATTTGGAATTTTGTAGAAAATTAAGGTAAAATGTTAGAGGAATTTGGGTTGCATATTCTAAATGCACATATTTTTGTCTGTAAACAGATAATATATCAAGGTGATATCATGAAAAAAACATAATTTTCAGAATTTTTGAAAATAAGCACTTTTTGCACTTTGAAGAGCCAAATGACCTTGAAAAATGAGGTCAAGGTCAAATTTGAAGGTGGGCATGGGGGTTTTAGGGGTATCTTTGGGGGGGTTCACTATACATTGTAATGGCCTAAAATCGATATTTCAGGGTGAAATTACCAAGGTCACTGGTTTGGATGACGCGGTTGTTATTCAAAATTACATAACTCAATAACAAAGCATGACATCGTCACAAAAATAACTTCTTACCATGGGCCAGACATTCAGACATCACATTGCATCAATTTTGATACCTTGTGGCTTACAGATTTTGCTATCATGCGTGACAATCTCCAGCAATAAATATAGACCTGTGCAACCTTGACCTTGACCTACTTTCTTGAAATTGGGTCAGATTATGTAATGTACTTGTAACACTTAGAACCTGAGTGGAAAATGAAATACGCATGTAATTGCCTGTGATATGCTCTTGAGAAATATATGAAAAAACGAACTTTGAAATGGCCTGTGACCTTGAAAATTAATTCAAGGTCACTGAAACTGGGTCAGTGTAATGAGGTCATGTAACACTAAGTACCTGATTTTTTTGAAATTTTTATGAAGAAATTTTTCGTACGGAAAAAAAAAAATAAATAATAATAATAAAAATATTTACGAAAACAAGAAACTTCACCTATGTAATAGGTGAAGTTTAATAATAATAATAAATACGAAAACAAGAAACTTCACCTATGTAATAGGTGAAGTTTAATAATAAATAATAATAAATAATTACGAAAACAAGAAACTTCACCTATGGTAATAGGTGAAGTTTAATAATAACTAGAAATGAGTAACTGCAAGCAGTAACAAAACTTCACCTAGAAATATTGGTCGAAACGAAAAACGAAATGACAGAAGTAATTTGAAAAGTTCCAAAGTAATTTGAAAAGTAATTTGAAACGTAATTTGAAAAGTAATTTCAAAGTAATTTGAAACGTACTTGGAAAAGTAATTTCAATAGTAATTTCAATGCAAAAGTAACATGTCAAGTAACATGACAAGTAAATTGACAAGTAAATTGACAAGTACTTTGACAAGTACTTTGACAAGTACATTGACAAGTACATTGACAAGTACATTGACAAGTACTTGAATATTGTACATGTACCTGACCAATACCCGCAGACCATAACCTGTACCAAGCCTGTACGTAATTTCATAACTCTAGGTGAAATACTGAGGTAACAGTGAGCAATTCCAAAATGGCCGCCATTTTGTGTCAGACATTTTGAATTTCTCCACATGTGCGTGAACAATACCCACAAGCCAATACCTGTACCAAATTTCATAACTGTATTTGAAATACTAAGGTCGCAGTAGGCAATCAAAAAATGACAGCCATTTTGATTTAACTTGAAATATGAATTCTTTGGAATAAAAACATCTGAATGAGTACTTGAATCAGTCACAAACAAAATAACTATATGAAAATTGCATGGTGTTCAAGGTCACTGAAAATAGCACATTTTTGCACTGAAATTCGCCAATTGACCTTGAAAAATTGGGTCAAGGTCAAATGTGAAGGTCAATTTGGGGTGAATGGCAAAAAAGAATAGCAGTTTACTATAGCATGTTATCAGCCAAAATTGATATTTCATGGTGAAATGACGAAGGTCACCAATTTTGATGACTTACCAATGTTTAAGATTACGTAACTCATAATCCGGCCATAGAAATGCAACCACAATACACGTGCAGATGTCCCGTTAGTCAAGCAATATTTTGCCACAATTTGGGCCACTTTCAGTAAAAAATGTACAATTGTATTCACTCCAACCATAAAACACTAAAAGTGACCATGGGGAACCTTGACCTTGACCTACATTCACGAAATTGGGTCACATTATGTAAAAACGGTTAGGAACTAAGTACCTGAAAGGAAAATGAAATCCATCCATAATTGAAAAAGTTATTGCCATTTGAAATTTTTCAAAGTCGAACTTTGAAGTGACCTCTGACCTTGAAAAATGGTCCGGTGTCAAAAAAACTCGGGGAATGTAATGAGGGCATATGAGGCTCCCTTCATGAATTTTTTGAGGGTAGGTTAGGGTGAAAGAATAATAATAAATAATAAATAATAAATAATAATAAACTAGATTCCGATAACCGCTAGCGGTAATAAAACTTCACCGAGCAGTTGGTGAAAATAGTCTAAATATGTTTAAGTATAAAAATAAACAAGTATACGAACAAGTATATGAAGGTATATTGTACATGTTTAAGCAGCTTGCTCTGTGAATGCCCATGTTTAGTTTAGTTTATTTAGTTCAGTGGGTGAAAATAGTCTAAATGTATATAAGTATATAAACAAGTATATAAACAAGTATATAAACAAGTATATAAACAAGTATATAAACAAGTATATAAACAAGTATATAAACAAGTATATAAACAAGTATATAAACAAGATATAAACAAGATATAAACAAGATATAAAATAATATATAAAATATTATAGGAATAAAATATAAAATAGTATCAAAAATATTGTATAAAATGGTACAAAAAATAGCATAAAAAATGTACCTTATTTATTTGTGATATATCGCAATGCACAAGTTAATGAAGCTAGCGGACAGCCCCCCCCCTTTCCCGGTGAATGCATGTTTAGCTTAGTTTATTTAGTTTACTTTAATTTATTTAGTTTACTTTAGTTTAAAATTAGTTTATTGACATCTTTTACGCAATTACTACACAAATTTTAGTAATCACTGGTGTTCCAGTCTGAGTACAGTCATTCGGTTAGGTGAGGAAAAGATGAATTTTTCAGGGTTGACCGATCTTTTTACCTGTTCACGACACAACAAAATGTACACAAATTAGAATAAGAGAAGAATCTGAGCTTTCCAAAACGGCTTGTATCATTCATATGACTTTATTAGAACACGAGATAGAGTTGATTGAAGTAATGGTAAAAATATGAAATTTCACCGAAAAATTGACTCTGAAAATATCAAGTTTTGAACTCCAAATTGCTCCCAAAGGTAAACGGTTTGAAGGAGAGACTTAAAATAGCACAAAATAATGTAAATATGTTAGGACTATATCTCGAAATATTATCAAATTTTTTGAAGACTGACTTCTTTGTCAAAAAAATGTAAATTGGTGAAATCTTGACCGAAAACATGTATTTTTCAGGGTCCGGCGATCTTTTTAACTAGCAGAGATACGTTAAAATGTATAGAAAATGAATACTAGAGGAGAATTTGGGCTTTCTGAATATGCTTTCAGTTTTTCTGTAGCTTAATTAGAACCGGAGATACAGACCATCAAAGTTTGGGTACAAGTGTGAAATTGGAAAATGAGAGGGTCAATTTTGCAGTAATTTTTTGACCTTTTGACATTTATTGTGCAATGTAGGTCAATCCGATGGACTTAAAACTTTACACATTTCTTCTAGGGTATTGTAGGACTGACCGATGAAAAGACTGTAAAAATCCCTTCATTATTTCCTACTTAAAAAAAATTAAATATCTCAAATATCCAATTTTGTCAAATATTTGACCTTGATTTTGACCTTGAAAATACCTTTCAAGGTCAAAATCTATAATTTCTACAGATTCGCGGTGTATGACTTAGGGGGGGTCATTTAATTATTTGAACTGTGTAGGATCAATATTTACCTCTCTAATTGCCAAAAATAGGCTAATTTTTCATGTCGCGCGGTATGCCATATTTGGAATTTTTTTATAAATCAGCATGAAGAGATAAATCAATTCCGATTTCAGGGTTCCAACAATATAGCTCCTGGCTATTATACTTTAAATTATGAACCCGATATGCTGGAAATAACATAATTGTTGGAATTTTTGAAAATCGAGTGATTTGAACATTAAACAGGTCAAATGACCTTGAAAAATGAGGTTAAGGTCAAATTTGAAGGTGGCTATGGAGGTTTTATGGGCATATTTGGGGGGTTCACAATACATTTTATTGGCCTAAAATCGATATTTCAGTGTCAAGTAATCAAGGTCACCAGTTTTGACGACGCGGTTGACACTAAAAATTCCATAATTAAATAACTAAGCATGATATCATCATAAAAATGATCGCTTACCATGGATTAGTCATTTACTGTAACAATTGGCTTGAATTCTGCAATTTTCGAAGTTGCTTATATAGAGATCAGGCGCGCAAACCTCTGAGAGTAAAAATTGACCTGTATGACCTCGACCTTGACCTATACTTTTGAAAATTAGGTCAGTTTATTTAGTATAAGTCTATTATATATAGTTTATTAGGAAACTATAATTGATCAGTTAATATATGAGTAATGGTCAATTGAAATATAGAAAAAATTTATTTCAAAGGGGTCAATGACCTTGAAAAATAGGTCAGAGGTATAGGGTTACATTGGACAATTTAATTAGGTCACATAGGACTATGTACACAAATTATTTGAAAATTTTTCGAGAACATTTTTCGGAAAGAAAAATAATAATAATAATAATAATAATAAAAATATTTACGAAAACAAGAAACTTCACCTATGGTATAGGTGAAGTTTAATAATAACTAGTAGACGGCAACCGCAGGGCGGTGACAAAACTTCACCACCCATCAAGGTACCAGTACTGGTACAATGTAACTGGTGCATGGGTGCAGGGTCATGTCCCCGACTGCTGGGAATCCTTTGGTGCCACTTTCGAGCCTCTAACCCAATTTTCCGCGACGGGTGGAATTTTTTTCGAAAAATGCAAAAACGGAGGTTTTTGGCACTTCGCGGGCTGAGAAATGATTCGATTTTCCTAATTTTTTCAGGAAAAGTTGCTCTACTGGTCTCTGTGAGTGTGACATTAAGACATTTAACCCAGCAGCCCCCGCAACAATTCTGACCGGAAAGCCTGTTTTCCTATCTTTTAACATGCAAATGCCGCGAAATGCCGTGATGGCAGCATTTGGGCCTGTGGGACCTGTGAGACAGCCTGGAATGAAATATATACATGAGAAATAGGGGGGGGGGGTGTTGCAGGCTGCAATTGAGGGGGGGGGGGGGTCAGAGAGACATCAAAATGCAGCAAACACTGGAAAATGTGACAAAATTGTGTTTCCCGCCTAATTCTGGGCATACAGCCATGTGTCATCCATAGTAATATTATTCTGTCACAATCTAACCCATTTCCATGTAATTTGGTGGCCTACAGATTAAATAAGTAATTAAATTGCATTTGTCAACCAATCAGAGCACAGCTTTGATTCACTGCGGGCCCGCACGGTATCCAGGAAGTGGTCTTATGGTACACTAATCGGGATAAAACGACCAGGCTTTCTCTCATTGGTTGAGAAATAAGAAAATATTATGAGTTTAGTTAGCAGAGATGAACTGCCATGAGTGTAGGTGGACAAATTGTGGCAATTTAATAGAATGCCTCCTGCATGTTGCAAAGATCTGGGAAAAGCTGCATTGTGAACTGAATTATTTTATCAAGGAGGCAAATGCGTGTCGTCTGCTCTCGTCTGCTAGAATGGAGTCATCTGCAAGCAATTGAGGCTGCGGGCCACTGATCTACAGTAGAGATGGCTTGAATTTGAAATATTATGGCCTGTTACGGCATCTGGCCTAGTGCGTTTTCAAGAATCACCTGTTGTTGGGTCTTTTCGCCCGTTGAATGGCAAATAAAAGAAAACAAACACAAAATCAATGTATTAAAAGCTTTATTCTGTCTTCCTGGTCCGTCAAACGCTTCAGAGGGCTTCAATTGACCTTGCTATACATCCTGTATTGATGCTGTTGCTACAAGGATGACACATCTGTCCTAAACCAGGTGTACACATGAAATCACACGCCGGAGAGAAACCCTTCGGATGCGCTGTTTGTGGGCCGTGCGGATGTTCTTTTTGTGGCAAAAAATCAATACGGTCTCCACATTTGTGGCACAAATAGCTTGAATTAGCAATGTTTTGGCATGGTACAGCAGCTAGACAGCTGGGAGTTGAACCAAATACCTGATTTTGCCTCACGTTAGCCGTACAATTGCTATTTCTGTGTTAATTCTTCAAATTCATTGTTTTTCGTGACGCGGTATGACTTTAAAATTACAAATCTCAAGAACCAGTTATGCAAATGTGAAATAAAAGAGTTCTGCAGATGTCCCGTGAGTTTGGGCACGTTTTTACCCCATTGGTATGAATCTACGACTTACGGATTCTGAGATCCCGCGATAGACCTTAAACCATGAAAACGGACTTTGTGCAATGTGACCTTGACCTACTTTCATGAAAGTGGGTCAAACTGTGAAGAAGGTGTCTGGGACCTTTCCTTGTACCAGAAAAGGAAAACCGGTAATAACCGGATGAGTTAGACGCATTTGAAATATTGCAAAATCTGACTTTGAAAGGCTCTGTGACCTTGAAAATAGGTCAAGGTCAATTTTTTCAAAATGATTCTCTTGTATTATTGTAAGCTACGTATGGGAATTTTTTGAGACATTTTCGAAGACTTTTTTCTTAAGTGCGAAAGCAATGTGAACACTAGTAGACGGCCACCGCAGAACGGTGACAAAACTTCACCTACTGCAGAACCAGTAACTCGAAATTGACACAGGTAGATGAGCAAGTAAAATGTATGTGAAGAAGATACAGGAATTCCACTGTAATACATTGCAGTACAGGCAAGTATGCAAATAGAAACACATAGACCAGTACATAAACCAATACATAAACCAATACATAAACCAATACATGCACCAGTACATGCACCAGTACATGCACCAGTACATGCACCAGTACATGCACCAGTACATGCACCAGTACATTCACCAGTACATGCACCAGTACATGCACCAGTACATGCACCAGTACATGCCCCAGTACATGCCCACTGCCCCAGTACATGCACCAGTACAATGAATCAGTACAATGTACCAGTGCAATATACCAGTGCAATGTACCAGTACAATGTACCAGTACAATGTACCAGTACATGGACCAGTACGTGTGCCAGTACATGGACCAGTTACTGTAGGATGAAAACATTGCAAATGACTGCAATTTCTGAAAACATAAATTTTTCAGGGTCCGGCGATCTTTTAAACCGTCGGAGATACAAGAAAATGTTCAAATAGTAGACCAAGAGGAGAATATGGGCTTTCCAAATCTGTTTTCAGATTCTGTGTAACTTAATCAGGACCGGAGTCACGAAAGATTGAACTTATGGTATGATTCAGAAATATGGACTTTTAGATATCCCTGAAAATATGCAGTTTTTAAGTTAAAATCACTGTAGAACCAAAACGATTCAATGGAAATGTATATAATCCGGGAAGATTATGTAAATAGAAGCTCTAATTATGTCCAGACAGGTTCATTAAAATAGGATGATTCCTTCCTTGTCAAAATATTGATATATTGTGAAAATTTGACAAAAAACATGAAATTTTCATGGTCTGGCGATCTTTTTAACCGTCGGCGCTACGGCAAAATGTTCAATATATGAAACCTAGAGGAGAATATGGCCTTTCCAAATCTGTTTTCAGATTTTCTCTATCGTAATTAGGACCGGAGCTACGGCCGTTTGAAATGACGCTATCTTTGAGAAATGTGAAAAAAAATCATAAATTATTTGCTCGTTTTTTGACCTTTTGACCTTTACAGTGCAACGTAGGTCAATCCGAGGACCTTAAAAATTTACAAGGAGCCTTCAGAGTATTGTAGCAAGTATGTCTGCCATTTTTGTAACAATGTCTTGATTTCTTCTATGTTAAAAAAAATGAAACGTCCAAATAGTAAAATATTTCAACATGTTTGACCTTGAGTTTGACCTTGAAAAACATTTTCTAGGTCAAAATAAATTTGATTTTCAGAATGGCAGTGTGTCACAAAGGGGGGGTCAGCCATGCATTGTAACCCTGTACAATCAATATTTCCTTGTCAAAAACGCAGAAAAGTGTCATTTTTTAACATTTGTCGGTTAGCAATATTTAAAAAATTTTCATAAATCCAGGGACAGAGATAGTGCAAATATGATTAGATATTATAAATAAGCAGGCCAATGTTCATCTGTCACCTAAAAATCATGTGGATATCTTGAAAATAACATGGTAAAAAAAATTGCTGAAGATGGCTCCTTTTCGAACTTTTTCGGGTCAAATGACCTTGAAAAATGAGGTCAAGGTCAAATTTAAAGGTGTGTATGGGGTCTCTATATGTATATTTGGGGGGGTTTACTATGACATGTTAGTGGCTAAAATTGATATTTCAAGGTTAAATTCTCAAGGTCACCGGTTTTTGTGACGCGGTATGATTTTAAAATTACGTAACTCAAGAACCGGTACTGCCAATGGAAAATAAAGGGTCGGGCAGGTGTCCCGTGAGTTTGGACACGTTTTGGCACCATCGACATGACTCTACAACTTACGGATTTGGCGGCACAGGAATCAACCTCAAAACATGAAAATGGACTTTGTACAATGTGACCTTGACCTACTTTCATAAAAGTAGGTCAAACTGTGTAGAAAGTATCTAGGACCTTTTCATGTACAGGAAAGTGAAAACCGGTAATAACCGGATGAGGTACATGTATTTGAAATATTGCAAAATCCAACTTTGAAAGGCCCTGTGACCTTGAAAAATAGGTCAAGGTCAATTTTTTCAAAATGATTCTCTTGTATTTTTGTAGGCTACGTATACAAATTTTTGAAAATTTTCCGAAGAGGTTTATCGGGAAGAATAATAATAATAAACTAGTAGACGGCCACCGTAGAGCGGTGACAAAACTTCACCTACTGTGATACCAGTAACTCAAAATCGACGCAGGTAGATGAGCAAGTAAAAAGTACGTGGAAATGATACAGGAACCCTACTGTAAAACATTGCAATACATGCAAGTGTGCAAAAAACATAGACCAGTACGTAAACCAATACATGAGCAAGTAGGCTACATGCACCATTGGACATGCACCAGTACATGCACAAGTACAATGTACCCATGCAATGGACCAGTACATGCCCCACTGAGTACATGCACCAGTAGTCCAGTACAATGTATCATACAGTGGACCAGTACATGGACTGGTACATTGACCAGTATATGAAGTACATGCGCCAGTACATGAACCAGTACTTGCACCAGTAGTCCAGTACAATGTAAGAGTGTAATGTACCAGTACAATGTACCAGTGAAAAGGTTATTAGGGGTTAGGGTTAGGGCTAGGGTTAGGGCTAGTGTTAGGGTTAGGGTTAGGGTTACCAGTGCAATGGACCAGTGCAATGGACCAGTGCAATGGACCAGTACATGGACCAGTACATGGACCAGTACATGGACCAGTACATGGACCAGGACATGGACCAGGACATGGACCAGTATATGAACCAGTGTATGAACCAGTATATGAACCAGTGTATGAACCAGTATATGAACCAAGTACATGCTCCAGTACATGCTCCAGTACATGAACCAGTACTTGCACCAGCAGACCACTACAAGGTAAGAGTGTAATGTACGAGTAAAATGTGCCAGTGAAAAAGGTATTAACGTTTAGGGTTAGGGTTAGGGTTAGGGCTAGGGTTAGGGTTACCAATGCAATGGACCAATGCAATGGACCAATGCAATGGACCAATGCAATGGACCAATGCAATGGTCCAATGCAATGGTCCAATGCAATGGTCCAATGCAATGGACCAGTACATGGACCAGTACACAGACCAGTACAGATATGATCGATTGAAATGATTGTACAATTCATTAATATAGACTTCATAAATTCCTTGAAAAATGTGGTTTTTAACTTAAAATCGGTCTAGAATCAAAACCATTCAATGAAAACATATATAACTTTCCATGACTATGTTAACAGAAGTTATGGATAGGTGTAGAGAGGTTCATTGCAATAGGATGATTCCTTCCTTGTCAAAATATTGGTATATTGTCAAAATTTGACAAAAAACATGAAATTTTCAGGGTCCGGCGATCTTTTATACCGTCATAGCTACGACAAAGTGTTCAGAAAAGGAAAACTAGTGGAGAATTTGGTCTTTCCAAATCTGTTTTCAGATTCTCCTTAACCTAGTTAGAACCGGAGTGACAGTAGATTGAAATTATGGTACAATTCAGAAATACGAACCTTAGAAGTCACTGAAAAAATTTAGTTTTTAACTTAAAATCTCTCTGGAACAGAAACGGTTAGATGGAAATATATATAACTTGGCAGGATTATGTAAACAGATGTTAGAGATATGTCCAGACAGGTTCATTAGAAAAGAATGATTCCTTCCTTGTCAAAATATCGATAAATTGTGAAAATTTGACAAAAAACATGAAATTTTCAGGGTCCGGCGATCTTTTTAACCGTCGGAGCTACGACAAAATGTTCAGAAAATGAAAACTAGAGGAGAATTTGGCCTTTCCAAATCTGTTTTCAGATTCTCTGTAACTTAATTAGGACCGGAGCTACGGCCGACTGAATTAACGCTTTTTTTGAGAAATGTGGAAAAATATCGTAAATTTTTCACTAATTTTTCGACCTTGTGACCTTTACAGTGCAACGTAGGTCAATCCGAGGACCTTGAAATTTTACAGGGAGCCTCTAGACTATTGTAGCAAGTATGTCTGCCATTTTTGTAACAATATCTTGATTCCTTGTATGTGTAAAAAAATCAAATGTCAAAGAAGTAGAATTTTTTGTAATGTTTGACCTTGAGTTTGACCTTGAAAAACATTTTTTAGGTCAAAATCAATATGATATTCTGAATTGCAGTAGGTAACAAAGGGGGGGTCAGTCATACATTGTAACCCTGTAGAATCAATATTTCCTTGTCAAAAACGCGGAATTGTGTCATTTTTTAACATTTGTCGGTTAGCAATATTTGTCAATTTTTCATAAATCGGTGAAGGAGGTAGACAAAATATGCTTAGATATTATGAATAAGCAGGCCAATGTTCATCTGTCACATGTAAATCACGCTGATATCTTTAACCAAACATGGTGAAAAAAATTCCTGAAAATGGCCCCTTTTCAAACTTTTTTCGGTCAAATGACCTTGAAAAATGAGGTCAAGGTCACATTTAAAGGTCTGTATGGGGTGTATACATGTACATTTGGGGGGGTTTACTATGACATGTTAGCAGGTAGAATCGATATTTCAAGGTCAAATTCTCAAGGTCACCGATTTTGGTGACGCGGTATGACTTTAAAATTATGTAACTCAAGAACCAGTACTGCCAATGAAAAATAAAAGTCCGTGCAGGTTTCCCGAGAGTTTAGACACATTTTGGCATCAACGATATGTCTGTACGACTCACGGTTTCGGAGGCACAGGAGCAGACCTCAAACCATAAAAATGGACTTTGTACAACATGACCTTGACCTACTTTCATGAAAGTAGGTCAGATTATGTAGAAAGTGTCTGGGACCTTTCCGTGTACCGGAAGGTGAAAACCGGTAATAACCGGATGAGTTACATGTATTTGAAATATTGCGAAATCCGAATTTAAAGGGCCCTGTGACCTTGAAAAATAGGTCAAGGTCGAATTTTTCAAAATGATTCTCTTGTATTTTTGTAGGCTACGTATACAAATTTTTTGAGAATTTTCCGAAGAAAAAATTCGGAAAGAATAATAACTAGAACCCTGTAACTGACCAAGGTCAGTGACTAAGAATTTACCAAGCTTTTACCAGTTCATGCAGCATAGCCCAATGACAGCTTGCAACAATATTGTGGAGCACAGTGCCACCGCGGTGCACAGTTAGACGGTGGCGCACAGAGCCACTGTTCTGCACACTGCCACTGTGCTGCACAGTGCCACTGTGACTGTGACTGTGGTGCTAAACTGACACTGTGGTGCACACTGCTGTGGTCTAAACTGCCACTGTTGCACACCGACACTGTTGTGCACACTGCCACTGTGGTGCACAATGCCACTGTGGTGCACTTTGCCATTGTGGTGCAGCCTGTCATTGTGCCACAGTGATTCACAGTGCCACAGTGATTCACAGTGCCACAGTGATGCACAGTGCCACAGTGATGCACAGTGCCACAGTGATGCACAGTGCCACAGTGATGCACAGTGCCACAGTGATGCACAGTGCCACAGTGATGCACAGTGCCACAGTGATGCACAGTGCCACAGTGATGCACAGTGCCACAGTGATGCACAGTGCCACAGTGATGCACAGTGCCACAGTGATGCACAGTGCCACAGTGATGCACAGTGCCACCGTGATGCACAGTGCCACCATGATGCACAGTGCCACAATGATGCAGAGTGCCACCATGATGCACAGTGCCACCATGATGCACAGTGCCACCATGATGCACAGTGCCACCATGATGCAGAGTGCCACCATGATGCAGAGTGCCACCATGATGCAGAGTGCCACCATGATGCAGAGTACCACCATGATGCAGAGTACCACCATGATGCAGAGTGCCACCATGATGCAGAGTGCCACCATGATGCAGAGTGCCACCATGATGCAGAGTGCCACCATGATGCAGAGTGCCACCATGATGCAGAGTGCCACCATGATGCAGAGTGCCACCATGATGCAGAGTGCCACCATGATGCAGAGTGCCACCATGATGCAGAGTGCCATGATGCACACTGCCACCATGATGCACACTGCCACCATGATGCACACTGCCACCATGATGCACAGTCGGGTTAGGTCTAGTTGGGGTTAGGTCTAGTTGGAGTTAGGGTTAGGGTTAGGGTTAGGGTTAGTTTGAGGGTAAGGCATGATGTAGTGCCACCATGATTCAAAGTGCACCATGATGCACAATTGTGATAACCCTAAGTACATAATGAGAGTAAAAGCTGATGTTCCAGTCTCTGCAGTGCTACTGTCATTTGATAAGGTGTGGAAAAGATGAATTTTTCAGGGTCCACCGATCTTTTTACCTGTCGGTGTTACAAGAAAATACACAGAAAATTGAATGAAGAGGAATATCTTAGCTTTCCAAAACTGCTTTTATCATTTATGTATCTTTATTGGAACCGGAGATATAGCCCATTGAAATAATGGTAAAATTGTGATATTTCATCAAAAAATGGTCTCTGAAAATGTCAAGTTTTGAACTTCAATTTGATCTAGAAGGCAAACGGTTGGGAGGAGAGACTTGAAATTGCACAAACTACTGTAAATGTGTTAGGACTATACTCACAAATAATATTGAATTTTTTGAAGATGGATTTGTGAGTAAAAAAAATGTAAAGATGTAAAATCATAACCGAAAAACATGAATTTTTCAGGGTCGGGCGATCTTTTTAACTAGTAGAGATACGTTAAAACGTGTAGAAAACAAATACTAGATGAGAATCTGGGCTTTCCAAATCTGTTTTTATTTTTCCTGTAGCTTAATTAGAACCGGAGATACAGACCGTCAAAGTATGGGTACAACTGCAATGTTGACAAATGAGCAGGTCAATTTTGAAGTCATTTCTTGACCTTGTGACCTCAATTTTGCAATGTAGGTCACTCCGAGGGCCTTCAAATTTTGCATGGGGCCTCTAGGGTATTATGGCACCAAATGCTCATGAGATAATGCAAATCCCTCAATTGCTTCCCTGTTAAGAAAAATGTAATGTCTGAAATGTCCAATTTCAACTAATATTTGACCTTGAGTTTGACCTTGAAAAAACCTTTCTAGGTCAAATCCCATATTTTACCCAGATTGGAATTGTGTGACTTTGGGGGGGTCATTCAATTGTTTGAACTGCGTAGCATCAATATTTATCTCTCCAGACGGCAAAAATAGGGTGTTTTTACATGTCGCGCGGTATGCAATATTCGTGATTTTTTAACAAATCAGCAGGAAAAGATATCTGAATTCTGATTTCAGGCATGAAACAAGCTGGCTGGCACCTTCCAGAAACCAGAAGATGAGACTGATATGTAAAAAAGAAGATAATTTTCAGAATTTTTGAAAATCGCTCATATTTGAACTTTGAGGGGTCAAATGACCTTGAAAAATTAGGTCAAGGTCAAATCTGAAGGTCTGTTTGGGGTTTTTGGGGTATGTTAAGGGTAGTTTGTTATACATTTGCATGACCTCAAATGACTCCTTCATGGTTTTCGAAGACCCACAGCCTGTATCACGGGTAGTCACTTCACAAAAATGGCCGCTGTTGCCGAACCGTTGCAGATATTGGAATAAAAAAGTGACGTGCAAATGGCCCCAGATGCTACGCATTCGCTGGTGTATCCAGCGTCTCTCTATCAATTGTGGTTCTTGAGATTACGTGAAAAAACCTAAAACAGTGTTTTTTTTTTTTTTCCGGTTCCGCTTGAGCGATTCCAGAAATTCTTGTGCCTAAACACAGCCTAGTACTATTGACTTAGACATGCCCTGTACAATGATGCCACCTGTTATGGTTGCCGAGTAATAGGCCATTGAAATTTCCAGAAATTTCATGTTTGAAAGGCCCTGTGACCTTGAAAAATAGGTCAAGGTCATTTCTTTCGGGTGTGGCCCAGTTTTAGTCCTAGAGGTACCTTGTGAAAAAGTTTCATGAAAATCGGAGCAAAAAAAGTGAAATAATAAGAATAAGAATAAGAAGAATAATACCAAAACCAATAAGAATTTACCATGGTAATGGTAAATTCTTAATAAATAATAATAATAATACCGATTACAAGAAACTTCACCTATGTGTAGGTGAAGTTTAATAATAATAAGAAAAATAAACCGATTACAAGAAACTTCACCTATGTGTAGGTGAAGTTTAACTAGAGCCCTGTAACTGACCAAGGTCAGTGGCTAAGAATTTACCCTTGTAGCGACCAGACTAATAAAGGCAAGGCCACCAAACTGCTACAAGGTGTCGTCCCGACTCAAAGGCAACTTTCAGACCCACTTCCGGGCCTCAAACCGGATTTGCGGGACGGGTCGATTTTTTCTTGAAAAGTGCGAAAACGGATGTTTTTGCACTCTGCGGGCTGAGAAATGATGCGATTTTCACCGTTTTTTCAGGGAATGCTGCTCTAATGGTCTATTTGAGTGAGACATTGAGACATTCAACCCAGGAACCTCCGTGAAAATTCTGACCGGAAGGCCCAATTTCCTATGTTTTAGCATTGCAAAATGCCGTGAAATGCCATTGAGGCAGCATGTAGGCCTGTGAGACCTGTCAAAGGCCTGGAATGACATACATATACAAGAAATTGTGGGGGGGGGGGGGGGGGGTTGGGGGGGTTACAGGCTACAATTGGAGGGGGGGGGGGTTCAGAGAGGTCTCAAACTGCAGAAAACACTTGAAAATGGAACAAATGTGCGTTTCCCACCAAATTCTGATAATTCAGCCCAAGTGACAGCCATAGTGATGCTAATCTATCCGTATCTAAGCCATTTCCATGTTAGTTTGTGGCCTACAGCCTGAGTTAACATTTAATTGCAGATTTTTTCCTTCGCTGCGAGACTGCTGTCGCACAGTCTAAAATAGTTCTTAATAAAAACAGATCTTGCGCCGCAGTGTATATAGTGTTTCGGGTGGATAATGAATAAAAGGCAGTTTTTAGGTAACTTAATGGCTTATCTCTCACAGTCTGGAGTTGATTGGGACCAAATTATAGCCGGTTTTGTGGTATTTTGTGTGGAACTATTTTGTTGTCGTCTGCTTCGTCTGCTAGAATGGCAAATTATAGGAAAATGAACACAAAAAGACTGTTTTAATGGCTTTATTCTGTGTTGCTGGTCCATGAACAGGCTTCAGAAGGCTTGGATATGTCCTGGCACTGCCTCCTGTATCTCTTTTTATGAAGATTAGACATGTGTTCAGCGAAATAAGCACAAATGTATGAGAAAACACAGTGGGGAGCTTGCCGTATGGATGTTCAAATTGTGGAACTGGTGTTCAATGCAAGTTCAGCGCTTGCAGGCAGCCTTATTTAGCATAGAAATGACTTGAATCAGGACTATTTTGCCTTCCTACAGCTGCTTGACCACAGGAATTTCAAGAAATGCCTGCTATGTATGAGTATTATAAGAGGCAGGGGGGCAACCATTGAATAATTGCTGATTTTGACGACGCGGTCAATATTTTAAATTCCGTATCTTACAAACCGGTCGCAGGATCACTACCAAACTGCGCGGGCAGATGTCCCGTGAGTCAAGCCAAGTTACTGTGCCCTGTTTTTTTTTTTTTTTTCTACCATCTCTGAGATCTGGGGATAACTCAAAAACTACTAAAAGTGGATTTTGCCGCTTTCGACTTGGTCCTAGGGTATTAGATGGCTCACCGCGAAATGTAGAAAAATACATGTAGAATCTGATAAAAGTGAGAAAAATTGAATCCGGGCATTACCGGATGAGATATCGGCATTTTAAAATTTGAAATTTCAGAGTTTCAAGTGCTCTGTGACCTTGAAAAATGAATCAAGGTCGGCGAAACCAGGCCAGTGCCATACGGGCACGGTAGGCCACCTTCATGAATTTTTTGGAAATTTTTCGAAGAACTTTTTTTCGCACTACGAAAGTAATATAAATACTAGCCCTGTAACTGACCAAGGTCAGTGGCTAAGAATTTACCCTTGTAGCGACCAGACTAATGAAGGCAAGGCCACCAAACTGCTACAAGGTGTCGTCCCGACTCAAAGGCAACTTTCAGACCCATCCGGGCCTCAAACCGGATTTGCGGGACGGGTCGATTTTTTTTGAAAAGTGCGAAACGGATGTTTTTGCACTCTGCGGGCTGAGAAATGATGCGATTTTCACCGTTTTTTCAGGGAATGCTGCTCTAATGGTCTATTTGAGTGAGACATTGAGACATTCAACCCAGGAACCTCCGTGAAAATTCTGACCGGAAGGCCCAATTTCCTATGTTTTAGCATTGCAAAATGCCGTGAAATGCCATTGAGGCAGCATGTAGGCCTGTGAGACCTGTCAAAGGCCTGGAATGACATACATATACAAGAAATTGTGGGGGGGGGGGGGTTGGGGGGTTACAGGCTACAATTGGAGGGGGGGGGGATTCAGAGAGGTCTCAAACTGCAGAAAACACTTGAAAATGGAACAAATGTGCGTTTCCCACAAATTCTGATAATTCAGCCCAAGTGACAGCCATAGTGATGCTAATCTATCCGTATCTAAGCCATTTCCATGTTAGTTTGTGGCCTACAGCCTGAGTTAACATTTAATTGCAGATTTTTTCCTTCGCTGCGAGACTGCTGTCGCACAGTCTAAAATAGTTCTTAATAAAAACCAGTTCTTGCGCGCAGTGTATATAGTGTTTCCGGGTGGATAATGAATAAAAGGCAGTTTTTAGGTAACTTAATGGCTTATCTCTCACAGTTGGAGTTGATTGGGACCAAATTATAGCGGTTTTGTTGTATTTTGTGTGGAACTATTTTGTTGTCGTCTGCTTCGTCTGCTAGAATGGCAAATTATAGGAAAATGAACACAAAAAGACTGTTTTAATGGCTTTATTCTGTGTTGCTGGTCCATGAACAGGCTTCAGAAGGCTTGGATATGTCCTGGCACTGCCTCCTGTATCTCTTTTTATGAAGATTAGACATGTGTTCAGCGAAATAAGCACAAATGTATGAGAAAACACAGTGGGGAGCTTGCCGTATGGATGTTCAAATTGTGGAACTGGTGTTCAATGCAAGTTCAGCGCTTGCAGGCAGCCTTATTTAGCATAGAAATGACTTGAATCAGGACTATTTTGCCTTCCTACAGCTGCTTGACCACAGGAATTTCAAGAAATGCCTGCTATGTATGAGTATTATAAGAGGCAGGGGGGCAACCATTGAATAATTGCTGATTTTGACGACGCGGTCAATATTTTAAATTCCGTATCTTACAAACCGGTCGCAGGATCACTACCAAACTGCGCGGGCAGATGTCCCGTGAGTCAAGCCAAGTTACTGTGCCCTGTTTTTGACTCCACGAGCTACCATCTCTGAGATCTGGGGATAACTCAAAAACTACTAAAAGTGGATTTTGCCGCTTTCGACTTGGTCCTAGGGTATTAGATGGCTCACCGCGAAATGTAGAAAAATACATGTAGAATCTGATAAAAGTGAGAAAACTGAATCGGGCATTACCGGATGAGATATCGGCATTTTAATTTGAAATTTCAGAGTTTCAAGTGCTCTGTGACCTTGAAAAATGAATCAAGGTCGGCGAAACCAGGCCAGTGCCATACGGGCACGGTAGGCCACCTTCATGAATTTTTTGGAAATTTTTCGAAGAACTTTTTTTCGCACTACGAAAGTAATATAAATACTAGAGCCCTGTAACTGACCAAGGTCAGTGGCTAAGAATTTACCCTTGTAGCGACCAGACTAATAAAGGCAAGGCCACCAAACTGCTACAAGGTGTCGTCCCGACTCAAAGGCAACTTTCAGACCCACTTCCGGGCCTCAAACCGGATTTGCGGGGACGGGTCGATTTTTTCTTGAAAAGTGCGAAAACGGATGTTTTTCACTCTGCGGGCTGAGAAATGATGCGATTTTCACCGTTTTTTCAGGGAATGCTGCTCTAATGGTCTATTTGAGTGAGACATTGAGACATTCAACCAGGAACCTCCGTGAAAATTCTGACCGGAAGGCCCAATTTCCTATGTTTTAGCATTGCAAAATGCCGTGAAATGCCATTGAGGCAGCATGTAGGCCTGTGAGACCTGTCAAAGGCCTGGAATGACATACATATACAAGAAATTGTGGGGGGGGGGGGGGTGGGGGGTTACAGGCTGCAATTGGAGGGGGGGGGGGTTCAGAGAGGTCTCAAACTGCAGAAAACACTTGAAAATGGAACAAATGTGCGTTTTCCACCAAATTCTGATAATTCAGCCCAAGTGACAGCCATAGTGATGCTAATCTATCCGTATCTAAGCCATTTCCATGTTAGTTTGTGGCCTACAGCCTGAGTTAACATTTAATTGCAGATTTTTTCCTTCGCTGCGAGACTGCTGTCGCACAGTCTAAAATAGTTCTTAATAAAAACCAGTTCTTGCGCCGCAGTGTATATAGTGTTTCCGGGTGGATAATGAATAAAAGGCAGTTTTTAGGTAACTTAATGGCTTATCTCTCACAGTCTGGAGTTGATTGGGACCAAATTATAGCCGGTTTTGTGGTATTTTGTGTGGAACTATTTTGTTGTCGTCTGCTTCGTCTGCTAGAATGGCAAATTATAGGAAAATGAACACAAAAAGACTGTTTTAATGGCTTTATTCTGTGTTGCTGGTCCATGAACAGCTTCAGAAGGCTTGGATATGTCCTGGCACTGCCTCCTGTATCTCTTTTTATGAAGATTAGACATGTGTTCAGCGAAATAAGCACAAATGTATGAGAAAACACAGTGGGGAGCTTGCCGTATGGATGTTCAAATTGTGGAACTGGTGTTCAATGCAAGTTCAGCGCTTGCAGGCAGCCTTATTTAGCATAGAAATGACTTGAATCAGGACTATTTTGCCTTCCTACAGCTGCTTGACCACAGGAATTTCAAGAAATGCCTGCTATGTATGAGTATTATAAGAGGCAGGGGGGCAACCATTGAATAATTGCTGATTTGACGACGCGGTCAATTTTTTAAATTCCGTATCTTACAAACCGGTCGCAGGATCACTACCAAACTGCGCGGGCAGATGTCCCGTGAGTCAAGCCAAGTTACTGTGCCCTGTTTTTGACTCCACGAGCTACCATCTCTGAGATCTGGGGATAACTCAAAAACTACTAAAAGTGGATTTTGCCGCTTTCGACTTGGTCCTAGGGTATAGATGGCTCACCGCGAAATGTAGAAAAATACATGTAGAATCTGATAAAAGTGAGAAAAATTGAATCCGGGCATTACCGGATGAGATATCGGCATTTTAAAATTTGAAATTTCAGAGTTTCAAGTGCTCTGTGACCTTGAAAAATGAATCAAGGTCGGCGAAACCAGGCCAGTGCCATACGGGCACGGTAGGCCACCTTCATGAATTTTTTGGAAATTTTTCGAAGAACTTTTTTTCGCACTACGAAAGTAATATAAATACTAGAGCCCTGTAACTGACCAAGGTCAGTGGCTAAGAATTTACCCTTGTAGCGACCAGACTAATAAAGGCCAAACTGCTACAAGGTGTCGTCCCGACTCAAAGGCAACTTTCAGACCCACTTCCGGCCTCAAACCGGATTTGCCGGGACGGGTCGATTTTTTCTTGAAAAGTGCGAAAACGGATGTTTTTGCACTCTGCGGGCTGAGAAATGATGCGATTTTCACCGTTTTTTCGGGTGCTGCTCTAATGGTCTATTTGAGTGAGACATTGAGACATTCAACCCAGGAATTCTCCGAGGAAAATTCTGACCGGAAGGCCCAATCCAATTTCCTATGTTTTAGCATTGCAAAATGCCGTGAAATGCCATTGAGGCAGCATGTAGGCCTGTGAGACCTGTCAAAGGCCTGGAATGACATACATATACAAGAAATTGTGGGGGGGGGGGGGTTGGGGGTTTACAGGCTACAATTGGGAGGGGGGGGGGATTCAGAGAGGTCTCAAACTGCAGAAAACACTTGAAAATGGAACAAATGTGCGTTTCCCACCAAATTCTGATAATTCAGCCAAGTGACAGCCATAGTGATGCTAATCTATCCGTATCTAAGCCATTTCCATGTTAGTTTGTGGCCTACAGCCTGAGTTAACATTTAATTGCAGATTTTTTCCTTCGCTGCGAGACTGCTGTCGCACAGTCTAAAATAGTTTCTTAATAAAAACCAGTTCTTGCGCGCGTGAGTGTATATAGTGTTTCCGGGTGGATAATGAATAAAAGGCGTTTTTAGGTAACTTAATGGCTTATCTCTCACAGTCTGGAGTTGATTGGGACCAAATTATAGCCGGTTTTGTGGTATTTTGTGTGGAACTATTTTGTTGTCGTCTGCTTCGTCTGCTAGAATGGCAAATTATAGGAAAATGAAAAAAAAAAGACTGTTTTAATGGCTTTATTCTGTGTTGCTGGTCCATGAACAGGCTTCAGAAGGCTTGGATATGTCCTGGCACTGCCTCCTTATCTCTTTTTATGAAGATTAGACATGTGTTCAGCGAAATAAGCACAAATGTATGAGAAAACACAGTGGGGAGCTTGCCGTATGGATGTTCAAATTGTGGAACTGGTGTTCAATGCAAGTTCAGCGCTTGCAGGCAGCCATTATTTAGCATAGAAATGACTTGAATCAGGACTATTTTGCCTTCCTACAGCTGCTTGACCACAGGAATTTCAAGAAATGCCTGCTATGTATGAGTATTATAAGAGGCAGGGGGGCAACCATTGAATAATTGCTGATTTTGACGACGCGGTCAATATTTTAAATTCCGTATCTTACAAAACGGTCGCAGGATCACTACCAAACTGCGCGGGCAGATGTCCCGTGAGTCAAGCCAAGTTACTGTGCCCTGTTTTTGACTCCACGAGCTACCATCTCTGAGATCTGGGGATAACTCAAAAACTACTAAAAGTGGATTTTGCCGCTTTCGACTTGGTCCTAGGGTATTAGATGGCTCACCGCGAAATGTAGAAAAATACATGTAGAATCTGATAAAAGTGAGAAAAATCCGGGCATTACCGGATGAGATATCGGCATTTTAAAATTTGAAATTTCAGAGTTTCAAGTGCTCTGTGACCTTGAAAAATGAATCAAGGTCGGCGAAACCAGGCCAGTGCCATACGGGCACGGTAGGCCACCTTCATGAATTTTTTGGAAATTTTTCGAAGAACTTTTTTTCGCACTACGAAAGTAATATAAATATTAGAGCCCTGTAACTGACCAAGGTCAGTGGCTAAGAATTTACCCTTGTAGCGACCAGACTAATAAAGGCAAGGCCACCAAACTGCTACAAGGTGTCGTCCCGACTCAAAGGCAACTTTCAGACCCACTTCGGGCCTCAAACCGGATTTGCCGGGAGGGTCGATTTTTTCTTGAAAAGTGCGAAAACGGATGTTTTTGCACTCTGCGGGCTGAGAAATGATGCGATTTTCACCGTTTTTTTCAGGAATGCTGCTCTAATGGTCTATTTGAGTGAGACATTGAGACATTCAACCCAGGAACCTCCGTGAAAATTCTGACCGGAAGGCCCAATTTCCTATGTTTTAGCATTGCAAAATGCCGTGAAATGCCATTGAGGCAGCATGTAGGCCTGTGAGACCTGTCAAAGGCTGGGAATGACATACATATACAAGAAATTGTGGGGGGGGGGGGGGTTGGGGGGTTACAGGCTACAATTGGAGGGGGGGGGGATTCAGAGAGGTCTCAAACTGCAGAAAACACTTGAAAATGGAACAAATGTGCGTTTCCACCAAATTCTGATAATTCAGCCCAAGTGACAGCCATAGTGATGCTAATCTATCCGTATCTAAGCCATTTCCATGTTAGTTTGTGGCCTACAGCCTGAGTTAACATTTAATTGCAGATTTTTTCCTTCGCTGCGAGACTGCTGTCGCACAGTCTAAAATAGTTCTTAATAAAAACAGTTCTTGCGCGCAGTGTATATAGTGTTTCCGGGTGGATAATGAATAAAAAGGCAGTTTTTAGGTAACTTAATGGTTATCTCTCACAGTCTGGAGTTGATTGGGACCAAATTATAGCGGTTTTGTGGTATTTTGTGTGGAACTATTTTGTTGTCGTCTGCTTCGTCTGCTAGATGGCAAATTATAGGAAAATGAACACAAAAGACTGTTTTAATGGCTTTATTCTGTGTTGCTGGTCCTTGATGAACAGGCTTCAGAAGGCTTGGATATGTCCTGGCACTGCCTCCTGTATCTCTTTTTATGAAGATTAGACATGTGTTCAGCGAAATAAGCACAAATGTATGAGAAAAACACAGTGGGGAGCTTGCGTATGGATGTTCAAATTGTGGAATGGTGTTCAATGCAAGTTCAGCGCTTGCAGGCAGCCTTATTTAGCATAGAAATGACTTGAATCAGGACTATTTTGCCTTCCTACAGCTGCTTGACCACAGGAATTTCAAGAAATGCCTGCTATGTATGAGTATTATAAGAGGCAGGGGGGCAACCATTGAATAATTGCTGATTTTGACGACGCGGTCAATATTTTAAATTCCGTATCTTACAAACCGGTCGCAGGATCACTACCAAACTGCGCGGGCAGATGTCCCGTGAGTCAAGCCAAGTTACTGTGCCTGTTTTTGACTCACGAGCTACCATCTCTGAGATCTGGGGATAACTCAAAAACTACTAAAAGTGGATTTTGCGCTTTCGACTTGGTCCTAGGGTATTAGATGGCTCACCGCGAAATGTAGAAAAATACATGTAGAATCTGATAAAAGTGAGAAAAATTGAATCCGGGCATTACCGGATGAGATATCGGCATTTTAAAATTTGAAATTTCAGAGTTTCAAGTGCTCTTGTGACCTTGAAAAATGAATCAAGGTCGGCGAAACCAGGCCAGTGCCATACGGGCACGGTAGGCACCTTCATGAATTTTTTGGAAATTTTTCGAAGAACTTTTTTTCGCACTACGAAAGTAATATAAATACTAGAGCCCTGTAAATGACCAAGGTCAGTGGCTAAGATTTACCCTTGTAGCGACCAGACTAATAAAGGCAAGGCCACCAAACTGCTACAAGGTGTCGTCCCGACTCAAAGGCAACTTTCAGACCCACTTCCGGGTCAAACCGGATTTGCCGGGACGGGTCGATTTTTTCTTGAAAAGTGCGAAAACGGATGTTTTTGCACTCTGCGGGCTGAGAAATGATGCGATTTTCACCGTTTTTTCAGGGAATGCTGCTCTAATGGTCTATTTGAGTGAGACATTGAGACATTCAACCAGGAACCTCCGTGAAAATTCTGACCGGAAGGCCCAATTTCCTATGTTTTAGCATTGCAAAATGCCGTGAAATGCCATTGAGGCAGCATGTAGGCCTGTGAGACCTGTCAAAGGCCTGGAATGACATACATATACAAGAAATTGTGGGGGGGGGGGGGGGTGGGGGGTTACAGGCTACAATTGGAGGGGGGGGGGATTCAGAGAGGTCTCAAACTGCAGAAAACACTTGAAAATGGAACAAATGTGCGTTTTCCCACCAAATTCTGATAATTCAGCCCAAGTGACAGCCATAGTGATGCTAATCTATCCGTATCTAAGCCATTTCCATGTTAGTTTGTGGCCTACAGCCTGAGTTAACATTTAATTGCAGATTTTTTCCTTCGCTGCGAGACTGCTGTCGCACAGTCTAAAATAGTTCTTAATAAAAACCAGTTCTTGCGCCGCAGTGTATATAGTGTTTCCGGGTGGATAATGAATAAAAGGCAGTTTTTAGGTAACTTAATGGCTTATCTCTCACAGTCTGGAGTTGATTGGGACCAAATTATAGCCGGTTTTGTGGTATTTTTGTGTGGAACTATTTTGTTGTCGTCTGCTTCGTCTGCTAGAATGGCAAATTAATGAAAATGAACACAAAAAGACTGTTTTAATGGCTTTTATTCTGTGTTGCTGGTCCATGAACAGGCTTCAGAAGGCTTGGATATGTCCTGGCACTGCCTCTGTATCTCTTTTTATGAAGATTAGACATGTGTTCAGCGAAATAAGCACAAATGTATGAGAAAACACAGTGGGGAGCTTGCCGTATGGATGTTCAAATTGTGGAACTGGTGTTCAATGCAAGTTCAGCGCTTGCAGGCAGCCTTATTTAGCATAGAAATGACTTGAATCAGGACTATTTTGCCTTCCTACAGCTGCTTGACCACAGGAATTTCAAGAAATGCCTGCTATGTATGAGTATTATAAGAGGCAGGGGGGCAACCATTGAATAATTGCTGATTTTGACGACGCGGTCAATATTTTAAATTCCGTATCTTACAAACCGGTCGCAGGATCACTACCAAACTGCGCGGGCAGATGTCCCGTGAGTCAAGCCAAGTTACTGTGCCCTGTTTTTGACTCCACGAGCTACCATCTCTGAGATCTGGGGATAACTCAAAAACTACTAAAAGTGGATTTTGCCGCTTTCGACTTGGTCCTAGGGTATTAGATGGCTCACCGCGAAATGTAGAAAAATACATGTAGAATCTGATAAAAGTGAGAAAAATTGAATCGGGCATTACCGGATGAGATATCGGCATTTAAAATTTGAAATTCAGAGTTTCAAGTGCTCTGTGACCTTGAAAAATGAATCAAGGTCGGCGAAACCAGGCCAGTGCCATACGGGCACGGGGCACGGTAGGCAACTTCATGAATTTTTTGGAAATTTTTCGAAGAACTTTTTTCGCACTACGAAAGTATTAAAATACTAGAGCCCTGTAATGACCAAGGTCAGTGGCTAAGAATTTACCCTTGTAGCGACCAGACTAATAAAGGCAAGGCCACCAAACTGCTACAAGGTGTCGTCCCGACTCAAAGGCAACTTTCAGACCCACTTCCGGGCCTCAAACCGGATTTGCCGGGAGGGTCGATTTTTTCTTGAAAAGTGCGAAAACGGATGTTTTTGCACTCTGCGGGCTGAGAAATGATGCGATTTTCACCGTTTTTTTCAGGGAATGCTGCTCTAATGGTCTATTTGAGTGAGACATTGAGACATTCAACCCAGGAACCTCCGTGAAAATTCTGACCGGAAGGCCAATTTCCTATGTTTTAGCATTGCAAAATGCCGTGAAATGCCTTGAGGCAGCATGTAGGCCTGTGAGACCTGTCAAAGGCCTGGAATGACATACATATACAAGAAATTGTGGGGGGGGGGGGGTTGGGGGGTTACAGGCTACAATTGGAGGGGGGGGGGATTCAGAGAGGTCTCAAACTGCAGAAAACACTTGAAAATGGAACAAATGTGCGTTCCCACCAAATTCTGATATTCAGCCCAAGTGAAGCCATAGTGATGCTAATCTATCCGTATCTAAGCCATTTCCATGTTAGTTTGTGGCCTACAGCCTGAGTTAACATTTAAATTGCAGATTTTTTCCTTCGCTGCGAGACTGCTGTGCACAGTCTAAAATAGTTCTTAATAAAAACCAGTTCTTGCGCCGCAGTGTATATAGTGTTTCCGGGTGGATAATGAATAAAAGGCAGTTTTTAGGTAACTTAATGGCTTATCTCTCACAGTTGGAGTTGATTGGGACAAATTATAGCCGGTTTTGTGGTATTTTGTGTGGAACTATTTTGTTGTCGTCTGCTTCGTCTGCTAGAATGGCAAATTATAGGAAAATGAAACAAAAAGACTGTTTTAATGGCTTTATTCTGTGTTGTGGTCCATGAACAGGCTTCAGAAGGCTTGGATATGTCCTGGCACTGCCTCCTGTATCTCTTTTTATGAAGATTAGACATGTGTTCAGCGAAATAAGCACAAATGTATGAGAAAACACAGTGGGGAGCTTGCCGTATGGATGTTCAAATTGTGGAAATGGTGTTCAATGCAAGTTCAGCGCTTGCAGGCAGCCTTATTTAGCATAGAAATGACTTGAATCAGGACTATTTTGCTTCCTACAGCTGCTTGACCACAGGAATTTCAAGAAATGCCTGCTATGTATGAGTATTATAAGAGGCAGGGGGGCAACCATTGAATAATTGCTGATTTTGACGACGCGGTCAATATTTTAAATTCCGTATCTTAAACCGGTCGCAGGATCACTACCAAACTGCGCGGGCAGATGTCCGTGAGTCAAGCCAAGTTACTGTGCCCTGTTTTTGACTCCACGAGCTACCTCTTGAGATCTGGGGATAACTCAAAAACTACTAAAAGTGGATTTTGCGCTTTCGACTTGGTCCTAGGGTATTAGATGGCTCACCGCGAAATGTAGAAAAAATACATGTAGAATCTGATAAAAGTGAGAAAAAATTGAATCCGGGCATTACCGGATGAGATATCGGCATTTTAAAATTTGAAATTTCAGAGTTTCAAGTGCTCTGTGACCTTGAAAAAATGAATCAAGGTCGGCGAAACCGGGCCAGTGCCATACGGGCACGGTAGGCCACCTTCATGAATTTTTTGGAAATTTTTCGAAGAACTTTTTTTCGCACTACGAAAGTAATATAAATACTAGAGCCCTGTAACTGACCAAGGTCAGTGGCTAAGAATTTACCCTTGTAGCGACCAGACTAATAAAGGCAAGGCCACCAAACTGCTACAAGGTGTCGTCCCGACTCAAAGGCAACTTTCAGACCACTTTCGGGCCTCAACCGGATTTGCCGGGACGGGTCGATTTTTCTTGAAAAGTGCGAAAACGGATGTTTTTGCACTCTGCGGGTGAGAAATGATGCGATTTTCACGTTTTTTTCAGGGAATGCTGCTCTAATGGTCTATTTGAGTGAGACATTGAGACATTCAACCCAGGAACCTCCGTGAAAATTCTGACGGAAGGCCCAATTTCCTATGTTTTAGCATTGCAAAATGCCGTGAAATGCCATTGAGGCAGCATGTAGGCCTGTGAGACCTGTCAAAGGCCTGGAATGACATACATATACAAGAAATTGTGGGGGGGGGGGGGGTTGGGGGGTTACAGGCTACAATTGGAGGGGGGGGGGATTCAGAGAGGTCTCAAACTGCAGAAAACACTTGAAAATGGAACAAATGTGCGTTTCCACCAAATTCTGATAATTCAGCCCAAGTGACAGCCATAGTGATGCTAATCTATCCGTATCTAAGCCATTTCCATGTTAGTTTAGTTTGTGGCCTACAGCCTGAGTTAACATTTAATTGCAGATTTTTTCCTTCGCTGCGAGACTGCTGTCGCACAGTCTAAATAGTTCTTAATAAAAACCAGTTCTTGCGCCGCAGTGTATATAGTGTTTGGGTGGATAATGAATAAAAGGCAGTTTTTAGGTAACTTAATGGCTTATCTCTCACAGTCTGGAGTTGATTGGGACACTTTTAAGCCGGTTTTGTGGTATTTTGTGTGGAACTATTTTGTTGTCGTCTGCTTGTCTGCTAGAATGGCAAATTATAGGAAATTGAACACAAAAAGACTGTTTTAATGGCTTTATTCTGTGTTGCTGGTCCATGAACAGGCTTCAGAAGGCTTGGATATGTCCTGGCACTGCCTCCTGTATCTCTTTTTATGAAGATTAGACATGTGTTCAGCGAAATAAGCACAAATGTATGAGAAAACACGTGGGGAGCTTGCCGTATGGATGTTCAAATTGTGGAACTGGTGTTCAATGCAAGTTCAGCGCTTGCAGGCAGCGTTATTTAGCATACAAATGACTTGAATCACGACCATTTTGCCTTCTACAGCTGCTTGACCACAGGAATTTCAAGAAATGCCTGCTATGTATGAGTATTATAAGAGGCAGGGGGGCAACCATTGAATAATTGCTGATTTTGACGACGCGGTCAATATTTTAAATTCCGTATCTTACAAAACCGGTCACAGGATCACTACCAAACTGCGCATGCAGATGTCCCGTGAGTCAAGCCAAGTTACTGTGCCCTGTTTTTGACTCCACGAGCTACCATCTCTGAGATCTGGGGATAACTAAAATACCACTAAAAGTGTATTTTGCGCTTTCGATTGGTCCTAGGGTATTAGATGGCTCACCGCGAATGTAGAAAAATACATGTAGAATCTGATAAAAGTGAGAAAAATTGAATCCGGGCATTACCGGATGAGATATCGGCATTTTAAAATTTGAAATTTCAGAGTTTCAAGTGCTCTGTGACCTTGAAAAATGAATCAAGGTCGGCGAAACCAGGCCAGTGCCATACGGGCACGGTAGGCCACCTTCATGAATTTTTTGGAAATTTTTCGAAGAACTTTTTTTCGCACTACGAAAGTATATAAATACTAGAACCCTGTAACTGACCAAGGTCAGTGACTAAGAATTTACCAAGCTTTTAGCGACCAGACTAATAAGGCAAGGCCACCAAACTGCTACA